>OY997594.1:73596853-73701340 GCA_963921825.1 Erodium maritimum
CCTAAACCCTAAACCCTAAACCCTGAACCCTAAACCCTAAACCCTAAACCCTGAACCCTGAACCCTGAACCCTAAACCCTAAACCCTAAACCCTAAACCCTAAACCCTAAACCCTAAACCCTAAACCCTAAACCCTAAACCCTAAACCCTAAACCCTGAACCCTGAACCCTAAACCCTAAACCCTAAACCCTAAACCCCTGAACCCTAAACCCTGAACCCTAAACCCTAAACCCTGAACCCTAAACCCTAAACCCTGAACCCTAAACCCTGAACCCTGAACCCTAAACCCTGAACCCTAAACCCTGAACCCTAAACCCTGAACCCTAAACCCTAAACCCTAAACCCTAAACCCTAAACCCTAAACCATGAACCCTAAACCCTAAACCCTAAACCCTAAATGCATTATTTTGAGCTCCGGACCTCACAGGATCTCTATCGTGCCTAAGTAAGAGCGTAACCAGGAGGAGGGGCCAATTGTGGTTCGTTTACATGTCTAGATTGCCCAAAAAAATTGCGATTTTGGGAGGCCGACAGCCTATATGGGAAAAAATGGCCTAAAGCTAAATGTATTATTTTGAGCCCCGGACCTCATAAGATCTCTATCGTGCCTATATAAGACCGTAGCCAGGAGGAGGGGCCAATTGGGGTTCGTTTACATGCCCAAATTACATAAAAAGTTTGCGATTTTGGGAGGCCGACAGCCTATATGGGAAAAAAATGGCCTAAAGCTAAATCAAATATTTTGAGCCCCGGACTTTACAATATCTCTATCGTGCCTATATAAGTCCGTAGCCAGGAGGAGGGGCCATTTGGGATTCGTTTACATACCTAGATTGTCCAAAAAAATTGCAATTTTGGGAGGATGACAAGCCTATATGGGAAAAAATGGCCTAAATCTAAATGCATTATTTTGAGCCCCGGATCTCAGAAGATCTCTATCGTGCCTATATAAGATTGTAGCTAGGAGGAGTGGCCAATTGGGGTTCGTTTACATGCCTAGATTGCCCCAAAAAAGTGCGATTTTGGGAGACCGACAAGCCTATATGGGAAAAAATGGCCTAAAGCTAAATGCATTATTTTTAGCCCCGGACCTCAAAATATCTCTATCGTGCCTATATAAAGCCTTAGCCAGGAGGAGGGTCTATTTTTGGTTTGTTTACATACCTAGATTGCCCAAAAAAATTGCGATTTTGGGAAGCCGACAAGCCTATATGTGAAAAATGGCCTAAAGCTAAATGCATTATTTTGAGCCCCGGACCTCACAAGATCTCTATCGTGCCTATATAAGACCGCAGCCAGGAGGAGGGGCCAATTGTTGTTCGTTTACATGCCTAAATTGCAAATAAAGTTTGCGATTTTGAGAGGCCGACAAGCCTATATGGGAAAAAATGGCCTAAAGCATAATGCATTATTTTGAGCCCCGGATCTCATAGGATATCTATCGTACCTATATAAGACCGTAGCCAGGAGGAGGGGCCAATAGGGGTTCGTTTAAATGCCTAGATTGCCCAAAAAAATTGCGATTTTGGGGAGGCCGACAGCCTATATGGGAAAAAATGGCCTAAAGCTAAAAGCATTATTTTGAGACCCGGACCTCACAAGATCTCTATCGTGCCTATATAAGACCGTAGCAAGGAGGAGGGGCCAATTGGGGTTCGTTGACATGCCTAGATTGCCCAAAAAAATTTCGAATTTGGGAGGTCGACAAGCCTATATGGGAAAAAATGGCCTAAAGCTAAATGCATTATTTTGAGCCCCGGACCTCACAATATCTCTATCGTGCCTATATAAGACCGTCTCAAGGAGGAGGGGGCAATTGGGTTTCGTTTACATGCCTAGATTGCCCAAAAAAATTGCGATTTTGGGAGGTCGACAAGCCTATATTGGAAAAAATGGCATAAAGCTAAATGCAGTATTTTGAGCCCCGGACATCACAATATCTCTATCGTGCCTATATCAGACTGTAGCCAGGAGGAGGGGCCAATTGGGGTTCGTTTACATGCCTAGATTGCCCAAAAAAATTGCGAGTTTGGGAGGCCGACAAGCATATATGGGATAAAATGGCCTAAAACTAAATGCATTATTTTGAGCCCCGGACCTCACAAGATCTCTATCGTGCCTATTTAAGACCGTAGCCAGGAGGAGGGGCCAATTGGGGTTTGTTTACATGCCTAAACTGTAAAAAAAGTTTGCGATTTTGGGAGGCAAACAAGCCTATATGGGAAAAAATGGCCAATAGCTAAATGCATTATTTTGAGCTCCGGACCTCACAGGATCTCTATCGTGCCTATATAAGATTGTATCCAGGAGGAGGGGCCAATTGGGGTTCGTTTACATGCCTAGATTGCCCAAAAAAATTGCGATTTTGGGAGGCCGACAACCTATATGGGAAAAAATGGCCTAAAGGTAAATGTATTATTTTGAGCCCCGGACCTCACAATATCTCTATCGTGCCTATATCAGACCGTAGCCAGGAGGAGGGGCCAATTGGGGTTCGTTTAGATGCCCAAATTTCAAAAAAAAGTTTGCGATTTTGGGAGGCAAACAAGCCTATATGGGAAAAAATGGCCTTAAGCTAAATGCATTATTTTGAGCCCCGGACCTCACAAGATCTCTATCGTGCCTATATAAGACCGTAGCCATGAGGAGGGGCCAAATTGGGCTTCGTTTACATGCCTAGATTGCCCAAAAAAATTGCGATTTTGGGAGGCCGACAAGCCTATATTTGAAAAAATGGCCTAAAGATAAATGCATTATTTTGAGCCCCGGACCTCACAAGATCTCTATGGTGCCTATATAAGACCGTAGACAGGAGGAGGGGCCAATTGGGGTTCGTTTACATGCCTAAATTGCCCAAAAAGTTTGCGATTTTGGGAGGCCGACAAGCCTATATGGGAAAAAATGGCCTAAAGCTAAATGCATTATTTTGAGCCCCGGACCTCATAGGATCTCTATCGTGCCTATATAAGACCGTAGCCAGGAGGAGGGGCCAATAGGGGTTCGTTTACATGCCTAGATTGCCCAAAAAAATTGCGATTTTGGGAGGCCGACATCCTATATGAGAAAAAATGGCCAATTGGGTTTCGTTTACATGCCTAAATTGCAAATAAAGTTTGCGATTTTGGGAGTCCGACAAGCCTATATGGGAAAAAATGGCCTAAAGCTAACTGCATTATTTGGAGCCCCGGACCTCATAGGATCTATATCGTGCCAATATAAGACCGTAGCCAGGAGGAGGGGCTAATTGTGGTTCGTTTACATGCCTACATTGCCCAAAAAGTTTGCAATTTTGGGAGGCCGACAAGCCTATATGGGAAAAAATGGCATAAAGCTAAATGCATTATTTTGAGCCCCGGACCACACAATATCTCTATCGTGCCTATATAAGACCGTAGCCAGGAGGAGGGGCCAATTGCGGTTCATTTACATGCCTAGATTGCCCAAAAAATTGTGAATTTGCGAGGTCGACAAGCCTATATGGGAAAAAATCGCCTAAAGCTAAATGCATTATTTTGAGCCCCGGACCTCACAAGATCTCTATCGTGCCTATATAAGACCGTAGCCAGGAGGAGAGGCCATTTGGGGTTCGTTTACATACCTAGATTGGCCAAAAAAATTGCGATTTTGGGAGGCCGACAAGCCTTTATGGGAAAAAATGGCCTAAAGCTAAATGCATTATTTTGATCCCTGGACCTCACAAGATATCTATCGTGCCTATATAAGACCGTAGTAAGGAGGAGGGGCCAATTGGGTTTCGTTTACATGCCTAAATTGCAAATAAAGTTTGCGATTTTGGGAGGCCGACAAGCCTATATGGGAAAAAATGGCCTAAAGCTAAATGCATTATTTTGAGCCCCGGACCACACAATATCTCTATCGTGCCTATATAAGATCGTAGCCATAAGGAGGGGCCAATTGGGGTTCGTTTACATGTATAGATTGCCAAAAAAAATTGCGATTTTGGGAGGCCGACAAGCCTATATGGGAAAAAATGGCCTAAAGCTAAATGCATTATTTTGATCCCTGGACCTCACAAGATCTCTATCGTGCCTATATAAGACCGTAGTAAGGAGGAGAGGCCAATTGGGTTTCGTTTACATGCCTAAATTGCAAATAAAGTTTGCGATTTTGGGAGGCCGACAAGCCTATATGGGAAAAAATGGCCTAAAGCTAAATGCATTATTTTGAGCCCCGGACCTCATAGGATCTCTATCGTGCCTATATAAGACCGGAGCCAGGAGGAGGGGCTAATTGGGGTTCGTTTACATGCCTACATTGCCCAAAAAGTTTGCAATTTTGGGAGGCCGACAAGCCTATATGGGAAAAAATGGCCTAAAGCTAAATGCATTATTTTGAGCCCCGGACCTCATAGGATCTCTATCGTGCCTATATAAGACCGTAGCCAGGAGGAGGGGCCAACAGGGGTTCGTTTACATGCCTAGATTGCCCAAAAAAATTGCAATTTTGGGAGGCCGACATCCTATAAGGGAAAAAATGGCCTAAAGCTAAATGCATTATTTTGAGCCCGGACCTCACAAGATCTCTATCGTGCCTATATAAGACCGTTTCCAGGAGGAGGGGCCAATTGGGGTTTGTTTACATGCCTAAATTTCAAAAAAAGTTTGCGATTGTGGGAGGCAAACAAGCCTATATGGGAAAAAATGGCCTATAGCTAAATGCATTATTTTTAGCCCCGAACCTCACAAGATCTCTATCGTGCCTATATAAGACCGTAGCCTGGAGGAGTGTCCAAATTGGGGTTCGTTTACATGCCTAGATTGCCCAAAAAATGTGATTTTGGGAGGCCGACAAGCCTATATGATAAAAAATGGCCTAAAGATAAATTCATTATTCTGATCCCTGGACCTCACAAGATCTCTATCGTGCCTATATAAGACCGTAGCCAGGAGGAGAGGCCATTTGGGGTTCTTTTACATACCTAGATTGCCCAAAAAATTTGCGATTTTGGGAGGCCGACAAGCCTATATGGGAAAAAATGGCCTAAAGCTAAATGCATTATTTTGATCCCTGGACCTCACAAGATCTCTATCGTGCCTATATAAGACCGTAGCCAGGAGGAGAGGCCATTTGGGGTTCGTTTACATACCTAGATTGCCCAAAAAATTTGTGATTTTGGGAGGCCGACAAGCCTATATGGGAAAAATGGCCTAAAGCTAAATGCATTATTTAGATCCCTGGACCTCACAAGATCTCTATCGTGCCTATATAAGACCGTAGAAAGGAGGAGGGGCCAATTGGGTTTCGTTTACATGCCTAAATTGCAAATAAAGTTTGCGATTTTGGGAGGCCGACAAGCCTATATGGGAAAAAATGGCCTAGAGGTAAACGCATTATTTTGAGCCCCGGACCTCATAGGATCTCTATCGTGCCTATATAAGACCGTAGCCAGGAGGAGGGCTAATTGGGGTTCGTTTACATGCCTACATTGCCCAAAAAGTTTGCAATTTTGGGAGGCTGACAAGCCTATATGGGAAAAATGGCCTAAAGCTAAATGCATTATTTTTAGCCTCGGACCTCATAGGATCTCTAGCGTGCCTATATAAGACCGTAGCCAGGAGGTTGGGCTAATTGGGGTTCGTTTACATGCCTAAATTGCCCAAAAAGTTTGCGATTTTGGGAGGCCGACAAGCCTATATGGTAAAAAATGGCCTAAAGCTAAATGCATTATTTTGAGCCCCCGACCTCATAGGATCTCTATCGTGCCTATATAAGACCGTAGCCAGGAGGAGGGGCTAATTGGGGTTTGTTTACATGCCTACATTGCCCAAAAAGTTTGCAATTTTGGGAGGCCGACAAGCCTATATGGGAAAAATGGCCTAAAGCTAAATGCATTATTTTTAGCCTCGGACCTCATAGGATCTCTAGCGTGCCTATATAAGACCGTAGCCAGGAGGAGGGGCCAATTGGGGTTCGTTTACATGCCTAAATTGCCCAAAAAGTTTGCGATTTTGGGAGGCCGACAAGCCTATATGGAAAAAATGGCCTAAATCTAAATACATTATTTTTAGCCTCGGACCTTATAGGATCTCTAGCGTGCCTATATAAGACCGTAGCCAGGAGGTTGGGCTAATTGGGGTTCGTTTACATGCCTAAATTGCCCAAAAAGTTTGCGATTTTGGGAGGCCGACAAGCCTATATGGTAAAAAATGGCCTAAAGCTAAATGCATTATTTTGATCCCTGGACCTCACAAGATCTCTATCGTGCCTATATAAGACCGTAGCAAGGAGGAGAGGCCATTTGGGGTTCGTTTACATACCTAGATTGCCCAAAAAATTTGTGATTTTGGGAGGCCGACAAGCCTATATGGGAAAAATGGCCTAAAGCTAAATGCATTATTTAGATCCCTGGACCTCACAAGATCTCTATCGTGCCTATATAAGACCGTAGAAAGGAGGAGGGGCCAATTGGGGTTTGTTTACATGCCTACATTGCCCAAAAAGTTTGCAATTTTGGGAGGCCGACAAGCCTATATGGGAAAAATGGCCTAAAGCTAAATGCATTATTTTGAGCCCCGGACCTCATAGGATTTCTATCGTGCCTATATAAGACCGTATCCAAGAGGAGGGGCCAATTGGGGTTCGTTTACATGCCTAAATTTCCCAAAAAGTTTGCAATTTTGGGAGGCAGACAAGCCTATATGGGAAAAAATGGCCTAAAGCTAAATGCATTATTTTGAGCCCCCGACCTCATAGGATCTCTATCGTGCCTATATAAGACCGTAGCCAGGAGGAGGGGCTAATTGGGGTTCGTTTACATGCCTACATTGCCCAAAAAGTTTGCAATTTTGGGAGGCCGACAAGCCTATATGGTAAAAAATGGCCTAAAGCTAAATGCATTATTTTGAGCCCCAGACCTCATAGGATCTCTATCGTGCCTATATAAGACCGTAGCCAGGAGGAGGGGCCAATAGGGGTTCGTTTACATGCCTAGATTGCCCAAAAAAATTGCAATTTTGGGAGGCCGACATCCTATATGGCAAAAAATGGCCTAAAGCTAAATGCATTATTTTGAGCCCCGGACCTCACAAGATCTCTATCGTGCCTATATAAGACCGTAGCCAGGAGGAGGGGCAATTGGGGTTTGTTTACATGCCTAAATTTCAAAAAAAGTTTGCGATTTTGGGAGGCAAACAAGCCTATATGGGAAAAAATGGCCAATAGCTAAATGCATTATTTTGAGCCCAGGACCTCATAGGATCTCTTTCGTGCCTATATAAGAACGTATCCAAAAGAAGGGGCCAATTGGTGTTCGTTTACATGCCTAGATTGCCCAAAAAAATTGCGATTTTGGGAGGCCGACAGCTTATATGGGAAAAAATGGCCTAAAGCTAAATGCATTATTTTGAGCCCCGAACGTCACAATAACTCTATCGTGCCTATATAAGACCGTAGCCAGGAGTAGGGTCCAATTAGGGTTCGTTTACATGCCCAAATTCCAAAAAAAGTTTGCGATTTTGGGAGGCAAACAAGCCTATATGGGAAAAAATGCCCTAAAGCTAAATGCATTATTTTGAGCCCCGGACCTCACAAGATCTCTATCGTGCCTATATAAGACCGTAGCCAGGAGGAGTGTCCAAATTGGGGTTCGTTTACATGCCTAGATTGCCCAAAAAATGCGATTTTGGGAGGCCGACAAGCCTATATGGGAAAAAAATGGCCTAAAGCTAAATACATTATTTTGAGCCCCGGACCACACAATATCTCTATCGTGCCTATATAAGACCGTAGCCAGGAGGAGGGGCCAATTGCGGTTCGTTTACATGCCTAGATTGCCCCAAAAAATTGTGAATTTGCGAGGCCGACAAGCCTATATGGGAAAAAATGGCCTAAAGCTAAATGCATTATTTTGAGCACCGGACCTCACAAGATCTCTATCGTGCCTATATAAGACCGTAGCCAGTAGGAGAGGCCATTTGGGGTTCGTTTACATACCTAGATTGCCCAAAAAATTTGCAATTTTGGGAGGCCGACAGGCCTATATGGGAAAAAATGGCCTAAAGCTAAATGCATTATTTTGATCTCTGGACCTCACAAGATCTCTATCGTGCCTATATAAGACCGTAGAAAGGAGGAGGGGCCAATTGGGTTTCGTTTACATGCCTAAATTGCAAATAAAGTTTGCGATTTTGGGAGTCCGACAAGCCTATATGGGAAAAAATGGCCTAAAGCTAACTGCATTATTTGGAGCCCCGGACCTCATAGGATCTCTATCGTGCCAATATAAGACCGTAGCCAGGAGGAGGGGCTAATTGGGGTTCGTTTACATGCCTACATTGCCCAAAAAGTTTGCAATTTTGGGAGGCCGACAAGCCTATATGGGAAAAAATGGCCTAAAGCTAAATGCATTATTTTGAGCCCCGGACCACACAATATCTCTATCGTGCCTATATAAGACCGTAGCCAGGAGGAGGGGCCAATTGCGGTTCATTTACATGCCTAGATTGCCCAAAAAAATTGTGAATTTGCGAAGTCGACAAGCCTATATGGGAAAAAATCGCCTAAAGCTAAATGCATTATTTTGAGCCCCGGACCTCACAAGATCTCTATCGTGCCTATATAAGACCGTAGCCAGGAGGAGAGGCCATTTGGGGTTCGTTTACATACCTAGATTGGCCAAAAATATTGCGATTTTGGGAGGCCGACAAGCCTATATGGGAAAAAATAGCCTAAAGCTAAATGCATTATTTTGATCCCTGGACCTCACAAGATATCTATCGTGCCTATATAAGACCGTAGTAAGGAGGAGGGGCCAATTGGGTTTCGTTTACATGCCTAAATTGCAAATAAAGTTTGCGATTTTGGGAGGCCGACAAGCCTATATGGGAAAAAATGGCCTAAAGCTAAATGCATTATTTTGAGCCCCGGACCACACAATATCTCTATCGTGCCTATATAAGATCGTAGCCATGAGGAGGGGCCAATTGGGGTTCGTTTACATGTATAGATTGCCCAAAAAAATTGCGATTTTGGGAGGCCGACAAGCCTATATGGGAAAAAATGGCCTAAAGCTAAATGCATTATTTTTAGCCTCGGACCTCATAGGATCTCTAGCGTGCCTATATAAGACCGTAGCCAGGAGGTTGGGCTAATTGGGGTTCGTTTACATGCCTAAATTGCCCAAAAAGTTTGCGATTTTGGGAGGCCGACAAGCCTATATGGTAAAAAATGGCCTAAAGCTAAATGCATTATTTTGATCCCTGGACCTCACAAGATCTCTATCGTGCCTATATAAGACCGTAGCAAGGAGGAGAGGCCATTTGGGGTTCGTTTACATACCTAGATTGCCCAAAAAATTTGTGATTTTGGGAGGCCGACAAGCCTATATGGGAAAAATGGCCTAAAGCTAAATGCATTATTTAGATCCCTGGACCTCACAAGATCTCTATCGTGCCTATATAAGACCGTAGAAAGGAGGAGGGGCCAATTGGGTTTCGTTTACATGCCTAAATTGCAAATAAAGTTTGCGATTTTGGGAGGCCGACAAGCCTATATGGGAAAAAATGGCCTAGAGGTAAACGCATTATTTTGAGCCCCGGACCTCATAGGATCTCTATCGTGCCTATATAAGACCGTAGCCAGGAGGAGGGCTAATTGGGGTTCGTTTACATGCCTACATTGCCCAAAAAGTTTGCAATTTTGGGAGGCTGACAAGCCTATATGGGAAAAATGGCCTAAAGCTAAATGCATTATTTTTAGCCTCGGACCTCATAGGATCTCTAGCGTGCCTATATAAGACCGTAGCCAGGAGGTTGGGCTAATTGGGGTTCGTTTACATGCCTAAATTGCCCAAAAAGTTTGCGATTTTGGGAGGCCGACAAGCCTATATGGTAAAAAATGGCCTAAAGCTAAATGCATTATTTTGAGCCCCCGACCTCATAGGATCTCTATCGTGCCTATATAAGACCGTAGCCAGGAGGAGGGGCTAATTGGGGTTTGTTTACATGCCTACATTGCCCAAAAAGTTTGCAATTTTGGGAGGCCGACAAGCCTATATGGGAAAAATGGCCTAAAGCTAAATGCATTATTTTTAGCCTCGGACCTCATAGGATCTCTAGCGTGCCTATATAAGACCGTAGCCAGGAGGAGGGGCCAATTGGGGTTCGTTTACATGCCTAAATTGCCCAAAAAGTTTGTGATTTTGGGAGGCCGACAAGCCTATATGGAAAAAATGGCCTAAATCTAAATACATTATTTTTAGCCTCGGACCTTATAGGATCTCTAGCGTGCCTATATATGACCGTAGCCAGGAGGTTGGGCTAATTGGGGTTCGTTTACATGCCTAAATTGCCCAAAAAGTTTGCGATTTTGGGAGGCCGACAAGCCTATATGGTAAAAAATGGCCTAAAGCTAAATGCATTATTTTGAGCCCCCGACCTCATAGGATCTCTATCGTGCCTATATAAGACCGTAGCCAGGAGGAGGGGCTAATTGGGGTTCGTTTACATGCCTACATTGCCCAAAAAGTTTGCAATTTTGGGAGGCCGACAAGCCTATATGGTAAAAAATGGCCTAAAGCTAAATGCATTATTTTGAGCCCCAGACCTCATAGGATCTCTATCGTGCCTATATAAGACCGTAGCCAGGAGGAGGGGCCAATAGGGGTTCGTTTACATGCCTAGATTGCCCAAAAAAATTGCAATTTTGGGAGGCCGACATCCTATATGGCAAAAAATGGCCTAAAGCTAAATGCATTATTTTGAGCCCCGGACCTCACAAGATCTCTATCGTGCCTATATAAGACCGTAGCCAGGAGGAGGGGCAATTGGGGTTTGTTTACATGCCTAAATTTCAAAAAAAGTTTGCGATTTTGGGAGGCAAACAAGCCTATATGGGAAAAAATGGCCAATAGCTAAATGCATTATTTTGAGCCCAGGACCTCATAGGATCTCTTTCGTGCCTATATAAGAACGTATCCAAAAGGAGGGGCCAATTGGTGTTCGTTTACATGCCTAGATTGCCCAAAAAAATTGCGATTTTGGGAGGCCGACAGCTTATATGGGAAAAAATGGCCTAAAGCTAAATGCATTATTTTGAGCCCCGAACGTCACAATAACTCTATCGTGCCTATATAAGACCGTAGCCAGGAGTAGGGTCCAATTAGGGTTCGTTTACATGCCCAAATTCCAAAAAAAGTTTGCGATTTTGGGAGGCAAACAAGCCTATATGGGAAAAAATGCCCTAAAGCTAAATGCATTATTTTGAGCCCCGGACCTCACAAGATCTCTATCGTGCCTATATAAGACCGTAGCCAGGAGGAGTGTCCAAATTGGGGTTCGTTTACATGCCTAGATTGCCCAAAAAATGCGATTTTGGGAGGCCGACAAGCCTATATGGGAAAAAAATGGCCTAAAGCTAAATACATTATTTTGAGCCCCGGACCACACAATATCTCTATCGTGCCTATATAAGACCGTAGCCAGGAGGAGGGGCCAATTGCGGTTCGTTTACATGCCTAGATTGCCCCAAAAAATTGTGAATTTGCGAGGCCGACAAGCCTATATGGGAAAAAATGGCCTAAAGCTAAATGCATTATTTTGAGCACCGGACCTCACAAGATCTCTATCGTGCCTATATAAGACCGTAGCCAGTAGGAGAGGCCATTTGGGGTTCGTTTACATACCTAGATTGCCCAAAAAATTTGCAATTTTGGGAGGCCGACAGGCCTATATGGGAAAAAATGGCCTAAAGCTAAATGCATTATTTTGATCTCTGGACCTCACAAGATCTCTATCGTGCCTATATAAGACCGTAGAAAGGAGGAGGGGCCAATTGGGTTTCGTTTACATGCCTAAATTGCAAATAAAGTTTGCGATTTTGGGAGTCCGACAAGCCTATATGGGAAAAAATGGCCTAAAGCTAACTGCATTATTTGGAGCCCCGGACCTCATAGGATCTCTATCGTGCCAATATAAGACCGTAGCCAGGAGGAGGGGCTAATTGGGGTTCGTTTACATGCCTACATTGCCCAAAAAGTTTGCAATTTTGGGAGGCCGACAAGCCTATATGGGAAAAAATGGCCTAAAGCTAAATGCATTATTTTGAGCCCCGGACCACACAATATCTCTATCGTGCCTATATAAGACCGTAGCCAGGAGGAGGGGCCAATTGCGGTTCATTTACATGCCTAGATTGCCCAAAAAAATTGTGAATTTGCGAAGTCGACAAGCCTATATGGGAAAAAATCGCCTAAAGCTAAATGCATTATTTTGAGCCCCGGACCTCACAAGATCTCTATCGTGCCTATATAAGACCGTAGCCAGGAGGAGAGGCCATTTGGGGTTCGTTTACATACCTAGATTGGCCAAAAATATTGCGATTTTGGGAGGCCGACAAGCCTATATGGGAAAAAATGGCCTAAAGCTAAATGCATTATTTTGATCCCTGGACCTCACAAGATATCTATCGTGCCTATATAAGACCGTAGTAAGGAGGAGGGGCCAATTGGGTTTCGTTTACATGCCTAAATTGCAAATGAAGTTTGCGATTTTGGGAGGCCGACAAGCCTATATGGGAAAAAATGGCCTAAAGCTAAATGCATTATTTTGAGCCCCGGACCACACAATATCTCTATCGTGCCTATATAAGATCGTAGCCATGAGGAGGGGCCAATTGGGGTTCGTTAACATGTATAGATTGCCCAAAAAAATTGCGATTTTGGGAGGCCGACAAGCCTATATGGGAAAAAATGGCCTAAAGCTAAATGCATTATTTTGATTCCTGGACCTCACAAGATCTCTATCGTGCCTATATAAGACCGTAGTAAGGAGGAGGGGCCAATTGGGTTTCGTTTACATGCCTAAATTGCAAATAAAGTTTGCGATTTTGGGAGGCCGACAAGCCTATATGGGAAAAAATGGCCTAAAGCTAAATGCATTATTTTGATCCCCGGACCTCATAGGATCTCTATCGTGCCTATATAAGACCGTAGCCAGGAGGAGGGGCTAATTGGGGTTCGTTTACATGCCTACATTGCCCAAAAAGTTTGCAATTTTGGGAGGCCGACAAGCCTATATGGGAAAAAATGGCCTAAAGCTAAATGCATTATTTTGAGCCCCGGACCTCATAGGATCTCTATCGTGCCTATATAAGACCGTAGCCAGGAGGAGGGGCCAACAGGGGTTCGTTTACATGCCTAGATTGCCCAAAAAAATTGCAATTTTGGGAGGCCGACATCCTATATGGGAAAAAATGGCCTAAAGCTAAATGCATTATTTTGAGCCCCGGACCTCACAAGTTCTCTATCGTGCCTATACAAGACCGTTTCCAGGAGGAGGGGCCAATTGGGGTTTGTTTACATGCCTAAATTTCAAAAAAAGTTTGCGATTTTGGGAGGCAAACAAGCCTATATGGGAAAAAATAGCCAATAGCTAAATGCATTATTTTGAGCCCCAGACCTCACGGGATCTCTATCGTGCCTATATAAGAACGTATCCATAAGGAGGGGCCAATTGGGGTTCGTTTACATGCCTAGATTGCCCAAAAAAAAGGCGATTTTGGGAGGCCGACAGCTTATATGGGAAAAAATGGCCTAAAGCTAAATGCATTATTTTGAGCCCCGGACGTAACAATATCTCTATCGTGCCTATATAAGACCGTAGCCAGGAGGAGGGGCCAATTAGAGTTCGTTTACATGCCCAAATTTCAAAAAAAGTTTGCGATTTTGGGAGGCAAACAAGCCTATATGGGAAAAAATGGCCTAAAGCTAAATGCATTATTTTGAGCCCCGGACCTCACAAGATCTCTATCGTGCCTATATAAGACCGTAGCGAGGAGGAGTGTCCAAATTGGGGTTCGTTTACATGCCTAGATTGCCCAAAAAAATGCGATTTTGGGAGGTCGACAAGCCTATATGGGAAAAAATGGCCTAAAGCTAAATGCATTATTTTCAGCCCCGGACCACACAATATCTCTATCGTGCCTATATAAGACCGTAACACAGGAGGAGGGGCCAATTGCGGTTCATTTACATGCCTAGATTGCCCAAAAAAATTGTGAATTTGGGAGGCCGACAAGCCTATATGGGAAAAAATGGCCTAAAGCTAAATGCATTATTTTGAGCCCCGGACCTCACAAGATCTCTATCGTGGCTATATAAGACCGTAGCCAGGAAGAGGGGCCAATTGGGGTTTGTTTACATGCCTAGATTGCCCAAAAGAATTGCGATTTTTAGAGGCCGACAAGCCTATATGGGAAAAAATGGCCTAAAGATAAATGCATTATTTTTAGCCTCGGACCTCATAGGATCTCTATCGTGGCTATATAAGACCGTAGCCAGGAGGAGAGGCCAATTGGGGTTCGTTTACATGCCTAAATTGCCCAAAAAGTTTGCGATTTTGGGAGGCCGACAAGCCTATATGGGAAAAAATGGCCTAAAGCTAAATGCATTATTTTGAGCCCCGGACCACACAATATCTCTATCGTGCCTATATAAGACCGTAGCCAGGAGGAGGGGCCAATTGTGGTTCATTTACATGCCTAGATTGCCCCAAAAAATTGTGAATTCGCGAGGCCGACAAGCCTATATGGGAAAAAATGGCCTAAAGCTAATTGCATTATTTTGATCCCCGGACCTCACAAGATCTCTATCGTGCCTATATAAGACCGTAGCCAGGAGGAGAGGCCATTTGGGGTTCGTTTACATACCTAGATTGCCCAAAAAATTTGCGATTTTGGGAGGCCGACAAGCCTATATGGGAAAAAATGGCCTAAAGCTAAATGCATTATTTTGATCCCTGGACGTCACAAGATCTCTATCGTGCCTATATAAGACCGTAGTAAGGAGGAGGGGCCAATTGGGTTTCGTTTACATGTCTAAATTGCAAATAAAGTTTGCGATTTTGGGAGGCCGACAAGCCTATATGTGAAAAAATGGCCTAAAGCTAAATGCATTATTTTGAGCCCCGGACCTCATAGGATCTCTATCGTGCCTATATAAGACCGTAGCCAGGAGGAGGGGCTAATTGGGGTTCGTTTACATGCCTACATTGCCCAAAAAGTTTGCTATTTTGGGAGGCCGACAAGCATATATGGGAAAAAATGGCCTAAAGCTAAATGCATTATTTTTAGCCTCGGACCTCATAGGATCTCTACCGTGCCTATATAAGACCTTAGCCAGGAGGTGTGGCCAATTGGGGTTCGTTTACATGCCTAAATTGTCCAAAAAGTTTGCGATTTTGGGAGGCCGACAAGCCTATATGGGAAAAAATGGCCTAAAGCTAAATGCATTATTTTGAGCCCCGGACCTCATAGTATCTCTATCGTGCCTATATAAGACCGTAGCCAGGAGGAGGGGCCAATAGGGGTTCGTTTACATGCCTAGATTGCCCAAAAAATTTGCCATTTTGGGAGGCCGACATCCTATATGGGAAAAAATGGCCTCAAGCTAAATGCATTATTTTGAGCCCGGACCTCACAAGATCTCTATCGTGCCTGTATAAGACCGTAGCCAGGAGGAGGGGCCAATTGGGGTTTGTTTACATGCCTAAATTTCAAAAAAAGTTTGCGATTTTGGGAGGCAAACAAGCCTATATGGGAAAAAATAGCCAATAGCTAAATGCATTATTTTGAGCCCCGGACCTCACCGTATCTCTATCGTGCCTATATAAGAACGTATCCAAAAGGAGGGGCCAATTGGGGTTCGTTTACATGCCTAGATTGCCCAAAAAAATTGCGATTTTGGGAGGCCGACAGCTTATATGGGAAAAAATGGCCTAAAGCTAAATGCATTATTTTGAGCCTCGGACGTCACAATATCTTTATCGTGCCTATATAAGACCGTAGCCAGGAGGATGGGCTAATTGGGGTTCGTTTACATGCCTACATTGCCCAAAAAGTTTGCAATTTTGGGAGGCCGACAATCCTATATGGGAAAAAATGGCCTAAAGCTAAATGCATTATTTTTAGCCTCGGACCTCATAGGATCTCTATCGTGCCTATATAAGACCGTAGCCAGGAGGTGGGGCCAATTGGGGTTCGTTTACATGCCTAAATTGCCCAAAAAGTTTGCGATTTTGGGAGGCCGACAAGCCTATATGGGAAAAAATGGCCTAAAGCTAAATGCATTATTTTGAGCCCCGGACCACACAATATCTCTATCGTGCCTATATAAGACCGTAGCCAGGAGGAGTGTTCAAATTGGGGTTCGTTTACATGCCTAGATTGCCCAAAAAAATGCGATTTTGGGAGGCCGACAAGCCTATATGGGAAAAAATGGCCTAAAGCTAAATGCATTATTTTGAGCCCCGGACCACACAATATCTCTATCGTGACTATATAAGACCGTAGCCATTAGGAGGGGCCAATTGGGGTTCGTTTACATGCCTAGATTGCCCAAAAAAATTGCGATTTTGGGAGGCCGACAAGCCTATATGGGAAAAAAGGGCCTAAAGCTAAATGCATTATTTTAAGACCCGCACCTCACAATATGTCTATCGTGCCTATTTAAGTCCGTAGCCAGGAGGAGGGGCCATTTGGGATTCGTTTACATACCTATATTGTCCAAAAAAATTGCGATTTTGGGTGGCCGACAAGCCTATATGGGAAAAAATGGCCTAAAGCTAAATGCATTATTTTAAGTACCGGACCTCGCAATACCTCTATCGTGCCTTTATAAGTCCGTATCCAGGAGGAGGGGCCATTTGGGGTTCGTTTACTTACCAAGATTGCCCAAAAAAATTGCAATTTTGGGAGGCCTACAAGACTATATGGGAAAAATTGGCCTAAAGGTAAATGCATTATTTTGAGCCCCGGACCTCACAATATCTATATCTTGCCTATATAAGATCGTAGCCAGGAGGAGGGGCCAACTGGGGTTCGTTTACATGCCCAAATTGCAAAAAAAGTTTGCGATTTGAGTAGGTAAACAAGCCTATATGGGAAAAAATGGCCTAAAGCTAAATGCATTATTTTGATCCCCGGACCTCACAAGATCTCTATCGTGCCTATATAAGACCGTAGCCAGGAGGAGGGGCCAATTGGGGTTTGTTTACATGCCTAGATTGCCCAAAAAAATTGCGTTATTATGGGAAAAAATGGCCTAAAGCTAAATGCATTATTTTGATCCCCGGACCTCACAAGATCTCTATCGTGCCTATATAAGACCGTAGCCAGGAGGAGGGGCCAATTGGGGTTTGTTTACATGCCTAGATTGCCCAAAAAAATTGCGATTTTTGGAGGCCGACAATCCTATATGGGAAAAACTGGCCTAAAGCTAAATGCATTATTTTGAGCCTCGGACATCACAATATCTCTATCGTGCCTATATAAGACCGTAGCCAGGAGGAGGGGCCAATTGGGGTTCGTTTATATGCCTAGATTGCCCAAACAAATTGCGATTTTGGGAGGCCGACAAGCCTATATGGAAAAAATGGACTAAATCTAAATGCATTATTTTTAGCCTCGGACCTCATAGGATCTCTATCGTGGCTATATAAGACCGTAGCCAGAAGGAGGGGCCAATTGGGGTTCGTTTACATGCCTAAATTGCCCAAAAAAATTGCGATTTTGGGAGGCCGACAAGCCTATATGCGAAAAAATGGCCTAAAGCTAAATGCATTATTTTGAGCCCCGGACCTCAGAAGATCTCCATCGTGCCTATATAAGACCGTAGCCAGGAGGAGGGGCCAATTGGGGTTCGTTTACATGCCTACATTGCCCAAAAAGTTTGCGATTTTGGGAGGCCGACAAGCCTATATGGGAAAAAATGGCCTAAAGCTAAATGCATTATTTTAAGCCCCAGACCTCATAGGATCTCTATCGTGCCTATATAAGACCATAGCCAGGAGGAGGGGCCAATAGGGGTTCGTTTACATGCCTAGATTGCCCAAAGAAATTGCGATTTTGGGAGGCCGACAGCCTATATGGGAAAAAATGGCCTAAAGCTAAATGCATTATTTTGAGCCCCGGTCCTCACAAGATCTCTATCGTGCCTATATAAGACCGTATCCCGGAGTAGTTGCCAATTGGGGTTCGTTTACATGCCTAGACTGCCTAAACAAATTGCGATTTTGGGAGGCCGACAAGCCTATATGGGAAAAAATGGCCTAAACCTAAATGCATTATTTTGGGCCCCGGACCTCACAAGATATCTATCGTGCCTATATAAGACCGTAGCTAGGAGGAGGGGCCAATTGGGGTTCGTTTACATGCCTAGATTGCCCAAAAAAATTGCAATTTTGGGAGGCAGACAAGCCTATATGGGAAAAAATGGTCTAAAGCTAAATGCATTATTTTAAGACCTGGACCTCACAATATCTCTATCGTGCCTATATAAGTCCGTAGCCAGGAGGAGGGGCCATTTGGGATTCGTTTACATACCTAGATTATCCAAAAAAATTGCGATTTTAGGAAGCTGACAAGCCTATATGGGAAAAAATGGCCTAAAGCTAAATGCATTATTTTGAGCCCCAGACCTCACAAGATCTCTATCGTGCCTATATAAGATCGTAGGCAGGAGGAGGGGCCAATTGGGGTTCGTTTACATGCCTAGATTGCCCAAACAAATTGCGATTTTGGGAGGCCGACAAGCATGCCTACATGCCTAGATTGCATAAAAAAAATTTAATTTTGGGAGGCCAACAATCATATATGGGAAAAATTAGTCTAAAGCTAAATGCATTATTTTGAGCCCCGGACCTCACAAGATCTCTATCGTGCCTATATAAGACCGTAGCCATTAGGAGGGGCCAATTGGGGTTCGTTTACATGCCTAGATTGCCTAAAAAATTGCGATTTTGGGAGGCCGACAAGCCTATATGGGAAAAAATGGACTAAAGCTAAATACATTATTTTGAGCCCCGGAACTCACAAGATCTCTATCGTGCCTATATAAGACCGTAGCCAGGAGGAGAGGCCAATTGGGGTTCGTTTACATGCTAGATTGCCCAAAAAGTTTGCGATTTTGGGAGGCCGACAAGCTAATATGGGAAAAAATAGCCTAAAGCTAAGTGCATTATTTTGAGCCCCGAACCTCACAAGAGCTCTATCGTGCCTATATAAGACCGTAGCCATGAGGAGGGGCCAATTGGTGTTCGTTTACATGCCTAGATTGACCACAAAATTTGTGATTTTAGGAGGTCGACAAGCCTATATGGGAAAAAATGGCATAAAGATAAATGCATTATTTTGAGCCCCGGAACTCACAAGATCTCTATCGTGCCTATATAAGACCGTAGCCAGGAGGAGGGGCCAATTGGGGTTCGTTTACATGCTAGATTGCCCAAAAAGTTTGCGATTTTGGGAGGCCGACAAGCTAATATGGGAAAAAATAGCCTAAAGCTAAGTGCATTATTTTGAGCCCCGAACCTCACAAGATCTCTATCGTGCCTATATAAGACCGTAGCCATGAGGAGGGGCCAATTGGTGTTCGTTTACATGCCTAGATTGACCACAAAATTTGTGATTTTAGGAGGTCGACAAGACTATATGGGAAAAAATGGCATAAAGATAAATGCATTATTTTGAGCCCCGGACCTCACAAGATCTCTATCGTGCCTATATAAGACCATAGCCAGGAGGAGGGGCCAATTGGGGTTCGTTTACATGCCTAGATTGCCCAAAAATATTGCGATTTTGGGAGGCCGACAAGCCTATATGGGAAAAAATGGCATAAAGCTAAATACATTATTTTGAGCCCCGGACCTCACAAGATCTCTATCGTGCCTATATAAGATCGTAGCCAGGAGGAGGGGCCAATTGGGGTTCGTTTACATGCCTAGATTGCCAAAAAAAATCTAATTTTGGGAGGCCGACAAGCATATATGGGAAAAATTAGTCTAAAGCTAAATGCATTATTTTGAGCCCTGGACCTCACAAGATCTCTATCGTGCCTATATAAGACAGTAGCCATGAGGAGGGGCCAATTGGGGTTCGTTTACATGGCTAAATTGCAAATAAAGTTTGCGATTTTGGGAGGCTGACAAGCCTATATAGGAAAAAATGGCCTAAAGAGAAATGCATTATTTTGAGCCCCGGACATCATAGGATCTCTATCTTGCCTATATAAGACCGTAGCCAGGAGGAGGGGCCAATTGGGGTTCGTTTACATGCCTAGACTGCCCAAAAACATTGCGATTTTGGGTGGCCGACAAGTCTATATGGGAAAAAATGGCCTAAAGCTAACTGCATTATTTTGAGCCCCGGACCTCATAGGATTTCTATCGTGCCTATATAAGACCGTATCCAGGAGGAGGGGCCAATTGGGGTTCGTTTACATGCCTAAATTTCCCAAAAAGTTAGCAATTTTGGGAGGCAGACAAGGCTATATGGGAAAAAATGGCCTAAAGCTAAATGCATTATTTTTAGCCCCGCACCTCACAAGATCTCTATCGTGCCTATATAAGACCGTAGCCAGGAAGAGGGGCCAATTGGGGTTCGTTTACTTGCTAGATTGCCCAAAAAGTTTGCGATTTTGGGAGGCCGACAAGCTTATATGGGAAAAAATAGCCTAAAGCTAAATGCATTATTTTGAGCCCCGAACCTCACAAGATCTCTATCGTGCCTATATAAGACCGTAGCCATGAGGAGGGGCCAATTGGTGTTCGTTTACAAGACTAGATTGACCACAAAATTTGTGATTTTAGGAGGTCGACAAGCCTATATGGGAAAAAATGGCATAAAGATAAAAGCATTATTTTGAGCCCCGGACCTCACAAGATCTCTATCGTGCCTATATAAGACCATAGCCAGGAGGAGGGGCCAATTGGGGTTCGTTTACATGCCTAGATTTCCCAAAAATATTGCGATTTTGGTATGCCGACAAGCCTATATGGGAAAAAATGGCATAAAGCTATATACATTATTTTGAGCCCCGGACCTCACAAGATCTCTATCGTGCCTATATAAGATCGTAGCCAGGAGGAGGGGCCAATTGGGGTTCGTTTACATGCCTAGATTACCAAAAAAATATTTAATTTTGGGAGGCCGACAAGCATATATGGGAAAAATTAGTCTAAAGCTAAATGCATTATTTTGAGCCCCGGACCTCACAAGATCTCTATCGTGCCTATATAAGACCGTAGCCATGAGGAGGGGACAATTGGGGTTCGTTTACATGGCTAAATTGCAAATAAAGTTTGCGATTTTGGGAGGCCGATAAGCCTATATAGGAAAAAATGGCCTAAAGAGAAATGCATTATTTTGAGCCCCGGACATCATAGGATCTCTATCTTGCCTATATAAGACCGTAGCCAGGAGGAGGGTCCAATAGGGGTTCGTTTACATGCCTAGATTGCCCAAAAACATTGCGATTTTGGGTGGCCGACAAGCCTATATGGGAAAAAATGGCCTAAAGCTAACTGCATTTATAGCCCCGGACCTCATAGGATTTCTATCGTGCCTATATAAGACCGTATCCAGGAGGAGGGGCCAATTGGGGTTCGTTTACATGCCTAAATTTCCCAAAAAGTTAGCAATTTTGGGAGGCAGACAAGGCTATATGGGAAAAAATGGCCTAAAGCTAAATGCATTATTTTGAGCCCCGCACCTCACAAGATCTCTATCGTGGCTATATAAGACCGTAGCCATTAGGAGGGGCCAATTGGGGTTCGTTTACATGCCTAGATTGCCCAAAAAAGTTTTGATTTTGGGAGGCCGACAAGCCTATATGGGAAAAATTAGTCTAAAGCTAAATGCATTATTTTGAGTCCCGAACCACACAAGATCTCTATCGTGCCTATATAAGACCACAGCCATGAGGAGGGGCTAATTGGGGTTCGTTTACATGCCTAGATTGTCCAAAAAAATTGTGATTTTAGGAGGCCGACAAGCCTATATGGGAAAAAATGGCATCAAGCTAAATGCAATATTTTGATCCCCGGACTCACAAGATCTCTATCGTGCCTATATAAGACCGTAGCCAGGAGGAGGGGCCAATTGGTGTTCGTTTACATGCCTAGATTACCCCAAAATTTGCGATTTTGGGAGGCCGACAAGCCCCGGACATCACAAGATCTCTATCGTGCCTGTATAAGACCGTAGACCGGAGGAGGGGCCAATTGGAGTTCGTTTACATACCTATATTGCCCAAAAAAATTGCGATTTTTGGAGGCCGACAAGCCTATATGGGAAAAAATAGCCTAAACCTAAATGCATTATTTTGAGCCCCGGACCTCACAAGATCTCGATCATGCCTATATAAGACCGTAGCCAGGAGGAAGGGCCAATTGGGGATTCGTTTATATGCCTAGTTTGCGAATAAAGTTTGCAATTTTGGGAGGCAAACAAGCCTATATGGGAAAAAATGGCCTAAAGCTAAATACATTATTTTGAGCCCCGGACCTCACATGATCTCTATCGTGCCTATATAAGACCGTAGACAGGAGGAGGGGCCAATTGGGGTTCGTTTACATGCCTAGATTGCCCAAAAAAAATTCGATTTTGGGAGGCCGACAAACCTATATGGGAAAAAATGGCCTAAAGCTAAGTGGATTATTTTGAGCCCCGGACCTCACAGGATATCTATCGTGCCTATATAAGACCGTATCTAGGAGGAGGGGCCAATTGGGGTTCGTTTACATGCCGAGACTGCCAATAAAAATCTAATTTTGGGAGGCCGACAAGCATATATTGGAAAAATTAGTCTAAAGCTAAATGCATTATTTTGAGCCCCGAACCTCACAAGATCTCTATCGTGCCTACATAAGACCGTATCCAGGAGGAGGGGCCAATTGGGGTTCGTTTACATGCCCAAATTTCAAAAAAAGTTTGCGATTTTGGGAGGCAAACAAGCTAAATGCATTATTTTGAGCCCCGGACCTCACAAGATCTCTATCGTGCCTATATAAGATCGTAGCCAGGAGGAGGGGCAAATAAGGGTTCGTTTACATGCCTAAATTGCCCAAAAAGTTAGCGATTTTGGGAGGGCGACAAGCCTATATGGGAAAAAATGGCCTAAAGCTAAATGCATTATTTTGAGCCCCGGACCTCACAAGATCTCTATCATGCCTATATAAGACCGTAGCCAAGAGGAGGGGCCAATTAGTATTCGTTTACATGCCTAGATTGCCCAAAAAAATTGCGATTTTGGGAGGCCAACAAGCCTATATGGGAAAAAATGGCCTAAAGCTAAATGCATTATTTTGAGCCCCGGACCTCACAATATCTATATCGTGCCTATATAAGATCGTAGCCAGGAGGAGGGGCCAATTGGGGTTCGTTTACATGCCTAGATTACCAAAAAAATATTTAATTTTGGGAGGCCGACAAGCATATATGGGAAAAATTAGTCTAAAGCTAAATGCATTATTTTGAGCCCCGGACCTCACAAGATCTCTATCGTGCCTATATAAGACCGTAGCCATGAGGAGGGGCCAATTGGGGTTCGTTTACATGGCTAAATTGCAAATAAAGTTTGCGATTTTGGGAGGCCGATAAGCCTATATGGGAAAAAATGGCCTAAAGCTAACTGCATTATTTTGAGCCCCGGACCTCATAGGATTTCTATCGTGCCTATATAAGACCGTATCCAGGAGGAGGGGCCAATTGGGGTTCGTTTACATGCCTAAATTTCCAAAAAAGTTAGCAATTTTGGGAGGCAGACAAGGCTATATGGGAAAAAATGGCCTAAAGCTAAATGCATTATTTTGAGTCCCGCACCTCACAAGATCTCTATCGTGGCTATATAAGACCGTAGCCATTAGGAGGGGCCAATTGGGGTTCGTTTACATGCCTAGATTGCCCAAAAAAGTTTTGATTTTGGGAGGCCGACAAGCCTATATGGGAAAAATTAGTCTAAAGCTAAATGCATTATTTTGAGCCCCGGACATCACAAGATCTCTATCGTGCCTATATAAGTCCGTTGCCAGGAGGAAGGGCCATTTGGGGTTCGTTTACATGCCTAAATTGCAAATAAAGTTTGCGATTTTGGGAGGCCGACAAGCCTATATGGGAAAAACTGGCCTAAAGCTCAATGCATTATTTTGATCGCCGGACATCACAATATCTCTATCGTGCCTATATAAGACCGTAGCCAGGAGGAGGGGCCAATTGGGGTTTGTTTACATGCCTAGATTGCCCAAAAAAATTGCGATTTTTGGAGGCCGACAAGCCTATATGGGAAAAACTGGCCTAAAGCTAAATGCATTATTTTGATCCTCGGACATCACAATATCTCTATCGTGCCTATATAAGACCGTAGCCAGGAGGAGGGGCCAATTGGGGTTCGTTTACATGCCTAGATTGCCCAAACAAATTGCGATTTTGGGAGGCCGACAAGCCTATATGGAAAAAATGGACTAAATCTAAATGCATTATTTTTAGCCTCGGACCTCATAGGATCTCTATCGTGGCTATATAAGACCGTAGCCAGAAGGAGGGGCCAATTGGGGTTCGTTTACATGCCTAAATTGCCCAAAAAGTTTGCGATTTTCGGAGGTCGACAAGCCTATATGTTAATAAATGGCCTAAAGCTAAATGCATTATTTTAAGCCCCGGACCTCACAAGATCTCTATCGTGCATATATAAGACCGTAGGCAGGAGGAGGGGCCAATTGGGGTTCGTTTACATGCATAGATTGCCCAAAAAAATTGCGATTTTGGGAGGCCGACAAGCCTATATGGGAAAAAATGGCCTAAAGCTAAATGCATTATTTTGAGCACCGGACCACACAATATGTCTATCGTGCTTATATAAGATCGTAGCCTGGAGGAGGGGCCAATTGGGGTTCGTTTACATGCATAGATTGCCCAAAAAAATTGCGATTTTGGGAGGCCGACAAGCCTATATGCGAAAAAATGGCCTAAAGCTAAATGCATTATTTTGAGCCCCGGACCTCAGAAGATCTCTATCGTGCCTATATAAGACCGTAGCCAGGAGGAGGGGCCAATTGGGGTTCGTTTACATGCCTAAATTGCCCAAAAAGTTTGCGATTTTGGGAGGCCAACAAGCCTATATGGGAAAAAATGGCCTAAAGCTAAATGCATTATTTTAAGCCCCGGACCTCATAGGATCTCTATCGTGCCTATATAAGACCATAGCCAGGAGGAGGGGCCAATAGGGGTTCGTTTACATGCCTAGTTGCCCAAAGAAATTGCGATTTTGGGAGGCCGACAGCCTATATGGGAAAAAATGGTCTAAAGCTAAATGCATTATTTTGAGCCCCGGTCCTCACAAGATCTCTATCGTGCCTATATAAGACCGTATCCCGGAGGAGTTGCCAATTGGGGTTCGTTTACATGCCTAGACTGCCTAAAAAAATTGCGATTTTGGGAGGCCGACAAGCCTATATGGGAAAAAATGGCCTAAACCTAAATGCATTATTTTGGGCCCCGGACCTCACAAGATCTCTATCGTGCCTATATAAGACCGTAGCTAGGAGGAGGGGCCAATTGGGGTTCGTTTACATGCCTAGATTGCCCAAAAAAATTGCAATTTTGGGAGGCAGACAAGCCTATATGGGAAAAAATGGTCTAAAGCTAAATGCATTATTTTAAGACCTGGACCTCACAATATCTCTATCGTGCCTATATAAGTCCGTAGCCAGGAGGAGGGGCCATTTGGGATTCGTTTACATACCTAGATTGTCCAAAAAAATTGCGATTTTAGGAAGCTGACAAGCCTATATGGGAAAAAATGGCCTAAAGCTAAATGCATTATTTTGAGCCCCAGACCTCACAAGATCTCTATCGTGCCTATATAAGACCATAGGCAAGAGGAGGGGCCAATTGGGGTTCGTTTACATGCATAGATTGCCCAAAAATATTGCGATTTTGGGAGGCAGAGAAGCCTATATGGGAAAAAATGGCCTAAAGATAAATGAATTATTTTGATCCCCGGACCTCACAAGATCTCTATCGTGCCTATATAAGACCATAGCCAGGAGGAGGGGCCAATTGGGGTTCGTTTACATGCCTAGATTGCCAAAAAAAATTGCAATTTTGGGAGGCCGACAAGCCTATATGGGAAAAAATGGCATAAAGCTAAATGAATTATTTTGAGCCCCGGATATCACAGGATCTCTATCATGCCTATATAAGACCATAGCCAGGAGAAGGGGCCAATTGGGGTTCGTTTACATGCCTAAATTGCAAAAAATGTTAGCGATTTTGGGAATTAAACAAGCCTATATGGGAAAAAATGGCCTAAAGCTAAGTGCATTATTTTGAGCCCCGGACCTCACAGGATCTCTATCGTGCCTATATAAGACCGTAGCCATGAGAAGGGGCCAATTGGGGTTCGTTTACATGCCTAGATTGCCCAAAAAAATTGCGATTTTGGGAGGCCGACAAGCTTATATGGGAAAAAATGGCCTAAAGCTAATTGCATTATTTTGAGCCCCGGACCTTACACGATCTTTATCGTGCCTATATAAGACCGTAGCCAGGAGGAGGGGCCAATTGGGGTTCGTTTACATGCCTAGATTGCCCAAAAAAATTGCGATTTTGGGAGGCTAACAAGCCTATATGGGAAAAATTGGCCTAAAGATAAATGCATTATTTTGATCCCCGGACCTCACAAGATCTCTATCGTGCCTATATAAGACCGTAGCCAGGAGGAGGGGCCAATTGGGTTTCGTTTACATGCCTAGATTGCCCAAAAAAATTGCGACTTTATGAGGCCGACAAGCCTATATGGGAAAAAATGGCCTAATGCTAAATGCATTTTTTTGAGCCCCGGACCTCACAAGATCTCTATCGTGTATATATAAGACCGTAGCCAGGAGGAGGGGCCAATTGGGGTTCGTTTACATGCCTAAATTGCAAATATAGTTTGCGATTTTGGGAGGCCGACAAGCCTATATGGGAAAAAATGGCCTAAAGATAAATGCATTATTTTGAGCCCCGGACATCACAAGATCTCTATCGTGCCTGTATAAGACCGTAGACCGGAGGAGGGGCCAATTGGAGTTCGTTTACATGCCTAGATTGCCCAAAAAAATTGCGATTTTTGGAGGCCGACAAGCCTATATGGGAAAAAATAGCCTAAACCTAAATGCATTATTTTGAGCCCCGGACCTCACAAGATCTCGATCGTGCCTATATAAGACCGTAGCCAGGAGGAAGGGCCAATTGGGGATTCGTTTATATGCCTAGTTTGCGAATAAAGTTTGCAATTTTGGGAGGCAAACAAGCCTATATGGGAAAAAATGGCCTAAAGCTAAATACATTATTTTGAGCCCCGGACCTCACATGATCTCTATCGTGCCTATATAAGACCGTAGACAGGAGGAGGGGCCAATTGGGGTTCGTTTACATGCCTAGATTGCCCAAAAAAAATTCGATTTTGGGAGGCCGACAAGCCTATATGGGAAAAAAATGGCCTAAAGCTAAGTGGATTATTTTGAGCCCCGGACCTCACATGATATCTATCGTGCCTATATAAGACCGTATCTAGGAGGAGGGGCCAATTGGGGTTCGTTTACATGCCGAGACTGCCCAAAAAAATTGCGATTTTGGGACGCCGACAAGACTATGAGAAAAAATGGCCTAAAGCTAAATGCATTATTTTGAGCCCTGGACCTCATTGGATCTCTATCGTGCCTATATAAGACTGTAGCCAGGAAGAGGGGCCAATTGGGGTTCGTTTACATGCCTAAATTGCGCAAAAAATTTGCGATTTTGGTAGGCCGACAAG
Source organism: Erodium maritimum (assembly GCA_963921825.1). Classification (NCBI taxonomy): domain Eukaryota; kingdom Viridiplantae; phylum Streptophyta; class Magnoliopsida; order Geraniales; family Geraniaceae; genus Erodium; species Erodium maritimum. The sequence continues at coordinate 73,624,444 of OY997594.1, forward strand.
TCTATATGGGAAAAATTGGCCTAAAGATAAATGCATTATTTTATTCCCCGTGCATCACAAGATCTATATCGTGCTTATATAAGACCGTATCCAGGAGGAGGGGCCAATTGGGGTCCGTTTACATGCCTAGATTGCCCAAAAAAATTGCGATTTTGGGAGACCGACAAGCCTATATGGGAAAAAATGGCCTACAGCTAAATGCATTATTTTGAGCCCCGTACCTCACAAGATCTCTATCGTGCCTATATAAGACCGTAGCCAGGAGGAGGGGCCAATTGGGGATCGTTATATGCCTAGATTGCGCAAAAAAATTGTGATTCTAGGAGGCCGACAAGTGTATATGCGAAAAATTGGCCTAAAGATAAATGCATTATTTTGTGCCCCGTGCCTCACAAGATCTCTATCGTGCCTATATAAGACCGTAGCCATGAGGAGGGCCAATTGGGGTTCGTTTACATGCCTAGATTGCACAAAAAAATTGCGATTTAGGGAGGCCGACAAGCCTATAAGGGAAAAAATAGCCTAAAGCTAAATGCATTATTTTGAGTCCCGAACCACACAAGATCTCTATCGTGCCTATATAAGACCGCAGCCATGAGGAGGGGCTAATTGGGGTTCGTTTACATGCCTAGATTGTCCAAAAAAATTGTGATTTTAGGAGGCCGACAAGCCTATATGGGAAAAAATGGCATCAAGCTAAATGCAATATTTTGATCCCCGGACTCACAAGATCTCTATCGTGCCTATATAAGACCGTAGCCAGGAGGAGGGGCCAATTGGTGTTCGTTTACATGCCTAGATTACCCCAAAATTTGCGATTTTGGGAGGCCGACAAGCCCCGGACATCACAAGATCTCTATCGTGCCTGTATAAGACCGTAGACCGGAGGAGGGGCCAATTGGAGTTCGTTTACATGCCTAGATTGCCCAAAAAAATTGCGATTTTTGGAGGCCGACAAGCCTATATGGGAAAAAATAGCCTAAACCTAAATGCAATATTTTAAGCCCCGGACCTCACAAGATCTCGATCGTGCCTATATAAGACCGTAGCCAGGAGGAAGGGCCAATTGGGGATTCGTTTATATGCCTAGTTTGCGAATAAAGTTTGCAATTTTGGGAGGCAAACAAGCCTATATGGGAAAAAATGGCCTAAAGCTAAATACATTATTTTGAGCCCCGGACCTCACATGATCTCTATCGTGCCTATATAAGACCGTAGACAGGAGGAGGGGCCAATTGGGGTTCGTTTACATGCCTAGATTGCCCAAAAAAATTCGATTTTGGGAGGCCGACAAGCCTATATGGGAAAAAATGGGCTAAAGCTAAGTGGATTATTTTGAGCCCCGGACCTCACATGATATCTATCGTGCCTATATAAGACCGTATCTAGGAGGAGGGGCCAATTGGGGTTCGTTTACATGCCGAGACTGCCCAAAAAAATTGCGATTTTGGGACGCCGACAAGACTATGAGAAAAAATGGCCTAAAGCTAAATGCATTATTTTGAGCCCTGGACCTCATCGGATCTCTATCGTGCCTATATAAGACCGTAGACAGGAGGAGGGGCCAATTGGGGTTCGTTTACATGCCTAGATTGCCCTAAAAAATTGCGATTTTGGGAGTCCGACAAACCTATATGGGAAAAAATGGCCTAAAGCTAAGTGGATTATTTGGAGCCCCGGACCTCACAGGATCTATATCGTGCCTATATAAGACCGTAGCCAGGAGGAGGGGCCAATTGGGGTTCGTATACATGCCTAGATTGCGCAAAAAATTTGCGATTTTGGGAGGCCGACAAGCCTATATGGGAAAAAATGGCCTACAGCTAAATGCATTATTTTGAGCCCCGTACCTCACAAGATCTCTATCGTGCCTATATAAGACCGTAGCCAGGAGGAGGGGCCAATTGGGGTTCGTTATATGCCTAGATTGCGCAAAAAAATTGTGATTCTAGGAGGCCGACAAGTGTATATGCGAAAAATTGGCCTAAAGATAAATGCATTATTTTGTGCCCCGTGCCTCACAAGATCTCTATCGTGCCTATATAAGACCGTAGCCATGAGGAGGGGCCAATTGGGGTTCGTTTACATGCCTACATTGCACAAAAAAATTGCGATTTAGGGAGGCCGACAAGCCTATAAGGGAAAAAATAGCCTAAAGCTAAATGCATTATTTTGAGTCCCGAACCTCACAAGATCTCTATCGTGCCTATATAAGACCGCAGCCATGAGGAGGGGCTAATTGGGGTTCGTTTACATGCCTAGATTGTCCAAAAAAATTGTGATTTTGGGAGGCTGACAAGCCTATATGGGAAAAAATGACCTAAACCTAAATGCATTATTTTGAGCCCCGGACCTCACAAGATATCTATCGTGCCTATATAAGACCGTAGCCAGGAGGAGGGGCCAATTGGGGTTCGTTTACATGGCTAGATTGCCTAAAAAATTGCGATTTTGGGAGGCCGACAAGCATATATGGGAAAAAATGACCTAAACCTAAATGCATTATTTTGAGCCCCGGACCTCACAAGATATCTATCGTGCCTATATAAGACCGTAGCCAGGAGGAGGGGCCAATTGGGGTTCGTTTACATGGCTAGATTGCCTAAAAAATTGCGATTTTGGGAGGCCGACAAGCATATATGGGAAAAAATGGCATAAAGCTAAATGCATTATTTTGAGCCCCGGACCTCACAAGATCTCTATCGTGCCTATATAAGACCGTAGCCAGGAGGAGGGGCCAATTGGGGTTCGTTTACATGCCTAAATTAAATAAAAAGTTTTCGATTTTGGGAGGCCGAGAAGCCTATATGGGAAAAAATGGCCTAAAGCTAAATGCATTATTTTGAGCCCCGGACCTCACAAGATCTCTATCGTGCCTATAAAAGACCATAGCCCGGAGGAGGGGCCAATAGGGGTTCGTTTACATGCTTAGATTGCCCAAAAAAATTGCGATTTTGGGAGGCCGACAAGCCTATATGGGAAAAAATGGCCTAAAGCTAAATGCATTATTTTGAGCCTCGGACCTCACAAGATCTCGTTGTGCCTATATAAGACCGTAGCCAGGAAGAGGGGCCAATTGGGGTTCGTTTACATGCCTAGATTGCAAATAAAGTTTGCGATTTTGGGAGGCAAACAAGCCTATATGGGAAAAATGGCCTAAAGCTAAATACATTGTTTTGAGCCCCGGACCTCACATGATCTCTATCGTGCCTATATAAGACCGTAGACAGGAGGAGGGGCCAATTGGGGTTCGTTTACATGCCTAGATTGCGCAAAAAAATTGCGATTTTGGGAGTCCGACAAACCTATATGGGAAAAAATGGCCTAAAGCTAAGTGGATTATTTGGAGCCCCGGACCTCACAGGATCTATATCGTGCCTATATAAGACCGTAGCCAGGAGGAGGGGCCAATTGGGGTTCGTATACATGCCTAGATTGCGCAAAAAATTTGCGATTTTGGGAGGCCGACAAGTCTATATCGGAAAAATTGGCCTAAAGATAAATGCATTATTTTGTGCCCCGTGCCTCACAAGATCTCTATCGTGCCTATATAAGACCGTAGCCAGGAGGAGGGGCCAATTGGGGTTCGTTATATGCCTAGATTGCGCAAAAAAATTGTGATTCTAGGAGGCCGACAAGTGTATATGCGAAAAATTGGCCTAAAGATAAATGCATTATTTTGTGCCCCGTGCCTCACAAGATCTCTATCGTGCCTATATAAGACCGTAGCCATGAGGAGGGGCCAATTGGGGTTCGTTTACATGCCTAGATTGCACAAAAAAATTGCGATTTAGGGAGGCCGACAAGCCTATAAGGGAAAAAATAGCCTAAAGCTAAATGCATTATTTTGAGTCCCGAACCTCACAAGATCTCTATCGTGCCTATGTAAGACCGCAGCCATGAGGAGGGGCTAATTGGGGTTCGTTTACATGCCTAGATTGTCCAAAAAAATTGTGATTTTGGGAGGCTGACAAGCCTATATGGGAAAAAATGACCTAAACCTAAATGCATTATTTTGAGCCCCGGACCTCACAAGATATCTATCGTGCCTATATAAGACCGTAGCCAGGAGGAGGGGCCAATTGGGGTTCGTTTACATGGCTAGATTGCCTAAAAAATTGCGATTTTGGGAGGCCGACAAGCATATATGGGAAAAAATGACCTAAACCTAAATGCATTATTTTGAGCCCCGGACCTCACAAGATATCTATCGTGCCTATATAAGACCGTAGCCAGGAGGAGGGGCCAATTGGGGTTCGTTTACATGGCTAGATTGCCTAAAAAATTGCGATTTTGGGAGGCCGACAAGCATATATGGGAAAAAATGGCATAAAGATAAATGCATTATTTTGAGCCCCGGACCTCACAAGATCTCTATCGTGCCTATATAAGACCGTAGCCAGGAGGAGGGGCCAATTGGGGTTCGTTTACATGCCTAAATTAAATAAAAAGTTTTCGATTTTGGGAGGCCGAGAAGCCTATATGGGAAAAAATGGCCTAAAGCTAAGTGCATTATTTTGAGCCCCGGACCTCACAACATCTCTATCGTGCCTATAAAAGACCATAGCCCGGAGGAGGGGCCAATAGGGGTTCGTTTACATGCTTAGATTGCCCAAAAAAATTGCGATTTTGGGAGGCCGACAAGCCTATATGGGAAAAAATGGCCTAAAGCTAAATGCATTATTTTGAGCCTCGGACCTCACAAGATCTCGTTGTGCCTATATAAGACCGTAGCCAGGAAGAGGGGACAATTAGGGTTCGTTTACATGCCTAGATTGCAAATAAAGTTTGCGATTTTGGGAGGCAAACAAGCCTATATGGGAAAAATGGCCTAAAGCTAAATACATTGTTTTGAGCCCCGGACCTGACATGATCTCTATCGTGCCTATATAAGACCGTAGACAGGAGGAGGGGCCAATTGGGGTTCGTTTACATGCCTAGATTGCCCTAAAAAATTGCGATTTTGGGAGTCCGACAAACCTATATGGGAAAAAATGGCCTAAAGCTAAGTGGATTATTTGGAGCCCCGGACCTCACAGGATCTATACCGTGCCTATATAAGACCGTAGCCAGGAGGAGGGGCCAATTGGGGTTCGTATACATGCCTAGATTGCGCAAAAAATTTGCGATTTTGGGAGGCCGACAAGTCTATATCGGAAAAATTGGCCTAAAGATAAATGCATTATTTTGTGCCCCGTGCCTCACAAGATCTGTATCATGCCTATATAAGACCGTAGCCATGAGGAGGGGCCAATTGAGGTTCGTTTACATGCCTAGATTGCACAAAGAAATTGCGATTTTGGGAGGGTGACAAGCCTATATGGGAAAAAATACCCTACAGCTAAATGCATTATTTTGAGCCCCGAACCTCACAAGATCTCTATCGTGCCTATATAAGACCGTATCCATGAGGAGGGGCCAATTGGTGTTCGTTTACATGCTTAGATTGACCAAAAAAATTGTGATTTTAGGAGGTCGACAAGCCTATATGGGAAAAATGGCATAAAGATAAATGCAATATTTTGAACCCGGGACCTCACAAGATCTCTATCATGCCTATATAAGACCGTAGCCAGGAGGAGGGGCCAATTGGGGTTCGTTTACATGGCTAGATTGCCTAAAAAATTGCGATTTTGGGAGGCCAACAAGCATATATGGGAAAAAATGGCATAAAGCTAAATGCATTATTTTGAGCCCCGGACCTCACAAGATCTCTATCGTGCCTATAAAAGACCATAGCCCGGAGGAGGGGCCAATAGGGGTTCGTTTACATGCTTAGATTGCCCAAAAAAATTGCGATTTTGGGAGGCCGACAAGCCTATATGGGAAAAAATGGCCTAAAGCTAAATGCATTATTTTGAGCCTCGGACCTCACAAGATCTCGTTGTGCCTATATAAGACCGTAGCCAGGAAGAGGGGCCAATTGGGGTTCGTTTACATGCCTAGATTGCAAATAAAGTTTGCGATTTTGGGAGGCAAACAATCCTATATGGGAAAAATGGCCTAAAGCTAAATACATTGTTTTGAGCCCCGGACCTCACATGATCTCTATCGTGCCTATATAAGACCGTAGACAGGAGGAGGGGCCAATTGGGGTTCGTTTACATGCCTAGATTGCCCTAAAAAATTGCGATTTTGGGAGTCCGACAAACCTATATGGGAAAAAATGGCCTAAAGCTAAGTGGATTATTTGGAGCCCCAGACCTCACAGGATCTATATCGTGCCTATATAAGACCGTAGCCAGGAGGAGGGGCCAATTGGGGTTCGTATACATGCCTAGATTGCGCAAAAAATTTGCGATTTTGGGAGGCTGACAAGTCTATATCGGAAAAATTGGCCTAAAGATAAATGCATTATTTTGTGCCCCGTGCCTCACAAGATCTCTATCGTGCCTATATAAGACCGTAGCCAGGAGGAGGGGCCAATTGGGGTTCGTTATATGCCTAGATTGCGCAAAAAAATTGTGATTCTAGGAGGCCGACAAGTGTATATGCGAAAAATTGGCCTAAAGATAAATGCATTATTTTGTGCCCCGTGCCTCACAAGATCTCTATCGTGCCTATATAAGACCGTAGCCATGAGGAGGGGCCAATTGGGGTTCGTTTACATGCCTAGATTGCACAAAAAAATTGCGATTTAGGGAGGCCGACAAGCCTATAAGGGAAAAAATAGCCTAAAGCTAAATGCATTATTTTGAGTCCTGAACCTCACAAGATCTCTATCGTGCCTATATAAGACCGCAGCCATGAGGAGGGGCTAATTGGGGTTCGTTTACATGCCTAGATTGTCCAAAAAAATTGTGATTTTAGGAGGCCGACAAGCCTATATGGGAAAAAATGGCATCAAGCTAAATGCAATATTTTGATCCCCGGACCTCACAAGATCTCTAGCGTTCCTATATAAGACCGTAGCCAGGAGGAGCGACCAATTGGGGTTCGTTTACATGCCTAAATTAACCAAAAAGTTTGTGATTTTGGGAGGCCGACAAGCCTATATGGGAAAAAATGGCCTAAAGGTAAATGCATTATTTTGAGCCCCGGACCTCACAAGATCTCTATCGTGCCTATATAAGACCGTAGCAAGGAGGAGGGGCCAAATGGGGTTCGTTTACATGCCTAGATTGCCCAAAAAAATTGTGATTTTGGGAGGCCGACAAGCCTATATGGGAAAAAATGACCTAAACCTAAATGCATTATTTTGAGCCCCGGACCTCACAAGATATCTATCGTGCCTATATAAGACCGTAGCCAGGAGGAGGGGCCAATTGGGGTTCGTTTACATGGCTAGATTGCCTAAAAAATTGCGATTTTGGGAGGCCGACAAGCATATATGGGAAAAAATGGCATAAAGCTAAATGCATTATTTTGAGCCTCGGACCTCACAAGATCTCTATCGTGCCTATATAAGACCGTAGCCAGGAGGAGGGGCCAATTGGGGTTCGTTTACATGCCTAAATTAAATAAAAAGTTTTCGATTTTGGGAGGCCGAGAAGCCTATATGGGAAAAAATGGCCTAAAGCTAAATGCATTATTTTGAGCCTCGGACCTCACAACATCTCTATCGTGCCTATAAAAGACCATAGCCCGGAGGAGGGGCCAATAGGGGTTCGTTTACATGCTTAGATTGCCCAAAAAAATTGCGATTTTGGGAGGCCGACAAGCCTATATGGGAAAAAATGGCCTAAAGCTAAATGCATTATTTTGAGCCTCGGACCTCACAAGATCTCGTTGTGCCTATATAAGACCGTAGCCAGGAAGAGGGGCCAATTAGGGTTCGTTTACATGCCTAGATTGCAAATAAAGTTTGCGATTTTGGGAGGCAAACAAGCCTATATGGGAAAAATGGCCTAAAGCTAAATACATTGTTTTGAGCCCCGGACCTCACATGATCTCTATCGTGCCTATATAAGACCGTAGACAGGAGGAGGGGCCAATTGGGGTTCGTTTACATGCCTAGATTGCCCTAAAAAATTGCGATTTTGGGAGTCCGACAAACCTATATGGGAAAAAATGGCCTAAAGCTAAGTGGATTATTTGGAGCCCCGGACCTCACAGGATCTATATCGTGCCTATATAAGACCGTAGCCAGGAGGAGGGGCCAATTGGGGTTCGTATACATGCCTAGATTGCGCAAAAAATTTGCGATTTTGGGAGGCCGACAAGTCTATATCGGAAAAATTGGCCTAAAGATAAATGCATTATTTTGTGCCCCGTGCCTCACAAGATCTGTATCATGCCTATATAAGACCGTAGCCATGAGGAGGGGCCAATTGAGGTTCGTTTACATGCCTAGATTGCACAAAGAAATTGCGATTTTGGGAGGGTGACAAGCCTATATGGGAAAAAATACCCTACAGCTAAATGCATTATTTTGAGCCCCGAACCTCACAAGATCTCTATCGTGCCTATATAAGACCGTATCCATGAGGAGGGGCCAATTGGTGTTCGTTTACATGCTTAGATTGACCAAAAAAATTGTGATTTTAGGAGGTCGACAAGCCTATATGGGAAAAATGGCATAAAGATAAATGCAATATTTTGAACCCGGGACCTCACAAGATCTCTATCGTGCCTATATAAGACCGTAGCCAGGAGGAGGGGCCAATTGGGGTTCATTTACATGCCTAAATTGCAAATAAAGTTTGCGATTTTGGGAGGCAAACAAGCCTATATGGGAAAAAATGGCCTAAAGCTAAATACATTATTTTGAGGCCCAGACCTCACATGATCTCTATCGTGCCTATATAAGACCGTAGGCAGGAGGAGGGGCCAAATGGGGTTCGTTTACATGCCTAGATTACCCAAAAAAATTGCGATTTTGGGTGGCCGACAAGCCTATATATGGGAAAAAATGGCCTAAAGCTAAATGCATTATTTTGAGCCCCGGACCTCACAAGATCTCTATAGTGCCTATATAAGACCGTAGCCATGAGAAGGCGGCCAATTGGGGTTCGTTTACATGCCTAGATTGCCCAAAAAAATTGCGATTTTGGGAGGCCGACAAGCCTATATGGGAAAAAATGGCCTAAATCTAAACGCATTATTTTGAGCCCCGGACCTCACAAGATCTCTATCGTGCCTATATAAGACCGTAGCCATGAGGAGGGGGCAATTGGGGTTCGCTTACATGCCTAGATTGCCCAAAAAAATTGCGATTTTTGGAGGCCGACAAGCTTATATGGGAAAAAATGGCCTAAACCTAAATGCATTATTTTGAGCCCCGTACCTCAAAAGATCTCATCGTGCCTATATAAGACCGTATCCAGGAGGAGGGGCCAAATGGGGTTCGTTTACATGCCTAGATTGCCCAAAAAAATTGTGATTTTGGGAGGCCGACAAGCCTATATGGGAAAAAATGGCCTAAACCTAAATGCATTATTTTGAGCCCCGGACCTCACAAGATATCTATCGTGCCTATATAAGACCGTAGCCAGGAGGAGGGGCCAATTGGGGTTCGTTTACATGGCTAGATTGCCTAAAAAATTGCGATTTTGGGAGGCCGACAAGCATATATGGGAAAAAATGGCATAAAGCTAAATGCATTATTTTGAGCCCCGGACCTCACAAGATCTCTATCGTGCCTATATAAGACCGTAGCCAGGAGGAGGGGCCAATTGGGGTTCGTTTACATGCCTAAATTGCAATAAAGTTTGCGATTTTCGGAGGCCGACAAGCCGATATGGGAAAAAATGGCCTAAAGATAAATGCATTATTTTGAGCCCCGGACCTCACATCATATCTATCGTGCCTATATAAGACCGTAGCCAGGAGGAGGGGCCAATTGGGGTTCGTTTACATGCCTAGATTGCCCAAAAAAATTACGATTTTGGTAGGCCGACAAGCCTATATGAGAAAAAATGGCATAAAGCTAAATGCATTATTTTGAGCCCCGGACATCACAAGATCTCTATCGTGCCTATATAAGACCATAGCCAGGAGGAGGGGCCAATTGTGGTTCGTTTACATGCCTAAATTGAAAAAAAGTTTGCGATTTTGGGAGTTAAACAAGCCTATATGGGAAAAAATGGCCTAAATCTAAATGCATTATTTTGAGCCCCGGACCTCACAAGATCTCTATCGTGCCTATATAAGTTTGCGAATAAAGTTTGCAATTTTGGGAGGCAAACAAGCCTATATGGGAAAAAATGGCCTAAAGCTAAATACATTATTTTGAGCCCCGGACCTCACATGATCTCTATCGTGCCTCTATAAGACCATAGACAGGAGGAGGGGCCAATTGGGGTTCTTTTACATGCCTAAATTACAAATAAAGTTAGCGATATTGGGAGGCAAAAAAGACTATATGCGAAAAATGGCCTAAAGCTAAATACATTATTTTGAGCCCCGGACCTCACATGATATCTATCGTGCCTATATAAGACCGTACCCAGGAGGAGGGGCCAATTGGGGTTCGTTTACATGCCTAGATTACCCAAAAAATTGCGATTTTGGGAGGCCGACAAGCCTATATGGGAAAAAATAGCCTAAAGCTAAATGCATTATTTTAAACCCCGGACTTCACAAGTTCTCTATCGTGCCTATATAAGACCGTAGCCATGAGGAGCGGCCAACTGGGGTTCGTTTACATGCCTAGATTGCCCAAAACAATTGCGATTTTAGGAGGCGGACAAGCCTATATGGGAAAATATGGCCTAAAGCTAAATGCATTATTTTGAGCCTCGACCTCACAAGATCTATATCGTGCCTATATAAGACCGTAGCCAGGAGGAGGGGCCAATTGGGGTTCGTTTACATGCCTAAATTGCAAATAAAGTTTGCTATTTTGGGAGGCCGACAAGCCTATATGGGAAAAAATGACCTAAAGCTAAATGCACTATTTTGAACCCCGGACCTAATAAGATCTCTATCGTGCCTATATAAGACCGTAGCCAGGAGGAGCGGCCAATTGGGGTTCGTTTACATGCCTAAATTGCAAAAAAAGTTTGCGATTTTGGGAGTCAAACAAGCCTATATGGGAAAAATGGCCTAAAGCTAAATGCGTTATTTTGAGCCCCGGACCTCACAAGATCTCTATCGTGCCTATATAAGACCGTAGCCAGGAGGAGGGGCCAATTGGTGTTCGTTTACATGCCTAGATTACCCCAAAATTTGCGATTTTGGGAGGCCGACAACCTATATGGGAAAAAATAGCCTAGAGCTAAATGCGTTATTTTGAGCCCCGGACCTCACAAGATCTCTATCGTGCCTATATAAGACCGTAGCCATGAGGAGCGGCCAATTGGGGTTCGTTTACATGCCTAGATTGCCCAAAACAATTGCGATTTTGGGAGGCCGATAACCTATATGGGAAAAAATAGCCTAAAGCTAAATGCATTATTTTGAGCCTCGGACCTCACAAGATCTATATCGTGCCTATATAAGACCGTAGCCAGGAGGAGGGGCCAATTGGGGCTCGTTTACATACCTAAATTGCAAATAAAGTTTGCGATTTTGGGAGGCCGACAAGCTTATATTGGAAAAAATGGCCTAAAGCTAAATGCACTATTTTGAGCCCCGGACCTAACAAGATCTCTATCGTGCCTATATAAGACCGTAGCCAGGAGGAGCGGCAAATTGGGGTTCGTTTACATGCCTAAATTGCAAAAAAAGTTTGCGATTTTGGGAGTTAAACAAGCCTATATGGGAAAAAATGGCCTAAAGCTAAATGCATTATTTTGAGCCCCGGACCTCACAAGATCTCTATCGTGCCTATATAAGACCGTAGCCAGGAGGAGGGGCCAATTGGGGTTCGTTTACATTCATAAATTGCAAATAAAGTTTGCGATTTTGGGAGGCCGACAAGCCTATATGGGAAAAAATGGCCTAAAGATAAATGCATTATTTTGAGCCCCGGACCTAACAAGATCTCTATAGTGCCTATATAAGACCGTACCCAGGAGGAGGGGCCAATTGGGGTTCGTTTACATGCCTAAATTGAAAAAAAAGTTTGCGGTTTTGGGAGTTAAACAAGCCTATATGGGAAAAAATGGTCTAAAGCTAAATGCATTATTTTGAGCACCGGACCTCAAAAGATCTCTATCGTGCCTATATAAGACCGTAGCCATGAGGAGCGGCCAATTGGGGTTCGTTTACATGCCTAGATTGCCCAAAACAATTGCGATTTTAGGAGGCGGACAAGCCTATATGGGAAAATATGGCCTAAAGCTAAATGCATTATTTTGAGCCTCGGACCTCACAAGATCTATATCGTGCCTATATAAGACCGTAGCCAGGAGGAGGGGCCAATTGGGGTTCGTTTACATGCCTAAATTGCAAATAAATTTTGCGATTTTGGGAGGCCGACAAGCCTATATGGGAAAAAATGGCCTAAACCTAAATGCACTATTTAGAGCCCCGGACCTAACAAGATCTCTATCGTGCCTATATAAGACCGTAGCCAGGAGGAGCAGCCAATTGGGGTTCGTTTACATGCCTAGATTACCCAAAAAAATTGCGATTTTGGGAGGCCGACAAGCCTATATGGGAAAAAATAGCCTAAAGGTAAATGCATTATTTTGATCCCCGGACCTCACAAGATCTCTATCGTGCCTATATAATACCGTAGCCAGGAGGAGGGGCCAATTGGGGTTCGTTTACATGCCTAGATTACCCAAAAAAATTGCGATTTTGGGAGGACGACAAGCCTATATGGGAAAAAATAGCCTAAAGCTAAATGCATTATTTTGAGCCCCGGACCACACAATATCTCTATCGTGCCTATATAAGACCGTAGACAGGAGGAGGGGCCATTTGGGATTCGTTTACATGCCTAGATTGTCAAAAAAAATTGTGAATTTGGGAGGCCGACAAGCCTATATAAGAAAAAATGGCATAAAGAAAAATGCATTATTTTGAGCCCCGGACATCACAGGATCTCTATCGGTCCTATATAAGTCCGTAGCCAGGAGGAGGGTCAATTGGGGTTCGTTTAAATGCCTAAATTGCAAATAAAGTTTGCGATTTTGGGAGGCCGACAAGCCTATTTGGGAAAAAATACCCTAAAGCTAGATGCATTATTTTGAGCCCCAGACCTCACAAGATCTCTATCTTGCCTATATAAGACCGTAGCCAGGAGGAGGGGCCAATTGGGGTTCGTTTACATGCCTAGATTGCAAAAAATGTTTGCGATTTTGGGAGGCAAACAAGCCTAAATTGCGATTTTGGGAGGCCGACAAGCCTATATGGAAAAAGATGGCCTAAAGCTAAATGCAATATTTTGAGCCCCGGACCTCACATGATATCTATCGTGCCTTTATAAGACTGTAGCCAGGAGGAGGGGCCAAATGGGGTTCGATTACATGCCTAGATTACCAAAAACAATGCGATTTTAGGAGGCCGACAACCCTATATGGGAAAAAATAGCCTAAAGCTAAATGCATTATTTTGAGCCCCGGACCTCACAAGATCTCTATCGTGCCTATATAAGACCGTATCAAGGAGGAGGGGCCAATTGGGGTTCGGTTACATGCCTAGATTGCCCAAAAAAATGCGATTTTAGGGGGCCGACAGGCCTATATGCGAAAATATGGTCTAAACCTAAATGCAATATTTTTTTGGGAGGAAAACAAGCCTGTATGGGAAAAAATGCCCAATAGCTAAATGCATTATTTTGAGCCCCACACCTCACATGATCACTATTGTGCCTATATAAGACCATAGCCAGGAGGAGGGGCCAATTGGGGTTCTTTTACATGCCTAAATTGCAAATAAAGTTTGCGATTTTGGGAGGCAAACTAGCCTATATGGGAAAAAATGGCCTAAATCTAAATACATTATTTTGAGCCCGGGACCTCACATGATCTCTATCGTGCCTATATAATACCGTAGACAGGAGGAGGGGCCAATCGGGGTTCGTTTACATGCCTAGATTGCAAAAAATGTTTGCGATTTTGGGAGGCAAACAAGCCTAAATTGCGATTTTGGGAGGCCGACAAGCCTATATGGAAAAAGATGGCCTAAAGCTAAATGCAATATTTTGAGCCCCGGACCTCACATGATATCTATCGTGCCTTTATAAGACTGTAGCCAGGAGGAGGGGCCAATTGGGGTTCGATTACATGCCTAGATTACCAAAAACATTGCGATTTTAGGAGGCCGACAACCCTATATGGGAAAAAATAGCCTAAAGCTAAATGCATTATTTTGAGCCCCGGACCTCACAAGATCTCTATCGTGCCTATATAAGACCGTATCAAGGAGGAGGGGCCAATTGGGGTTCGGTTACATGCCTAGATTGCCCAAAAAAATGCAATTTTAGGGGGCCGACAGGCCTATATGCGAAAATATGGTCTAAACCTAAATGCAATATTTTTTTGGGAGGAAAACAAGCCTGTATGGGAAAAAATGCCCAATAGCTAAATGCATTATTTTGAGCCCCACACCTCACATGATCTCTATTGTGCCTATATAAGACCATAGCCAGGAGGAGGGGCCAATTGGGGTTCTTTTACATGCCTAAATTGCAAATAAAGTTTGCGATTTTGGGAGGCAAACTAGCCTATATGGGAAAAAATGGTCTAAATCTAAATACATTATTTTGAGCCCGGGACCTCACATGATCTATATCGTGCCTATATAATACCGTAGCCAGGAGGAGGGGCCAATCGAGGTTCGTTTACATGCCTAAATTGCAAATAAAGTTTGCGATTTTGGGAGGCAAACAAGCCTATATGGGAAAAAGTGGCCTGAAGCTAAATGCATTATTTTGAGCCCCGGACCTCACAAGATATCTATCGTGCCTATATAAGACCGTAGCCACGAGGAAGGGCCACTTGGGGTTCGTTTACATGCCTAGATTACCCAAAAAAATTGCGATTTTGGGAGTACGACAAGGCTATATGGGAAAAAATAGTCTAAAGCTAAATGCATTATTTTGAGCCCCGGACCTCACAAGATCTCTATCAAGCCTATATAAGACCGTAGCAATGAGGAGGGAGCAATTGGGGTTCGTTTACATCCCTAAATTGCAACAAAAAAGTTTGCGATTTTGGGAGGCAAACAAGCCTATATGGGAAAAAATAGCCTAAAGCTAAATGCATTATTTTGAGCCCCGGACTTCAATGGATCTCTATAGTGCCTATATAAGACCGTAGCCAGGAGGAGGGGCCAATTGGGGTTCGTTTACATGCCTAGATTACCCAAAAAAATTGCGATTTAGGGAGTCCGACAAGTCTGTATGGAAAAAATGGCCTAAGGCTAAATGAATTATTTTGAACCCCGGACCTCACAAGATCTCTATGTTTCCTATATAAGACCGTAGCCAGGAGGAGGGGCCAATTGGGGTTCGTTTAAATGCCTAAATTGCAAAAAAAATTGCGATGTTGGGATGCAAACAAGCCTAAATTGCGATTTTGGGAGGCCTACAAGCCTATATGGGAAAAATGGCCCCGGACTTCAATGGATCACTATCGTGCCTATATAAGACCGTAGCCAGGAGGAGCGGCCAATTGGGGTTCGTTTACATGCCTAGATTACCCAAAAAAATTGCGATTTTGGGAGGCCGACAAGCCTATATGGGAAAAAATAGCCTAAAGCTAAATGCATTATTTTGATCCCCAGACCTCACAGGATCTCTATCGTGCCTATATAATAACATAGCCAAGAGGAGGGGCCAATTGGGGTTCGTTTACATGCCTAGATTACCCAAAATAATTGCGATTTTGGGAGGACGACTAGCCTATATGGGAAAAAATAGCCTAAAGCTAAATGCAATATTTTGAGTCCCGGACCACACAATATCTCTATCGTGCCTATATAAGACCGTAGCCAGGAGGAGGGGCCAATTTGGGTTCGTTTACATGCCTAGATTGCCCAAAAAAATTGCGAATTTGGGAGGCCGACAAGCCTATATGGGAAAAAATGGCCTAAAGCTAAATGCATTATTTTGAGCCCCGGACCTCACAAGATCTCTATCGTGCCTATATAAGACCGTAGCCAGGAGGAGAGGCCATTTGGGGTTCGTTTACATACCTAGATTGCCCAAAGAAATTGCGGTTTTTGGAGGCCGACAAGCCTATATGGGAAAAAATGGCCTAAAGATAAATGCATTATTTTGATCCCCGGACCTCACAAGATCTCTATCCTGCCTATTTATGACCGTAGCCATGAGGAGGGGCCAATAGGGGTTCGTTTAAATGCCTAAATTAACCAAAAAGTTTGCGATTTTGGGAGGCCGACAAGCCTATATGGGAAAAGATGGCCTAAAGATAAATGCATTATTTTGAGCCCCGGACCTCAAAGGATCTCTATCGTGCCTATATAAGACCATAGCCAGGAGGATGGGCCAATTGGGATTCCTTTACATGCCTAAATTGCAAAAAAAAGTTTGCGATTTTGGGAAGCAAACAAGCCTATATGGTAAAAAAATGGCCTAAAGCTAAATGCATTATTTTGAGCCCCGGACCTCACAAGATCTCTATCGTGCCTATATAAGACCGTATCCAGGAGGAGGGGCCAATTGGGGTTCGTTTACATGCCTAGATTGCCTAAAAAATTGAGATATTGGGAGGCCGACAAGCCTATATGGGAAAAAATGGCCTAAAGCTAAATCCATTATTTTAAGCTCCGGACCTCACAAGATCTCTATCGTGCCTATATAAGACCGTAGCCAGGAGGAGGGGCCAATTGGGGTTCGTTTACATGCCTAAATTACAAATAAAGTTTGCGATTTTGGGAGGCAAACAAGCCTATATGGGAAAAAATGGACTAAAGCTAAATACATTATTTTGAGCCCCGGACCTCACATGATCTCTATCGTGCCTATATAAGACCATAGCCAGGAGGAGGGGCCAATTGGGGTTCTTTTACATGCCTAAATTGCAAATAAATTTGCGATTTTGGGTGGCAAACAAGCCTATATGGGAAAAAATGGCCTAAAGCTAAATACATTATTTTTAGCCCCGGACCTCACATGATCTCTATCGTTCCTATATAATACCGTAGCCAGGAGGAGGGGCCAATTGGGGTTCGTTTACATGCCTAGATTACCCAAAAAAATTGTGATTTTGGGCGGACGACAAGCCTATATGGGAAAAAATGGCCTAAAACGAAATACATTATTTTGAGCCCGGACCTCTCAAGATCTCTATCGTGCCTATATAAGACCGTAGCCAGGAGGAGGGGCCAATTGGGGTTCGTTTACATGCCAAAATTGCAAATGAAGTTTGCGATTTTGGGAGGCAAACAAGCCTATATGGGAAAAAATGGCCTAAAGCTAAATGCATTATTTTGAGCCCGGACCTCACAAGATATCTATCGTGCCTATATAATACCGTAGCCATGAGGAAGGGCCACTTGGGGTTCGTTTACTTGCCTAAATTGCAAAAAAGTTTGCGATTTTGGGAGGCAAACAAGCCTATATGGTAAAAAATGGCCTAAAGCTAATGCATTATTTTGAGCCCCGGACTTCAATGGATCTCTATAGTGCCTATATAAGACCGTAGCCAGGAGGAGGGGCCAATTGGGGTTCGTTTACATGCCTAGATTACCCAAAAAATTGCGATTTAGGGAGTCCGACAAGTCTGTATGGGAAAAAATGGCCTAAGGCTAAATGAATTATTTTGAACCCCGGACCTCACAAGATCTCTATGTTTCCTATGTAAGACTGTAGCCAGGAGGAGGGGCCAATTGGGGTTCGTTTAAATGCCTAAATTGCAAAAAAAATTGCGATGTTGGGATGCAAACAAGCCTAAATTGCGATTTTGGGAGGCCTACAAGCCTATATGGGAAAAATGGCCCCGGACTTCAATGGATCACTATCGTGCCTATATAAGACCGTAGCCAGGAGGAGCGGCCAATTGGGGTTCGTTTACATGCCTAGATTACCCAAAAAAATTGCGATTTTGGGAGGCCGACAAGCCTATATGGGAAAAAATAGCCTAAAGCTAAATGCATTATTTTGATCCCCGGACCTCACAGGATCTCTATCGTGCCTATATAATACCATAGCCAGGAGGAGGGGCCAATTGGGGTTCGTTTACATGCCTAGATTACCCAAAATAATTGCGATTTTGGGAGGACGACTAGCCTATATGGGAAAAAATAGCCTAAAGCTAAATGCATTATTTTGAGTCCCGGACCACACAATATCCCTATCGTGCCTATATAAGACCGTAGCCAGGAGGAGGGGCCAATTGGGGTTCGTTTACATGCCTAGATTGCCCAAAAAAATTGCGAATTTGGGAGGCCGACAAGCCTATATGGGAAAAAATGGCCTAAAGCTAAATGCATTATTTTGAGCCCCGGACCTCACAAGATCTCTATCGTGCCTATATAAGACCGTAGCCAGGAGGAGAGGCCATTTGGGGTTCGTTTACATACCTAGATTGCCGAAAGAAATTGCGGTTTTGGGAGGCCGACAAGCCTATATGGGAAAAAATGGCCTAAAGATAAATGCATTATTTTGATCCCCGGACCTCACAAGATCTCTATCCTGCCAATTTATGACCGTAGCCATGAGGAGGGGCCAATAGGGGTTCGTTTAAATGCCTAAATTAACCAAAAAGTTTGCGATTTTGAGAGGCCGACAAGCCTATATGGGAAAAGATGGCCTAAAGATAAATGCATTATTTTGAGCCCCGGACCTCAAAGGATCTCTATCGTGCCTATATAAGACCATAGCCAGGAGGAGGGGCCAATTGGGATTCCTTTACATGCCTAAATTGCAAAAAAAAAGTTTGCGATTTTGGGAAGCAAACAAGCCTATATGGTAAAAAAAATGGCCTAAAGCTAAATGCATTATTTTGAGCCCCGGACCTCACAAGATCTCTATCGTGCCTATATAAGACCGTATCCAGGAGGAGGGGCCAATTGGGGTTCGTTTACATGCCTAGATTGCCTAAAAAATTGAGATATTGGGAGGCCGACAAGCCTATATGGGAATAAATGGCCTAAGGCTAAATCCATTATTTTAAGCTCCGGACCTCACAAGATCTCTATCGTGCCTATATAAGACCGTAGCCAGGAGGAGGGGCCAATTGGGGTTCGTTTACATGCCTAAATTACAAATAAAGTTTGCGATTTTGGGAGGCAAACAAGCCTATATGGGAAAAAATGGACTAAAGCTAAATACATTATTTTGAGCCCCGGACCTCACATGATCTCTATCGTGCCTATATAAGACCATAGCCAGGAGGAGGGGCCAATTGGGGTTCTTTTACATGCCTAAATTGCAAATAAATTTGCGATTTTGGGTGGCAAACAAGCCTATATGGGAAAAAATGGCCTAAAGCTTAATACATTATTTTGAGCCCCGGACCTCACATGATCTCTATCGTTCCTATATAATACCGTAGCCAGGAGGATGGGCCAATTGGGGTTCGTTTACATGCCTAGATTACCCAAAAAAATTGTGATTTTGGGCGGACGACAAGCCTATATGGGAAAAAATGGCCTAAAACGAAATGCATTATTTTGAGCCCGGACCTCTCAAGATCTCTATCGTGCCTATATAAGACCGTAGCCAGGAGGAGGGGCCAATTGGGGTTCGTTTACATGCCAAAATTGCAAATGAAGTTTGCGATTTTGGGAGGCAAACAAGCCTATATGGGAAAAAATGGCCTAAAGCTAAATGCATTATTTTGATCCCGGACCTCACAAGATATCTATCGTGCCTATATAAGACCGTAGCCATGAGGAAGGGCCACTTGGGATTCGTTTACTTGCCTAAATTGCAAAAAAGTTTGCGATTTTGGGAGGCAAACAAGCCTATATGGTAAAAAATGGCCTAAAGGTAATGCATTATTTTGAGCCCCGGACCTCAAATGATCTCTATCGTTCCTATATAAGACCGTAGCCAGGAGGAGGGGCCAATTGGGGTTCTTATACATGCCTAGATTGCCCAAAAAATTGCGATTTAGGGAGTCCGACAAGTCTGTATGGGAAAAAATGGCCTAAGGCTAAATGAATTATTTTGAACCCCGGACCTCACAAGATCTCTATCTTGCCTATATAAGACCGTAGCCAGGAGGAGGGGCCAATTGGGGTTCGTTTAAATGCCTGAATTGCAAAAAAATGCGATTTTGGGAGGCAAACAAGCCTAAATTGCGATTTTGGGAGGCCGACAAGCCTATATGGGAAAAATGGCCTAAAGCTAAATGCAATATTCGGGTTCGTCTAGATGCCCTAATTGGCAAAAAAGTTTGCGTTTTTCAATGGCAAACTATCCTATATGTGAAAAAATGGCCTAAAGCTAAATGCATTATTTTGAGCCTTGGACTTCAAGGGAGCTCTATAGTGTGAATCTAAGACCGCGGCCATGAGGAGTGGCCAATTCGGGTTCGTTTAGATGCACTAATTGGCAAAAAAGTTTGCGTTTTTGAAGGGCCGCAAGCCTATATGGGAAAAAATGGCCTAAAGACAATTACATTATTTTGAGCCCCGGACATAACGGGTGCTCTATCGTGTGTATCTAAGACCTTAGCAAGAAGGATTGGCCAATTCGGGTTCGTCTAGATGCCCTAATTGGCAAAAAAGTTTGCGTTTTTGAGGGGCCGACAAGCCTATATGGGGAAATTTTGCCTAAAGCTAAATGCATTATTTTGAGCGCCGGATATAACGGGAGCTCTATCGTGTGTATCTCAGACCGTATCGAGGAGGAGGGGCCAATTCGGGTTCGTCTAGATGCCCTAATTGGCAAAAAAGTTTGCATATTTCAAGGTCGACAAGCCTGTATGGGAAAAATGGCCTAAAGCTAAATGCATTATTTTGAGCCCCGGACTTCAAGGGAGCTCTATAGCGTGTATCTAAGACCGTATCCAGGAGGAGGGGCCAATTTGGGTTCGTTTAGATGTCCAAATTGACAAAAAAAGTTTGCGTTTTTCAAGGGCCGAAAGCCTAAATGAATTATTTTGAGCCCCAGACATAACGGGTGCTCTATCGTGTGTATCTAAGACCATAGCCAGAAGGAGGGGCCAATTCGGGTTCGTCTAGATGTCCTAATTGGCAAAAAAGTTTGCATTTTTGAGGGGCCGACAATCCTATATGGGAAAAATTGGCCTCAAGATAAATGCATTATTTTGAGCCCCGGAATTCAAGGGAGCTCTACAGCGTGTATCTAAGACCGTATCCAGTAGGAGGGGCCAATTCGGGTTCGTCTAGATGCCCTAATTGGCAAAAAAAGTTTGCGTTTTTCAAGGGCAAACTAGCCTTTATGTGAAAAAATGGCCTAAAGCCAAATGCATTATTTTGAGCCCGGGACTTCAAGGGAGCTATATAGCGTGTATCTAAGACCGTAGCCAAGAGTAAGGGCCAATTCGGGTTCGTCTAGATGCCCTAATTTGAAAAAAGTTTGCATTTTTCAATGGCAAACTATCCTATATGTGAAAAATGGCCTAAAGCTAAATGCATTATTTTGAGCTCCGGACTTCAAGGGAGCTCTATAGCGTGTATCTAAGACCGTATCCAGGAGGAGGGGCCAATTCGTGTTCGTCTAGATGCCCTAATTGGCAAAAAAGTTTGCGTTTTTCGGGGCAAACTAGCCTTTATGTGGAAAAATGGCCTAAAGCTAAATGCATTATGTTCAGCCCCGGACATCAAGGGAGCTCTGTAGCGTGTATCTAAGACCGTATCCAGGAGGAGGGGCCAATTCGGGTTCGTCTAGATGCCCTAATTGGCAAAAAAGTTTGCGTTTTTCAGGGGCAAACTAGCCTTCATGTGAAAAAATGGCCTAAAGCTAAATGCATTATTTTGAGCCCGGACTTCAAGGGAGCTCTATAGCGTGTATCTAAGAGCGTATCCAGGAGGAGGGACCAATTCGGGTTCGTATAGGTGCCCTAATTAGCAAAAAAGTTTGCGTTTTTGAGGTGACGACAAGCCTATATGGGAAAAAATGGCCTAAATCTAAATGCATTATTTTGAACCCCGGACATAACGGGAGCTCTATCGTGTGTATCTAACACCGTGGCCAGGAGGAGGGGACAACTCGGGTTCGTTTAGATTCCCAAATTGGCAAAAAAAGTTTGCGTTTTTGAGGGGCCGACAAGCCTATATGGGGAAAATGGCCTAAAGCTAAATGAATTATTTTGAGCCCCGGACTTCAAGGGAGCTCTATAGCGTGTATCTAAGACCGTAGCCGCGAGGAGGGGCCAATTCGGGTTCATCTAAATGCCCTAATTGGCAAAAAAAGTTTGCGTTTTTCAGGTGCAAACTAGCCTTTATGTGAAAAATGGCCTAAAGCTAAATGCATTATTTTGAGCCCCGGACTTCAAGGGAGCTCTATAGCGTGTATCTAAGACCGTACCCTGGAGGAGGGACCAATTCGGGTTCGTCTAGGTGCCCTAATTAGCAAAAAGGTTTGCGTTTTTGAGGGGCCGACAAGCCTATATGGGAAAAAATGGCCTAAAGCTAAATCCATTATTTTGAGCCCCGGGCATAACGGGAGCTCTATCGTGTGTATCTAAGACCGTAGCTAGGAGGAGGGGACAACTCGGGTTCGTTTAGATGCCCTAATTAGCAAAAAAGTTTGCGTTTTTGAGGTTCCGACAAGCCTATATGGGAAAAATTGGCCTAAAGATAAATGCATTATTTTGAGTCCCAGACATAACAGGAGCTCTATCGTGTGTATCTAAGACCGTAGCCAGGAGGAGGGGCCAATTCGGGTTCGTTTAGATGCCCAAATTGCAACAAAAGTTTGAGATTTTTAGGGGCCGACAAGCCTATATAGGAAAAAATGACCTAAAGCTAAATGCATTATTTTGAGCCCCGGACTTCAAGAGAGCTCTATAGCGTGTATCTAAGACCGTAGCAAGGAGGACGGGCCAACTCGGGTTCGTCTAGATGCCATAATTGGCGAAAAAGTTTGCGTTTTTCAGGGGACGACAAGCCTATATGGGAAAAAATGGGCTAAAGCTAAATGCATTATTTTGAGCAACGGCCTTCAAGGGAGCTCTATAGCTTGTATCTAACACTGTAGCCAGGAGGAGGGGCCAATTCGGGTTCGTTTAGATGCCGTATTGGCAAAAAAGTTTGCGTTTTTCAGGGGCCGACAAGCTTATATGGGAAAAAATGGCCTAAAGATAAATGCACTATTTTGAGCCCCGGACCTCAAGGGAGCTCTATAGCGTGTATATAAGACCGTAGCCAGGAGGAGGGGCCAATTCAGGTTCGTCTAGATGCCCTAATTGGCAAAAAAAGTTTGCGTTTTTCAGGGGCAAACTAGCCTTTATGTGAAAAAATGGCTTAAAGCTAAATGAATTATGTTGAGCCCCGGACTTCAAGGGAGCTCTATAGCGTGTATCGAAGACCGTAGCCAGGAGGAGGGGCCAATTCGGGTTCGTCTAGATGCCCTAATTGGCAAAAAAGTTTGCGTTTTTCAAAGGCAAACTAGCCTATATGTGAAAAAATGGCCTAAAGCTAAATGCGTTATTTTGAACCCCGTACTTCAAGGGAGATCTATACCGTGTATCTTAGACCGTAGCCAGGAGGAGGAGCCAATTCGGGTTCTATTACATGCCCTAATTGGCAAAAATGTTTGCGTTTTTCAAGGGCCGACAAGCCTATATGGGAAAAAAATGGCCTAAAGCTAAATGCATTATTTTGAGCCCCGGACCTCAAGAGAGCTCTATAGCATGTATCTAATACCGTATCCAGGAGGAGGGGCCAATTCGGGTTCGTCTAGATGCCCTAATTGGCAAACAAGTTTGCGTTTTTCAAGGGCAAACTAGCCTTTATGTGAAAAAATGGATTAAAGATAAATGCATTATTTTGAGCCCTGGACTTCAAGGGAGCTCTATAGCGTGTATCTAAGACCGTAGCCAGGAGGAGGGGCCAATTCGGGTTTGTTTAGATGCCCTAATTGACAAAAAAGTTTGCGTTTTTCAGGGGCCGACAAGCCTATAGGGGAAAAATGGCCTAAAGCTAAATGCATTATTTTGAGCCCGGACTTCAAGGGAGCTCTATAGTGTGTATCTAAGACCGTAGCCAGGAGGAGAGGCTAATTTGGTATCGTCTAGATGCCCTAATTGGCAAAAAAGTTTGCGTTTTTCAGGGGGCGACAAGCCTATATGGGAAAATTTTGCCTAAATCTAAATGCATTATTTTGAGCCCCGGACTTCAAGGGAGCTCTATAGCGTGTATCTAAGACCGTAGCCAGGAGGGGGGGCCAATTCGGGTTCGTCTAGATGCCCTAATTGGCAAAAAAGTTTGCATTTTTCAGCGGCAAACTAGCCTTTATGTGAAAAAATGGCCTAAAGCAAAATGCATTATTTTGAGCCCCGGACTTCAAGGGAGCTCTATAGCGTGTATCTAAGACCGTAGCCAGGTGGAGGGGCCAATTCGGGTTCGTCTAGGTTCCCTAATTAGCAAAAAAGTTTGCGTTTTTGAGGGGCCGACAAGCCTATATGGGAAAAGATGGCCTAAAGCTAAATATATTATTTTTAGCCCCGGACTTCAAGGGAGCTCTATAGCATGTATCTAAGACCGTAGCCACGAGGAGGGGCCAATTCGGGTTCGTCTAGATGCCCTAATTGGCAAAAAAGTTTGCGTTTTTCAGGGGCAAACTAGCCTTCATGTGAAAAATGTAGGTATCCCGAGGTCGGAAGAATCCAGAGGTCCTCTGCCTCCTTGGGTCTCGTGACTCTGACGGCCCTGAAAAGTCGGCCGCTGTCGAACCTCGCGGGTTCTGGCCGCATCTTGGATCCCCTGCTCCACCGTCGATGCGGTGTCCACGAGATCTGTGTACTTCCGCAGTCTCAAGGCGAGAACCTGGTTCCGAATCCCCTGCCTCAGTCCTCCCTGGAACCGCAGGCAACGGTTCTGCTCGGTCATCACCATCTCCGGCGCGAATCTGGCCAAAGCTGTGAACCTGGCCTCGTACTCTGCTACCGTCATCCCCTCCTGTTCCAAGTCTAGGAACTGCCGATGTCGCTCCAACCGAGCCGACTCGGGAAAGTACTGTTCCATAAAAACTGTCTGGAAGATGTTGTAGTCATAACCGACCATGTCCTTCACACGCCCCCACCAGTGGTAGGCGCTGTCTCTGAGCTGGTGGGCCGCGAAGGACACCCTACGACGACCCTCCTCGACACCCGAAGTATCCAGGTCGCGCGTGACCTGCTCTAGCCACCTCTCGGCTAGGTCGGGGTTCGGCTCCCCGACAAATGTAGGTATCCCGAGCTTCAGGAAGTCTAGTAGTGCTCTGGATGTGTGATCCTCTGTCTGACCGGGCCTAACTGGGACCGCGGCTACCTCTGGAGCTGGTGAGGCCGACTCTCGGTTGGCGATGACCGCCACCAAACTCTGGACTGTCCTGGTCAGCTCATCCAGGACAGTCATAACGGGTGGGTCTACGATCGGCGGGACGCTGGGCGTGCCCGTAGAAGGTCCCGCATCGCTCCTCCTGTCCTCACCGACAGGAGTACCCTGCGCCTCGGCGTACTCGGCGGGCTCAACGGTGGGCACCCATCCTGGTGTCCCCGCTGACCGTCCCCGCCTGCCTCGCGCGGGCGCTCGTCCCCGTGCCACTGCTGCTCTTTCTCGTCTGCCACGAGCCATCAGCAGGCATCCTCTGCACGGATACACGCAAACGTTCAGTTTGCGAACTCAAAAAAAAACAACAGCTCGAATGCAATAACGTTCACCCGGTCTACGTCTACCCCAACGTACTTGTTACTAAACGCTACACCGTTCACGCTAATCATACTTTAATCATAACATCACGTACGCGGAACCTCAAACTTAACCACACAAACGTACACCAAGCCCTTATTCGGTCCCTTATGCACTTACTCATAACTTTCCGCAACCAAGCCAGTGTTCGCTACTCGTCCCTTGCGGGAAAAGTAGTAAAGGGGATGAGCGTTATGCTCACCTCCACGGACACCCGCTCGATTATGGCATACTAGTAACGCACCAAGGACTTACCACTCTAGTCAGGGCAAAACACCAACACAGAACTGAAGCCAACATCCCACCGTCCATGCTAACAACACCTCAAGTACTCGCTCGAGTAAGATGAACCTCGACACGGGAAACATGTCCTCAAAATAGTAAAACACCGTTGCTCGCGCTATTAAAGCCTTAAGTATACTAATACGTAAGCGAAAAAACTCAACAACAACAACCCAACCGTACACCAGGCCTACAGCCTCTACAACCCATAACCGCGAACACAAACCCATAAATCAACGCTCAACCGTACGAACAAGAACCGAGTCACACAACCGCAAACCTAAACGTACAACGAAACGAACTCTTACCCTAGGGTACTCGTATTCTACCAGTCTCTTGCCGACCCGCACACTCGTGCGTCGCAGACAAATTACCACCAAAACGACCCAACACGTACCATAGAACCCGACTAAACCACGAACAAGCTAAACCGGCCAAACTCCCATACCAACAACAACGACGACACCCGCCCACCGGGCCAACCAAAGTCAAATAGCGCCCACCGGGCCAACCAACGACAATCACAATACGCCCACAGGGCCAACCAAAGTCAAACACAAACGCCCACGGCGTCAAACAACATCAAAACAATCAAATTTTGTAAAGCTTTCTCCACCTCATTTTTAAAACCTCATACTTGACATCCCGCAGTTACAACCCGGTCCAGGCATCCCCGAACTACGTTGTACCGACTTGATATCAGCACCGTCACGTTCGACTACATGAGCGCTCCTGAGTCGACCCGCGACAGCTTAAAAACATTTCACGCAGCAACAACAATCAGCAAGCCAGCAAGAAAACACTGCACGCACACACAAACACAAGCAGGACTCATAACGCTACAGGTCTACACTGACTCGACCCTCCCCACCTAATTGACGGACAGTCCGAGGTGTGAAACCTCGAGCTCTGATACCAAGCTGTCACGCCCCAATTTCAGCGAATCGAACTCGGGACGCGAACTTTTAAAACATGAATACTTAAAACCTGTTTTGAATAAAAGCTTTGACATTTCCATTTATTTACCAAAATAATAGTAGTATTTACAATACAAAAACGTCCCAACAAGTGGACAAGGTACACATCCGTCACTAGACTCAACAAAAGTAAAGACCAGACTCCGCTCCAAGCTCCATGAACTTCAAGAGCTCACCTAGTCCGTCCCACGAACAGTACCTGTAGGAAAAGCAGCTAGGGGTGAGCGTTCGCTCACCACCACGGATAACAGACTGACTACGGCATAATTAGCAGACAAATCCAGTAACACTAAAACCAAACCCAACACTGGGACTATAGTCCCCAACTCAAGTACCCAACTGACCCACAACCCGTTACCTTCCTCAACAGACTCAACACTCGATAACACAACGTAGACCCGACACAACTATCGACGACCTCCTCCAAGGACACGACAGAAAGACTACACAACGCCAAACAAGATCACAAAGGATCGCACACCAAACAAGATCACAAAGGATCGCATACCAGCTGCTCAGTAACCTCTCCCACTCACACGAACACGGATCATGCTAGCCAAAGAATGCTTACAACCTGTGATACTCAAACTCGGACCAGGCCAGCCAAAGAATGCTTGCAACCTGTGTTACTCAAACTCGGACCAGGCCAGCCAAAGAATGCTTGCAACCTGTGTTACTCAAACTCGTGTCAGGCCAGCCAAAGAATGCTTGCAACCCGTTGATACTCAAACTTGTCAGGCCAGCCAAAGAATGCTTGCAACCTACCGGGATCCGCAATCACAATCACACGCAAATTCATCAACCAGTAACAACACAAGTTCAACACTCACAGGCACTCATGGCCACCAAGACACCAACAGTAAAACTCGAACTCAACAGCCCCACAGGCACTCACGGCCTCCCAAGACACACCGATAGTAAGACACGGACTCAACAATCCCACAGGCACTCACGGCCTCCCAAGACACCAACCATAAGACACGCTTGCAACTTACCGAGACTCTAACTCGTAAGCCAGCTAAAGGAAGCTTGCAACCCCCCCGAGACTCTAACTCGGTCAGGCCAGCCAAAGACACCATCCTTAGTACACGGGCCCTCAAGGCCACCCAAAACACCAATTTAAATAGACGGGCTCTCATGGCCACCCAAACTCAATCAATAAATAATACGGGCTCTCAAGGCCACCCAAAACTCGATAATAAAAATACGGGCTCTCAAGACCACCCAAACTCAATCAATAAATAATACGGGCTCTCAAGGCCACCCAAAACTCGATAATAAAATACGGGCTCTCAAGACCACCCAAACTCAATCAATAAATAATACGGGCTCTCAAGGCCACCCAAAACTCGATAATAAAATACGGGCTCTCAAGGCCACCCAAACTCAATCAATAAATAATACGGGCTCTCAAGGCCACCCAGAACTCGATAATAAAATACGGGCTCTCAAGGCCACTCAAGACACCAAATAAGCAATCAACCTCCGGCTTAACCAAGCCTCCAACAGTCCTAACATCAACAGTTTCACAATCAACCTCCGGGCATGGTCATATGCCTCCAGTACTCCTAATATAGATAAGTTCACAAACAACCTCCGGGCATGGTCATATGCCTCCAGTAAAACAATTAACGCTAAGTTCTCTGTTCCTACGACACTACTAAGTGTCACAAGCCTTTCCAATAATTACTAAGTCCCCGTAACATGCTTTTCTAATAAACGCTACAAACTCGTATCATGCTTTTCTAATATTTAAATAAACCTATTCAACCCACGACACCCCAGTGTCACATGCAATTCTACTGTTAACTTTCCCCAGTCAGGGCCGAGATCCGGCTACTTTTCCCTACCTCGTATATAATCCCAAAAGCGCTCCAACAACACCCGAAGTACACCCAGTCACTCGCCGAGCTTCCCTTTGCCTCGGTCCGTAGCACGATCTAAAAGAACACAAATTCAAAGTACTTTTAAACTAGTACGAATAAACCGAAAATTAACATACTTAACGCCCAAACGTAACCCCGACAATGCCGATCACTCCCAAACTTCCCAATTACTCGATATTGTCGATAAAGGACCCGTAAAGGCCAGATTCGCCCGACATGGCGAATCTGCCCGGGTTTTGGTTAATTGCCTTCCGGGGCTCCAAAAGTTCCCGTTTTCGTTTCTACGGTCTTAGAATATTTCAAGGAACCCAACGCACTTGACGGAATTGAATTCCGACTTCTAAGTCAATTAATTAACGTTTAAAGTTTCCAAAACCCGTTAATTACAACTTCTCCAATTTAATTCCAAATTTCGATTCGATTAAGGATAAATGGTCCGGGGAACGTTTTAAACCACCCGAACGATAAAAACCGAGCACCCGAGCATGTGGGCCCCACCCACACTACTTGGCCGAGACCCTAGGGTTTAAGGGGAGGCTCGGCCACCATGTGGTGGCTGCTGCCAGCTCCGGCCAGCCACCTCATGGCCGGCCGGCCACCACCCACGGTGGCCGGAGCTCCTCCCGAGCCTCCGGTCACCGGAAAACGTGAAATTAAACCCCCAAACACCTCTAAAACGTCTCCAACACCTCCCCACACTCTACACAACCCTAAGCCTTAGTTTATACTCAAACCCTAGCTTCCAAGAAAATAACCAAAACGAGAATCGATTCGGGTATTACCGTAGAGGAGAACGAGGGGAACGGGATTGCTCTTTGCTTTGACTCGATCCAAGGGCTCGATCACAAACCCTAGCTCAACCTCCCTTCTTCTCTCTTCTTCTCCTTCTCCTTCTCTCTCTAAAACCTCTCTTCTTCTTTCTAATTTAAAACAACTAACATAAAAACCCAATTAAAACTCTTTTTTTTTCTTTTAAAACCCAAGTCTCGGCCAGCCCTTCTCCTCCATTCATTTTCCCCCCAAAACTAACACCACCACATTTAGGACATGTGTCAAGGTGGGTCCCACACCTTTTGGAAAATATCTAGTTAATATTTTCCAATCAGATTCGCGAAAATCGGACGTTTCGGGCCCCGAACGGGCACTTTTTCCCAAAAATTACGAAACTTGGCGGGCCACAAGGAAACGGCTCAACTAAGACCGCTGCGATGACGGTTAAGCTTTTCGGATCCAAAACGGTCCTCGAATGGACCAAAACGTCGCTCGGTTGACTTTTCCAGCGAAAAGTCAACATTTCTCAAATTGATCAAAAGTTTCCCTGAGTCCCCCGTAACTCACTTTTGTCAATAACGGGGTCAACTTAAGTCCGGTATGACACTCGGGGTCATTTTAGGTTCATTAAGTGTCCGTCTTAAAATTTTTAAATTTTCCTGTTTTTCGCAGGTTTGACTGGCGTTGACCGGGAGTGGTTATTACAGTCTAGATGCCCTAATTGGCAAACAAGTTTGCGTTTTTCAGGGGCAAACTAGCCTTTATGTGAAAAAATTGGTTAAAGCTAAATGCATTATTTTGAGCCCTGGACTTCAAGGGAGCTCTATAGCGTGTATCTAAGACCGTAGCCAGGAGGAGGGGCCAATTCGGGTTTGTTTAGATGCCCTAATTGGCAAAAAAGTTTGCGTTTTTGAGGGGCCGACAAGCCTATATGGGAAAAAATGGCCTAAAGCTAAATGCATTATTTTGAGCCCGGACTTCAAGGGATATCTATAGCGTGTATCTAAGACCGTTGCCTGGAGGAGGGGCCAATTCGGGTACGTCTAGATGCCCTAATTGGCAAAAAAAGTTTGCGTTTTTCAAGGGCCGACAAGCCTATATGTCCAAAAATGGCCTAAAGATAAATGCATTATTTTGAGCTCCGGATTTCAAGGGTTCTCTATAGTGTGTATCTAAGACCGTAACCAGGAGGAGGGGCCAATTCGGGTCCGTCTAGATGCCCTAATTGGCAAAAAAGTTTGCGTTTTTGAGGGGCCGACAAGCCTATATGGGAAAAAATGGACTAAAGCCAAATGCATTATTTTGAGCCCCGTACATAACGGGAGCTCTATCGTGTGTATCTAAGACCGTAGCCAGGAGGAGAGGCCAATTCGGGTTCGTTTAGATGCCCAAATTGCAACAAAAGTTTGCGATTTTTAGGGGCCGACAAGCCTATATGGGAAAAAATAGCCTAAATCTAAATGCATGATTTTGAGCCCCGGAGTTCAAGGGAGCTCTAAAGTGTGTATCTAAGACCGTAGCCAAGAGGAGAGGCCAATTCGGGTTCATCTAGATGCCCTAATTGGGGAAAAAGTTTGCGTTTTTCAATGGCAAACTAGCCTATATGTGAAAAAATGGTCTAAAGCTAAATGCATTATTTTGAGCCCCGGACTTCAAGGGAGCTCTTTAGCGTGTATCTAAGACCGTAGCCAGGAGGAGGGGCCAATTCGGGTTCGTCTAGATGCCCTAATTGGCAAAAAAGTTTGCGTTTTTCAGGGGTAAACTAGCCTTTATGTGAAAAAATGGCCTAAAGCTAAATGCATTATTTTGAGCCCCGGAGATCAAGGGATCTCTATACCGTGTATCTAAGACCTTAGCCAGGAGGAGGTGCCAATTCGGGTCCGTCTAGATGCCCTAATTGGCAAAAAAGTTTGCGTTTTTGATAGGCCGACAAGCCTATATGGGAAAAAATGGACTAAAGCTAAATGCATTATTTTGAGCCTCGGACATAACGGAAGCTCTATCGTGTGTATCTTAGAACGTAGCCAGGAGGAGGGGCCAATTCGGGTTCGTTTGGATGCCCAAATTGCAACAAAAGTTTGCGATTTTTAGGGGCCGACAAGCCTATATGGGAAAAAATGGCCAAAAGATAAATGCATTATTTTGAGCCGCGGACCTCAGGGGAGCTCTATAGCGTGTATCTAAGACTGTAGCAAGGAGGAGGGGCCAATTCGGGTTCATCTAGATGCCCTAATTGGCAAAAAAGTTTGCGTTTTTCAGGGGCCAACAAGCCTATATGTGAAAAAATGGCCTAAAGCTAAATGCATTATTTTGAGCCCCGGACTTCAAGTGAGCTCTATAGCGTGTAACTAAGACCGTAGCCAGGAGGAGGGGCCAATTCGGGTTCTTCTAGATGCCCTAATTGGCAAAAAAGTTTGCGTTTTTCAGGGGCAAACTACCCTTTATGTGAAAAAATGGCCTAAAGCTAAATGCATTATTTTGATCCCCGGACTTCAAGGTAGCTCTATAGCGTGTATCTAAGACCGTAGCCAGGAGGAGGGAACAATTAAGGTTCGTCTAGATGCCCTAATTGGCCAAAAAGTTTGCGCTTTTGAGGGGACGACAAGCCTATATGTGAAAAAATGGCCTAAAGCTAAATGCATTATTTTGAGCCACGGACTTCAAGGGAGCTCTATAGCGTGTATCTAAGACCGTAACCAGGAGGAAGGGCTAATTCGGGTTCTTCTATATTACCTAATTGGCAAAAAAATTTGCGTTTTTCAGGGGCAAACTGGCCTTTATGTGAAAAAATGGCCTAAAGATAAATGCATTATTTTGAGCCCCGGACATCAAGGGAGCTCTATAGCGTGTGTCTAAGACCTTATCAAGGAGGAGGGGCCAATTCGGGTTCGTCTAGATGCCCTAATTGGCAAAATAGTTTGCGTTTTTCAGGTGACGACAAGCCTATATGTGGAAAAATAGCCTAAAGATAAATGCATTATTTTGAGCCCCGGACTTCAAGGGATCTCTATAGCGTGTATCTAAGACCGTAGCCAGGAGGAGGGGTCAATTCGGGTTCGTCTAGATGCCCTAATTGGCAAAAAAGTTTGCGTTTTTCAAGGGCCGACAAGCCTATATGTGCAAAAATGGCCTAAAGATAAATGCATTATTTTGATCCCCGGATTTCAAGGGTTCTCTATAGTGTGTATCTAAGACCGTAGCCAGGAGGAGGGGCCAATTCGGGTCCGTCTAGATGCCCTAATTGGCAAAAAAGTTTGCGTTTTTGAGGGGCCGACAAGCCTATATGGGAAAAAAATGGTCTAAAGCTAAATGCATTATTTTGAGCCCCGTACATAACAGGAGCTCTATCGTGTGTATCTAAGACCATAACCAGGAGGAGGGGCCAATTCGGGTTCGTTTAGATGCCCAAATTGCAACAAAAGTTTGCGATTTTTAGGGGCCGACAAGCCTATATGGGAAAAAATAGCCTAAAGCTAAATGCATGATTTTGAGCCCCGGAGTTCAAGGGAGCTCTATAGCGTGTATCTAAGACCGTAGCCAAGAGGAGGGGCCAATTCGGGTTCGTCTAGATGCCCTAATTGGCAAAAAAGTTTGCATTTTTCAGGGGCAAACTAGCCTTTATGTGAAAAAATGGCCCAAAGCTAAATGCATTATTTTGAGCCCCAGACTTCAAGGGACATCTATAGCGTATATCTAAGACCGTAGCCAGGAGGAGGGGCCAATTCGGGTTCGTCTAGATGCCCTAATTGGCAAAAAAGTTTTTGTTTTTCAGGTGCAAACTAGCCTTTATGTGAAAAAATGGCCTAAAGCTAAATGCATTATTTTGAGCCCGGACTTCAAGGGAGCTCTATAGCGTGTATCTAAGACCGTATCCAGGAGGATTGACCAATTCGGGTTCGTCTAGGTGCCCTAATTAGCAAAAAAGTTTGCGTTTTTGAGGTGCCGACAAGCCTATATGAGAAAAAATGGCCTAAATCTAAATGCATTATTTTGAGCCCCGGACATAACGGGAGCTCTATCGTGTGTATCTAACACCCTGGCCAGGAGGAGGGGACAACTCGGGTTCGTTTAGATGCCCAAATTGGCAAAAAAGTTTGCGTTTTTGAGGGGCCGGCAAGCCTATATGGGGAAAATGGCCTAAAGCTAAATGCATTATTTTGAGCCCCGTACATAACGGGAGCTCTATAGTGTGTACCTAAGAATGTATCCAGAAGGAGGGGCTAATTCGGGTTCGTCTAGATGCCCTAATTGGCAAAAAAGTTTGCGTTTTTGAGGGGCCGACAAGCCTATATGGAAAAATTGGCCTAAAACTAAATGCGTTATTTTGAGCCCCGGACATAACGGGATCTCTATAGTGTGCATCTAAGAATGTATCCAGAAGGAGGGGCCAATTCGGGTTCGTCTAGATGCCCTAATTGGCAAAAAAAGTTTGCGTTTTTCAATGGCAAACTAGCCTATATGTGATAAAATGGCCTAAAGCTAAATGCATAATTTTGAGCCTCGGACTTCAAGGTAGCTCTATACCGTGTATCTTAGACCGTAGCCAGGAGGATTGGCCAATTCGGGTTCATCTAGATGCCCTAATTGGCAAAAAAGTTTGCGTTTTTCAAAGGCAAACTAGCCTTTATGTGAAAAAATAACCTAAAGCTAAATGCATTATTTTGAGCCCCAGACTTCAAGGGAGCTCTATAGCGTGTATCTAAGACCGTATCCAGGAGGAGGGGCCAATTCGGGTTCGTCTAGATGCCCTAATTGGCAAAAAAGTTTGCGTTTTTCAAGGGCAAACTAGCCTTTATGTGAAAAAATGGCCCAAAACTAAATGCATTGCTTTGAGCCCCGGACTTCAAGGGAGCTCTATAGCGTGTATCTAAGACCGTAGAGAGCAGGAGGGGCCAATTCGGGTTCGTTTAGATGCCCAAATTGCAACAAAAGTTTGCGATTTTTAGGGGCCGACAAGCCTATATGTGTTAAAATGGCCTAAAGCTAAATGCATTATTTTGAGCCCCGGACCTCACGGGAGCTCTATAGCGTGTATCTATGACCGTATCCAGGAGGATTGGCCAATTCGGGTTCGTCTAGATGCCCTAATTGGCAAAAAGTTTGCGTTTTTCAAGGGCCGACATATGGGAAAAAATGGCCTAAAGCTAAATGCATGATTTTGAGCCCCGGACTTCAAGGGAGCTCTATAGTGTGTATCTAAGACCGAAGCCAGGAGGAAGGGCCAATTCGGGTTCGTCTAGATGCCCTAATTGTCAAAAAAATTTGCGTTTTTCAGGGGCAAACTAGCCTTTATGTGAAAAAATGGCCTAAAGCTAAATGCATTATTTTGAGCCCCGGATTTCAACGGAGCTCTATAGCGTGTATCTAACACTGTAGCCATAAGGAAGGGCCAAATCGGGTTCGTTTAGATGCCCAAGTTGCTACAAAAGTTTGCAATTTTTAGGGGCCGACAAGCCTATATGGGAAAAAATGGCCTAAAGCTAAATGCATTATTTTGAGCCCCGGACTTCAAGGGAGCTCTATAGCGTGTATCTAAGACCTTAGCCATGAGGAGGGGCCAATTCGGGTTCGTTTAGATGCCCAAGTTGCAACAAAAGTTTGCGATTTTTAGGGGCCGACAAGCCTATATGGGAAAAAAATGGCCTAAAGCTAAATGTATTATTTTGAGCCCCGGACATCACGGGAGCTCTATCTTGTGTATCTAAGACCGTAGCCAGGAGGCGGGGCCAATTCGGGTTCGTTTAGATGCCCAAATTGCAACAAAAGTTTGCAATTTTTAGGGGCCGACAAGCCTATATGGGAAAAAATGGCCTAAAGATAAATGCATTATTTTGAGCCCCGGACTTCAAGGGAGCTCTATAGCGTGTATCTAAGACCGTAGCCACGAGGAGGGGCCAATTCGGGTTCGTCTAGATGCCCTAATTGGCAAAAAAGTTTGCATTTTTGAGGGGCCGACAAGCCTATATGTGAAAAAATGGCCTAAAGCTAAATGCATTATTTTGAGCCCCGTACTTCAAGGGAGCTCTATAGCGTGTATTTAATACTGTATCCACGAGGAGGGGCCAATTCGGGTTCGTCTAGATGCCCTAATTGGCAAAAAAGTTTGCGTTTTTCAGGTGCAAACTAGCCTTTATGTGAAAAAATGGCCTAAAGCTAAATGCATTATTTTGAGCCCCGGAGATCAAGGGATCTCTATACCGTGTATCTAAGACCGTATCCAGGAGGAGGGGACAATTCGTGTTCGTCTAGATGCCCTAATTGGTAAAAAAGTTTGCGTTTTTCAGGAGTAAACTAACCTTTATGTGAAAAAATGGCCTAAAACTAAATGCATTATTTTGAGCCCCGGACTTAAAGGGAGCTCTATAGCGTGTATCTAAGACCGTAGCCAGGAGGAGGCGCCAATTCGGGTTCGTTTAGATGCCCAAATTGCAACAAAAGTTTGCGATTTTGGGAGGCAAACAAGCCTATATGGGAAAAAATGGCCTAAAGCTAAATGTATTATTTTGAGCCTCGGACCTCAGGGGAGCTCTATAGCGTGTATATAAGACCGTAGCCAGGGGGAGGGGCCAATTCGGGTTCATCTACATGCCCTAATTGGCAAAAAAGTTTGCGTTTTTTAGGGGCCGACAAGCCTATATGGGAAAAAATGGCCTAAAGCTAAATGCATTATTTTGAGCCCCGGACTTCAAGGGAGCTCAATAGCATGTATCTAAGACCGTAGACAGGAGGAGGGGCCAATTAGGGTTCGACTAGATGCCCTAATTGTCAAAAAAGTTTGCGTTTTTCAAAGGCAAACTAGCCTTTATGTGAAAAAATCGCCTAAAGCTAAATGCATTATTTTGAGCCCCAGACTTCAAGGGAGCTTTATAGCGTGTATCTAAGACCGTATCCTGGAGGAGGGGCCAATTCGGGTTCGTCTAGATGCCCTAATTGGCAAAAAAGTTTGCGTTTTTCAGGGGCAAACTAGCTTTTATGTGAAAAAATGGCCCAAAGATAAATGCATTATTTTGAGCCCCGGACTTCAAGGGAGCTCTATAGCGTGTATCTAAGACCGTAGCCAGGAGGAGAGGCCAATTCGGGTTCGTCTAGATGCCCTAATTGGCAAAAAAAGTTTGCGTTTTTCAAGGGCAAACTAGCCTTTATGTGAAAAAAATGGCATAAAGCTAAATGCATTATTTTGAGCCCCGGACTTCAAGGAAGCTCTATAGGGTGTATCTAAGACCGTAGACAGCAGGAGGGGCCAATTTGGATTCGTTTAGATGCCTAAATTGCAACAAAAGTTCGCGATTTTTAGGGGACCACAAGCCTATATGGGTTAAAATGGCCTAAAGCTAAATGCATTATTTTGAGCCCTGCACCTCACGGGAGCTCTATAGCGTGTATCTAATACCGTAGCCAGGAGGATTGGCCAATTCGGGTTCATCTAGATGCCCTAATTGGCAAAAAAGTTTGCGTTTTTCAGGGGCCGCCAAGCCTATATGGGAAAAAATGGCCTAAAGATAAATGCATGATTTTGAGCCCCGGACTTCAAGGGAGCTCTATAGCATGTATCTAAGACCGTAGCCAGGAGGAAGGGCCAATTCGGGTTCGTTTAAATGCCCTAATTTTCAAAAAAGTTTGCGTTTTTCAGGGGCAAACTAGCCTTTATGTGAAAAAATGGCCTACAGCTAAATGCATTATTTTGAGCCCCGGACTTCAAGCGAGCTCTATAGCGTGTATCTAAGACCGTATCCAGGAGGAGGGGCCAATTCGGGTTCGTCTAGATGCCCTAATTGGCAAAAAAAGTTTGTCTTTTTCAGGGGCAAACTAGCCTTTATGTGAAAAAATGGCCTAAAGCTAAATGCATTATTTTGAGCCCCGGACTTCAAGGGAGCTCTATAGCGTGTATCTAAGGCCGTAGCCAGGAGGAGGGACCAATTCGGGTTCGTCTAGATGCCCTAATTGGCAAAAAAAAAGTTTGCGTTTTGGAGGGGCCGACAAGCCTATATGGGAAAAAATGGCCTAAAGATAATTGCATTATTTTGAGCCACGGACTTCAAGGGATATCTATAGCGTGTATCTAAGACCGTAGCCAGGAGGAGGGGCCAATTAGGGTTCGTTTAGATGCCCAAATTGCAACAAAAGTTTGCGATTTTTAGGGGCCGACAAGCCTATATGGGAAAAAATGGCCTAAAGCTAAATGCATTATTTTGAGCCCCGTACCTCACGGGAGCTCTATAGCGTGTATCTAAGACCGTATCCAGGAGGAGGGGCCAATTCGGGTTCGTCTAGATGCCCTAATTGGCAAAAAAGTTTGTGTTATAGTATGTCACGATCGGTAAAAAAGTAAGAAAAAGTTATTATCAGGTTAAAACATGTAGGGTCAACAAGAATATGCGTATCTACGCACACCCACTATGTGTTTCCAATTCTGAGTTCGTTAGTTCAATGAAAAATAGATTTTTGTGTTGTTCATCATTTTCGGCGTACTTATATGTCAGAATTGGCAAAAAAAGGGGCAAATATTATTACGGTAAACTACAAATGCATACCCTGAAGTTGTCACGTTTAACTGATGATTACCCTGAAGTTTAAAGTTAACTGATGCATAATCTTAAGTTACGAGTTGTAACTCAAAACCCCTTCTGTCAGCTAAAATGACGAAAATACCCTTAGTGATTTTTTAAAATATTTTTAAAAAAATATAAGTGAAGTGATTTTCTAAATAAAAATGAAGTCATTTAATAATTAAATATCTACATATAACCAAAGTAAATTTTTAAATAATTTTTTTAACATAATTATTGAAGCGTAGTTGAGGGTATTTTCGTCATTTTAGTTGACGGAGGGGTTTTGAGTTACAACTCGTAACTTCAGGGTATGCATCAGTTAACTTTAAACTTCAGGGTAATCATCGTTTAAACGTGACAACTTCAAGGTATGCATTTGTAGTTTACCCAACTTATTATCATGTTAAAACATGTAGGGAGGACAAAAATATGCATATCTACGCATGCCCACTTTTTATTTGGCAATTTCGAGTTCGTTAGTTCAGTAAAAAGTAGATCTTTCGATTTTTCATCGTTTTTGACATACTTATATTATGTCAGAATTGGCAAAAAAAAAAGTGGCAAAAATTATTATCATGTTAAAACATTTAGGTAGAACAAAAATATGCATATCTACGCATACCCACTATTTTTTTTTTTGTCAATCCGAGTTCATTGTGTCAGTGAAAAAAATATTTTTCAGTCTTTAATTCTTTTCGGCATACCATAATATGTCAGAATCGGCACGAAAGTGGCCAAAATGATTATTAGGTTAAAACATGTAGGGATAACAAGAGTGTGCTTATCTATGCATACCCGCTAATTTTTTGCCAATCCGAGTTCGTTAGGTTAGTGAAGAATAGATTTTTCAGTTTTTCACCGTTTTCGGTATACTATATTAGTTCGTTAAGTCAGTGAAAAAAAGATTTTTCGGTTTTTCACCGTTTTCGGCATACGATAGTATGTCAGACTTGAGAAAAATATGGAAAAATTTATTTTTGGGTTAAAACATGTAGCGAAAACAATAATATGCATAGGGAAATTTGAAAAAATATGCTTCATAAGAGCATCTATTTTATTTCTATGCTAGCATGATTAAAAATCGGAAAACTATGCCTTTCAAACTTTTTAAGACAAAAATAACCTTTTAATTTATACAAAATTCTTTATCTTACCCTCTCTATTTTTTCAACTTCTTCACCAATCCTTTAAAAATAAATTTACGTTTAATTATTTTATTCGAATATATTTTCGAAATACATATTAATATTTTAGATAAAAAATATTTTATTCAATATATTAATTATTAAAATCATATTTTAAATTATAAAAAATTCAAAAAATACTATTATATATATCAAAATAATCTGATTTTAAATAAAATAATACATTTAAATAAAATAATTTTTAAATTTCAAAATTGAATTTAAAAATTAATAAAATTCGATTGAAGTATTTTTTCATGAAGTGTAAATTATTTTTAAAACATTAACCTTAAAAATTCGAATTATATTTTAAAAATATTTTCTGAAATAATCTGTTTTTTTTTCTTTTCAAAAACATAAATTAAAATATAATTTTAATAATTAAAGTAAATTTAATAAAAAATAATAATTTTGATATATATATCGTTGATTTTAATTTACAATATGCTTTTTTCAAAAATAGTTTAGATTTCATACAATATATATTTGGTTCAATTTTATTAATTATTAAATTTCTTTATTAATTTATTTTTCTTTAAAAAATAGTTATAAAAATAATCTGATTTTTCGAAAAAATAAATTAAAATCTGATTTTAATAATTAATAAAATTTAATAAAAAAAATTATGTAAAATTTTAATATATATTTCGAAAACATATATGGAGAATGTGAAATTATTAGTTTTGTATCACCTAAAAGAAGGTTATTTTTGTCTTAAAACTTTTAGAAGGCATATTTTTCCAATTTTAGATTATGCTAGCATAGAAATAAAATACATGCTATTATGAAGCATATTTTTTCAAATTTTCCTATGCATAACTATGCATACCCACTATTTTGGCAATTCCATGTTCTTTAGGTTAGTGAAAAATATATTTTTCTTTAATTCACCGTTTTCGGCATACATAGTATGTCAAAATCGAAAAAAAGTGCCAAAAAGTATTATGAGGTTAAAACATGCCGGGAGAACAAGATTATGCATATCTTAGCATACTCTCTATTTTTAGGTCAATCCGAGTTCGTTAGGTTGGTGAAAAATAGATTTTTCGCAATACTATATAGTATGTCAAAATCGAAAAAAAAAATGGCAAAAACTATTATCGGGTTAAAACATGTAAAAAATTATTATCAGGTTAAAATATGTAGGGAAAACAAGAATATGCATATCTACTTATACCTAATATTTTTTGGCCAATCCGAGTTCGTAGGTCAGTGAAAATTATTATTTTTTTTTCACCATTTTTGGCATACTATGTATGTCATACTCGGGAAATAAAAAAGTGGAAAAAATATTATATGTTCAAACATATAGGGAGAACAAGAATATGCATATCTACGTATACCCACTATTGCTTTCCAAATCCGAGTTCGTTTGGTCAGTGAAAAATAGAAATTTTGGTTTTTCACCGTTTTCGGCATGCTATATAGTAGGGAAAATTTCAGTTTAACACCCTGCCAAACATTTAATTTCATTTTGATACCATGGCATAAATTTTTAACACTTTCATACCTAAATCAAACATTTAATAACACTTTCATACCCAGTCGTCAGATTCTGTTAACTTTCCATCCAAAATAAGGTAAAATGTCCATAATACCCCTAACTATTACTCAAATTTTCATACTCATGCCATTGAAGTCGGAACTTAAAAAATAAGTGAAATGACAATAATACCCTCTATTGTTAGGGTATTAAACTGAAAAATATCCTTCAGAATTTTCAAATTTTACAAAATCACTTTTTATTTTTAAAAATTCAGTTTTTATTTAAAAATTAATATAAAAATCAATTTAAAATATATATATATATATATATATATATATATATATTTGTAAGTTTTTTAAATATAAGCGTAGACAAAAGATAAGTTTTTTTGGCCGTAAACAGGGATAGGTTTTGACAATTAACCCAGCTCAAACCTCAATGTTCATCTCGGACATGGTTTATAGTTTAACCATGACACTAAAAATCATTTGATGTTTATTATCCTACTGCTGACTATCCTTCTGAGTTGGGAGGCTACCGGTAGAAAGCGAGAAACAACTGATAGAATTAAACAAGTAACAAGGAGAGACCATTGCACATATCACAAAGCAAGAGACACCGGGGCAACCTACCGGACAAGCTTTTTCAGCTAACTATCGTTCTGAGGAACATGAAGCATGTCAGTTAGTTCTCAGGTTAGTGTTTATGTTTGCTCCTTTTATGACTACCACAAAGCTCTGAAGATTCTGAGTCTTCAGATGTATAACTCCTGCGCCTGCTTTTTCTATGTCTACGATGTGAACTTTCCGATGGCTTCACATATGAATGTTCATGTCTTCTCCTCCGGCGATGTCTGCCTAACCCTGTAGAGCCCAACTCTGCTGAGGGATGAGAGTGTTTGCTTCTGATTCTTTTTTGCCCGTGGCAATTATCACCATCTGAGTCTTCACTCGTACTACTATATGAATGTCTTTGCCTGTCCCCTTTATGATGTCTGCCAGACCCTGAATACTTATTCTCTCGCCTCCCGCCATCCTTGGATAAACATAACCCGTCTTCTTTCGGAGCCTCTGATTCTTTACCACCTCTTAGGGACTGCTGCTT
Organism: Erodium maritimum; assembly: GCA_963921825.1. NCBI lineage: Eukaryota > Viridiplantae > Streptophyta > Magnoliopsida > Geraniales > Geraniaceae > Erodium > Erodium maritimum. The sequence goes on from OY997594.1 coordinate 73,666,285, forward strand.
CTTCCTATTATTCTTTTTCCGCACAAGCTTGCTAGGTGAGAAGTTGGCCAACAACTCTGGAATGCTACCACCGCTAAGGAATCCTAGATGGTGGATGGGAATGACACAATTGAATTAATAGTAAAAGAAGAAAAGAGACAAGAAGGTAGACAAAAATAGTTGCTGTAAGTGAAAGAATTTACCCCCATACTCGTCAAAAATGTCTTCAGCAACTATTTGTTGGTTTGGATCGTCCGGTTTAAACCCTCCTCGAGGAGGGCTCATTCCTGGTTTTTGCTTTAGCTCCCACTTTAGAGGCTGCGAAGTAAAAATCAAAAGGTAAAGTACGAATTATGCAAAAATACACCAAATGTTATCAGTCACATATTCTGCTTGCTCATACTTTGTGTGTTGAGGGGATAACAAGGCATTGAAAGCTATCAGTCAAAACCAACAACGGAATTTAATTATAAATTCCATTTGAACTGTACTCGACAAACCTATAGATATCAGGTGAAAGATTAATACGATCCACCCCAAGTACAATAAGAACAATATGGTGCATATGGCTTTAAGCAATATGAGAAGTGAGTTTGCAGACTGTGAAAGCATATCCTTAATTGCATCGTAACACAAGAACTCCCACCAAAATTGACCAGATTGATACCTAAAAGTGGGAAAATCTTATGACCTGTCTGTCTATCCACAGTTAAAATCATCTGTTATTTCTACAACCAAAAAGTTAAATGCCCCAACTAATATCCAAGCACTAGTTTTGATGTATTCCGGTTCCCTCGCCGGAATAACTCAGATGTGAAGCATTGCAACTTAAACTCTAAATCGAGAGAGAAAGAGGACAAACCTCAGTACGATCTGTGTGAGCCAGGATAGCAGTCAGCGGATCATCTCTCTTCAGGCGACTCTCCTCATTGGGCATCACAGCATCCTTTAAAGGACACTCACGGTCACCACTCTGGTGGCCATAGTTTCCACATCTTAGACATTTCACATTGCGTACTTCAAATCCAAATGGCTTTGCCCTTGCTGGAGCACCTGTCTCCAACCTGAAAACATTATTACCAAAAATCAAAATGGCACGAGTTATGTCAACCACATTAGTAGTAACACTTCACTTTTTAACATTCTGAACTTAATGAGTTAATTCTTATTTTTAGGGCTGGCTATGATTTTATCAAACATGTTACCACGACTTGTAATGGTATCATGCTGACAGCATTTGTAGGATTTGGCTTGGTGTTGCTTGTTGTTGTTGCCAAGGTTGCTAAAAATTGTCTGATTCACGGTTTGATTATTTGAATCATCCAATATTGTTTATGGACATGAATTAAGTGATTCAACAGATTTGCTTTTTCTAACTAACCCAAATATGTGGGCGTATCTGTCTCAACAAAATTGTAGAAAAACTTATCATTTTTACTATTTTCCTCTTTTCCTTTCAAATTATACCTGAAATCAGTATCTTCGTTCAATTTTCAGCCTCATCTAATAACTTGGTCTAAATTGAAACTTGTGCACGAATCACCCAATTCGATTCCATTTGCAATTTGCAAATTTACCATCCGATTCACGATTCTAATCATGAGTAACCAACCACCTTTGTTGTTATAACTTCACCTAGGACTATTTCCTCTATTTCTGAATTCTGGCTAATTAATAGCTTCACCTCCTAATCTATAGTGTCAACTTAGATATATGGAGACCGGAGAGAGATGTTAAGTAGAACTAGAACTGAGCATATCATAGGATTTTGGCAAAACTAGGGGAGCCATCGGAAGTTTAACTGTGATAGAAAATACAGTCACTAAAAAGCATCATATCAATTGTTTTTATCTATCGCCCTATGGGGTAGATGGATGGAAGAGGTCAAGAATAGAGTTAGTGCAGATTGGTTGAGGGACGGAAAAGTTTTATAGGTTAAAAACATAACCAACTACTTTGTATGGTGTTGAATGTTAGAGGCAAGAAAAATTAGGTGGTTTGTGGTAAAAGCGGGAACTAGAGGCGGAGTGATTAAAGCAAGATTTATGGCAGCTTCTGTTGAGGGTAAGAAGATTAAAAATGACAAAGTATGTTTTGGCATTTGCAGGTAGGAGGTCGTGACCTTGTACAGAAATGAGAGATAATCCAGTTTGTGGATACCAAATGGAGTATGAGCAGGCCACAGGTCTGATTTGACATAGAGATAAGTAATACTCAAATAATGAGATGGCATTAGGTGGAGTGAAGAAGGATATCCATGAGGTTTACTAAGGGGTTCGTGTATCTGACCATGCTTTGTTTATAAAAATGGCACAGTTACTGTTATTTAAATCAACTTTAAGAAGACATGAGCAACCAGCAAGTTCACCGAGTTTTAAAATAACTTTTCAGAAAATATAAGTTACTTAGGTACGGAATCTTTGGTCATAATTTATTAGTTTAACTTAAACTTGTAAGCATCAATTAATGATTTTTGTTTTATCATAGAGACGTAGACATTAGGTGTAAAGGTTCCAATATGCTACAATATCAACTAAGAGTCGATTAAATGGTATTGATACATTAAGAACGATGATAAAAATTGATGCATCACTCACTTACGAGAAAAAGCCTGTGATTTTTGGGCCTAGTGTATTTTTGTATGTCCTAACTAGTACAACAATCAGTAAAGAAGATGTGCACTTTGGGTGGCTATATAAAAAACTAAAATTAATTTTGTCATGTTGGCATACCTTGGAGCATTTTTCAGGATTGAAAATTCTTCATCCGTCGGTAAAGCGCGCCCAAATACATCTTTTGGCCTTGGTTTCTTCTTTACTTGACTGGGAGGATCTCTTCCAGAAGTATCTTCAGGTGGCCTAGAAGACAAGAAAATATATGTTCAAATTCACCTTGGTCTTGATGAAAAACAATGTAAACACATCTATAACTAAATCATTATTACATAGCGGATGCTGAGTCGGTACAGGAGTGAGGGTTTTGAGTCTGTTCCTGCATCTTCTGTTCATCAGCAATCTCTGCCGCTTTGGCACTTTCAGGATTGTAACCAGGTGGCCGAACGTACATGAAACTAACAGCTTTCATCATCTCCACCTGCGTGATTAAGATACGCATCAACGGACTAAGCATCAAGGAAAATTAATACAGAAATGAAAAAAAATACCTTCTCCTTCTCTTTTTTGGAGATGAGAGCAGTCTGGCGGAAAAATTCCTGCTCTTGAGCATACTGAAAAGAAGAAATTAAAGGGAGAAATCAACATTTGAAACGAAATCAGGTCGAATTGAATGAGAATTGGGGTTAGGGCATGAATTGCCTCGCGAGCAACTTCCTCGGCCCGGCGGTCGCGGTGAGCGTGGGTCTGCTCGGCGATCCACTTGCGGCGTTGGTTGGGATAGGAGAGGGGGTGCCAGGGCTTCTGATTCAGATAGGAATGGCTCCAAGCCGTGCCGGATTTGTTCTTGTAGTCCACCTCTCCGCTCGCACTCTCCGGAAACCTCTTGCTCAGCCTCATACCACCTCCCTCCTCTCCTTCCATGGCCAGATCGATTGATGGATAGAGTCCAGCTCCTTCCTTTGCTCTGATATGTTTTCCCTTTCCTGCTTCACTAGAGGGTTCCGAGCTTCCGACTCTGATTTTTGCCGGTTCTCAATCTATCTACCTTTTCTTTGTTGAACTGTTGAAGGATGGGATTGGGCCCTAATCTGAAAAATAACAAAAGGATGGGATAGGGCCCTAATCTGAAAAATAACAGAAGTATCAGTTTTTTTTTAGGGTAAACTACAAATACCTACCTCAAACTTGTAGCGTTTAACTGATACATACCCTAAAGTTTTTTTGTAATTGATACATACTCAAATGTTTAGTTTTTTAACAGATAGCCCAAACAGATAGGTAAAATGACGAAAATACTCTCAACTACATTTCAGTAATTACTTTAAAAAAAATTTTAAAAATCACTTTTGTTAGGTATATATATGTACTTATTAAATCACTTCAGTTTTATTTAAAAAATCACTTCAGTTTTATTTTTAAAAAATTATTTAAAAAATCACTTCAGGGCATTTTTGTCATTTTACCTGTCTGCTTGGACTATCTGTTAAAAAACTAAACATCTGAGTATGTATCAGTTACAAAAAAACTTTTGGGTATGTATCAGTTAAACGTTACAAGTTTGAGGTAGGTATTTGTAGTTTACCCTTTTTTTTATCCACGAAGTTTTATAATAGTCTTAATCCCAAAATGTGATCAAAGCAGTCTTCACATGGGTAAAATAAAACCACGAACTACAATGCTCAAACAAAACAAAATCGAAAACATCCTATCATGACCTTAATACAACAACAGCTACACCACATATCAAGCACTACAAGTCATTAATCATAACAACACAGTCAACACGCAATCCTACGGCCCAACCAGGGACCCACATGTGATGCTACAGCACAACAATTCCCAAACCTATGGGCACGACATGACCCGCAAGTTATCCCTCGTTACACTCGTTCCTCACATCCTACATGCAATTCTACAATTTTATCAAGTATTCACAACCTATATGCATACTAGTAATTTTCCGCAATTAAACCGGTATTCGCTACTTTCCCCTACCTCGATCGCTATCCAAACGCTTAGTCAACGCGAGTCGTCTAGTAGCCTCCCTCATCGTGCTCGGGTCCAACGTCTAAGATCACAAAGGAAATCCGAGAATTAATGCTAATTCAAGTGCGGTTTAACGAGAAAATAACCGAGTTACGCCCTAAAAAACAGAGCATGGACCGAAGGTAAATTGGGCCGGAACCAGGCCCATTTCGGGCGGCCCACATGCCCGATACCTGACCCGGTCCGTGCGGCACACCGGCCCGGTACCAGGGCCGGTCCGTGTGGCACACCGGCCCGGTATCAGGCCCGGTCCGTGCGGCGCTCCGTGCCTTTCTGGGTAGACCTCTTCTTCTTCCTCCCTCAACTTCGTTCCCACGAACTTGTACCTCAAAACTCCATTTTTAACCTCATCAAAACCTCCAAATCAGTCCTACCACCTCAATACTTCACTACCCAAGTGGGTTTCATCAAAGCCACAAACACCCTAAGAAAATTCATCATCCAACTCTATTTTTATCCATCAATCAACTACTTAAACAACAAAAACTCAATAACCATTGAAACCCACATAGTTCATGCCTTTTTCTATCAAACCCATAAGTCCAACCTCCATTAAAAGTGAGTTTCAAGGATTACTCACCTTAGGAATGAAGAGGGGATGAAGATGAACGAGTTTTGGAGATGATTTGAGAAGGAAATCCACCGAAAGAGCCTCTTTCTCCACTTTCTTCTTCTCCAAGCTAAGAACTCCTCTTTTTCTCTCTCTCCTTGTGTGATTTTTGGCCACAATGGGAAATATGACCTGAATTGCTCTCATTTGGAGGCTTTAACCTAAACTAGAAACACCCAAATTGCTCCTCTTGTTCCATCTCTTCTCCTTTGGTCCAAATGAGTCAATTTAGTCAATTCTCACCCTTTTCTTCCCTTCCAGGCTATCATGGACATGTGTCCATGTGGGGACCACCTCTACCCAAAATATCTCCAGCTCAATTAATTTAATTCGGTTTCGTCTTTAATTAGACTTAGTTTGACCCGGGTTTGACTTTTTCGCAAAATTACACAATTGAAAAGAAACGATCCAACTAAGCTAACCGTAACGACGGCTAAGCTTTTTGGGTCCCGGAAAGGTCCTGAATGACTCCCAGAGTCATCGGTTAACTTTTCCGACGAACAGTCAACTTTCACCATATTTCATCTGTTCGACCGGGATCAACCGGAGGCGGTTCTTACACTAGCACCCAAACGTGTATATTATAATACCATGCACACCTGTTATAAAAATCCAGCAGTCTATCAACACAAGCAGTTATATTCAACCACAAGCAGTCAATCATTAGTTCTACAATAGTCACAACATTATAGTTAAATTATACAAACACAAAACGTTTATGAATAACATTACGGGGGGATGATTGTTGGCTGCCTCATCCAGTTGGAGAACATATCTTGCATCATTGTTGTCTGATATGCTTGTAAGGCAGTCATTTCTTGCACAAGTTTGTCTTTCGTATCTCTACGCAATGCGTCATCCACCTACATGTAATGCTTCTCCACCTTCTGGGAGAAATGTGTCTCTTGTGACGAGCCTTCAACTCCTTTAGCTCCTCAAAGAAGTTTCCAGGCCTCACGCTAAACCAACTGCCGCCCTCCATCTCTATACTGTTTGGAGCTTCACCGCTTTCTCTTTTGTTTTTTTTATGCGAGGCTTTCTGGATGACGGACAACTTCTACTCCAGAGTTATCGACCTCACATAAGGGGATGAATCATCCACTTATATAAAAACTTGTGATTCTAGTTGACGGCGTTAAAATCCTCGTACAACCATATATAGTCACGTGTAAAAAAAGCTGAGTAGTAGTTTTTTTCTTGTATTTATGAGATATGTGACCATATGTTTCTGACATGACAACAGTGTGTTAAAAAGTACAGTATCATGAAATATTTCTTATTTGTATTATCCATTTAATTTAACAGATTTAAGAATCCATCTTAATCACGTACACTTGAAAAAAGTTAAAGGTTTGTATGTTGTCAATAAATAAGATGACATGTATGCAAATATTGATTTTTTTTTGGGTCTGACAGGGATTTTTGCCCTGAACCTCCATAGTTAGCGATAAGTCTTGTCGCATAAGAGGAGGATCAGGGCTCCGACGAGAAGACGAGCGTCTAGAGCAACGAGAGTAAACAAGGCGCTAGGGTTACATGTATTGGGCTTGGATCGGTCAGGGTGGGTCAGTTTGTACCAGAAGTATCTGAGACGACTACAAAGGCCCATGTTAAAAGTGGGCTTGGGAGGAGTAGAGGCTTGGTGGGTCGTACAACGGTGGAGGCGTCAAGCACTCTTGCCTCACTTAATGAGGAATTGGTGGTCTAGTGGGGGTCAGTCGGCAACACCGTCCCAATGGACATAAGGTGGCAGTGGTTCCACCAAATTTTGGTACGGTACTCCCCTACCATCTCGGAGGTCATCAATCCCGCGTTTTGGAGCCATACTTTTATCATTTCAGGGAGGACAATGTATGCTGACAACCCGGGGGAGTATTCAGTCCGCCACAATACTACCCGGAAATGGGCCTGCTCTACCGTAGCTTCCCATTCGGATTCGCTGTATCGGTGTCAACAGACGCTACCGCAATATCCCCTTCTGAACATCTCAATGAAACGGTTCGATGCTTTAAACTCTTTTACTTTGTGTTGAGATCCCCTTTTGTTATCAGTTGTTTTAGTCTGGTGTTTGGGAGTTTATTTATATGCTTGTAAACACTATTTCTATATAATATTATACTCGCTATCTTTAAAAAAATTGATTATTTTGTTATAATCTTGGTGCTAAAAGAATTTTAGTAAGACTTCAAAATATCTATTATAAGAAAGTATAATGCCGATTTAGTAGTGAGATTTTTTAAGTGAATGCGGAGCCTGGTAGAAGCCGGAGGAGGGCTGGTTAAAGCTCGATGTTGATGGTCAGTTGGGATAATGACCTTGTGAGTGAGCTTTGGTTCCATGGAACATTTCTTGTTATGGAAGGTGGACCAAAATGACACCTTGGGGGCGCCAATGGGTTAATAGTATAGTTCCAAGTCGCACTTATCAACAACAATTTGGAAGGAAAAAAAATATGGAGAAGACAGATAAAATTAAAGAAAGAAGCAAACTTCTTTGTGGCAGCAGAAACATTAATAAAAATCCAAGTAAATAAACAATCCAATAGTAATAGTATCACACAACACTCAGTATGTCTCACTTGGCGGGTAGTAATTAAATTGCTACTGCTCAGTAATGCGAAATCAACCCCTCCGACTAGAAAAGCAATCCAATCCATCCAAGGGAAGAAAAGCATACATGATTATGGAGCTGAAGGTGGTTGGTCATGGCCAACGCCGGGACTGTGGCCAGGACTTGTTGGCCTGAAAGCATCAGTCTCAATCATCTTATACCGGTTTATTGCAAACACCTCCACATGAGATTGAGGATGAGAAGAAGCTGCTGGCGGTTTCTGTGAGCAATGAAACTCAAGTGGCCTGGATGCTGATTTCAGTATCAGAAGCTGAAACAGAAACAAGATGAGCAAGACGAGAGTTTTTTTATGATAAGAGGCCATGATAAATATGTAGTTTCAGGACACAATCAATATATCCCAGAGAGTATATACTAAGAGCTAATAGTAATCAGCAACAAGTGAAAAAACTATTAGCTTAGTTTCTGCAGTACTTGCTGGTAGAAGTGTAAACAACCCAGTGAGAAGATAGCTCAAACAAAGTGGTATTTAACATGATATTAACGGACCCACGTGCCGTCATATCATGAATTGTTAGTTTGATCAGCAAGAAAAGGAAAAGGAAAAGAAAAACAAGTGCAAATTGGTGCACATGGCTGATAGCACACAGCAATGCAGGAGCATTTGGAGAGTCAAGCATGGGAATATTTTCCATAAATGGCAAGTATAAATTCAAACAGCTTAGCTTTGGACAACCATTCACTGGAAATGCATATAAAACTCTGAACAGAAAGAGTGTGGATTTTGATTAGACAACACCAACTACACTTGAAAAGTTGGGTTTTCTCCTTAATTTAAGCTCTTCATGGTTTTTGTTTGTTTACTGAGATTAAGAGAAGCCTTAGCCTGCTTCTAGTTTAAAGGAAAATGCTTCTTCCACTAAGCATGTAGGAGATTTGTTAATATGAGCATTTCTCTTCTTTCGATATAAATATTTAATTGCAATTTTTTCCTCTCTTTTCGATCAATATCCAACAAAAACATATTAGATAGGAAGGTTCTATTTCTGTGATTTAGCAAAGCTTTCCATTTCCACTAAAATTCTTATTAGGAGGAGATAAGCGTATGGTCCAATATATATACCATTCCTCATTCTGATTTCATCTGGAGGCTTGACAAGTGCAAGTGATCTGAGAGAGACAGAGAGATTTTGTGCTTTTTATTTGTTTACTCATCCTAGGAGAAGAAATATATGAATAGATCAGTTCCAGCTTTTGGACTAAGTTGTTTATAGTGTCTTTTGGGTTTTGACCATTTTTACAAAAAGACAGCCCTTCATCTATTGTCTGCTACAACACCTGCTTCCAACTCAAGTTTGAGTGAAAGATTCCAGGTGTGCTAAAGGCTTTACTCTTGTACTTAATATGATAAAGCACACTTCACTCTTTGATGTCTCCTATTCATAATTAAAAAACAGCAAGTATTTTTTCCAGTCACAATCAATCTCAACTTTCTCTTTTATGTTTAAGGAAACCACAACCTCAAACAAGAATAGCTTCTACACCAACAGTGCATTAAACAAATGTCTTTCTACATATTCCTTTCTCCCTGTTCTTCAAGGACTGTGAGTTACAACAAAGGAGGGGAAAAGGAAAAGGAAAAGAAAAGCAATTGGCATCCAGAAAAGAATAGTACTACTGAAACCCCACTAGGATCTGTAGGCTGTGATGATCTACTAGCCCACCAAATCCCTGAAACCTAGTTTCCTCCTAATCTTAAATATTATTGCCCTTTACAACAAGGTATAGATTCTGCTCACTTGAGTTAGCGTGAAGGTGAAGAGAGCTCTCTCACGGTCTCACCTCTCTTTAAGGTTATAGGTTCGAATCCCATTGGGTACACCTGCTTAGGAGTAGGTCTACCCACTAGGATGGAAGGGAGTAACGATATGCAAGAGTTCCACTTCAACCTTCCTTTAATTTGGCACAAGGGCAATGGTTACCTGTCTTAGAAAAGTATATATGTCTTTGCACCGAAACAGAAAGAGAGTGACCGGTGCCACCAATCAAACGTTTTGGGAATTTCCAAGTAATAATAGCTAACCAGCAGTGAGAAACCAGAATATTTAGTAGCAGTGTTTACATGTACTATAGGCAATAGCATCCTCTGATTAGCAAAGTTTGCATTTGATAAAAGGGTTAATTATCCACAGACCAACACGTACATGAAAGAATCATATCTACTGTACTTGCATTCCTATTTCCAATTCCAAAGCTGCTTTAACCCACATATTCTCTTATACAGTTCAGCAAAAGCTTCAAATTTTAATCATAAAATTATAGCATAGCATGCCTTACCATTACTATATGTATATATTCCTTTCAAATGGCTAATGCGTTGGTTAAACTAGTTTGTCCAGAGCGTGCACAGCAATGCATCTATTGAAATATTAGTTTTAGCATTGTAACAAGTTAAAGTGTTTGTGTGTGTGTGTCAATGTGCATGGAGCTAATTGTTGTCTGCATTGCACAGCCTAAATTGGATCTCTCTTTCAGTAGATTGAGCACTACAATTTCGAAGATATGGGCTGACATAAAAAGTAGAGCAAAGATCTCTCTACTTCAAGTAAAGGGTGTTGCAAGTAACAAAGATTTAATCATAATGGAGGACGATTCTATCAAGTTTCCGAACAAGGTGATTTTAAGCACAGATATGAGTAGAAATGCACTGTGTTTAGCTAAATTATCTTTCGGGTTTATGTAATTCATGCCACCTTTTCCTCACTAGTTTGATTTCTTTGAACTGTATCCATTCCTTGCAGATTTTAGATAAAGAGAGACACAATACACCGAGCACGCAAGTCTTTTTCTTACATAGGCACATTTGTTTGACTCTAAACATCGTCAGAAATTTCATTTTGAACCGTTAAGCTTAGATAGCAGATAGAGGCAACCAGAGGAAAGGAGGACGGAAGCAGAAAAGCAAAGCAAATCCATGGGAGAGTAAATAGCTGCCTTCTTACTCTTGTCCAGCAAACCAATTAGTAGAAGCATCACTATGACATGCCCCAGCTTGGTCTTCAACTCATTCACAGATTTTATTTCTAACCATTTTGGTCGCTCCTGCAAACGAGAGAGATATTACTTATTAGTGTTAAATGGGCATCAAGGAATTGAACACCACCTCTTAGTAGCAGCACTGACCTTTAAAGTGAAGAGACCAAAGAGACTTGATCTCTGTGGAACTCTGTCTGCTGCCAGTGCCTGTGCAATATCAAGGTTGCTGATGAAGAGCTCATAGAGACCCATTCCAAAAACCAGCATCACTGTTCCCAAAAGATAAACATCTGAAAGTATAGCAAACCATTAATAAAGCATCACCATTTTTTTTTGCTAAACATATTTCTCAAGCATCCACAGCATACTATTCCCACGGGGTGATTTGGCCGGGAATAGCCCTCTCCCCACAGTAGAAATCGCCTCAACATGGGCTATTCGGGGAGGAATAGTCATGTGTCACAAGCAGATTGACTAAGGAGAAAGGAGAGAGAAACGGCTGGATCCCCCACTTTTTGCCTAACCATATCACGAATAGTCCCCACTACAGATGCTATTAACAATCCCAACGTACAAACAACAGAGAAAAAATAAGACCCGTTTAACAAATAATAGGCATTGCATGGACCATGGGAAAGATCCCAACAGGCTAAAGAATTATAATACTAAAAGTAGAATCCTAGCATATATAAAAGGAAACACATGGCCGCTAACCTATGGCCTCAACAAGCACCATCATCACTTTTCCTCGATCGACAAAGTATTCCAAGAACGCCGTCGCAACATAAGTACAACCCTGCACTCAACAGCAGTAGAGAATTGTAAATCAAAGTGCAAAAATGAGAAATCCAACTAGTGGAAGATGATGATACTTGCATACTGTAAACATTGTAGTCCACATTCATCAAACATAAAGACAATCAGTCAAAGCATGTATAGTAGCATCAATAAGTCCAATCCCACATATAAATTAAAAGGGTTAATTATTTTTTAGTATCCCTTATGTCTTGATAACACATTCTTAGTACCCTTATGTATTGATAAGGCACTGGACAAAGTTTTGGTGAAGTTTACTCCATTTTTATGATCTGTGACCAATTCATAAGGGGCATCAAATGTTTTGTTACCAATACATAAGAAGTATTAAATGATCTGGGGCCAATTCATAAGTGGGTACTAAAGGTGTTATCAAAGAATAAAGACTCTTATACCAATTCAAAATAATTAACAGAATTTGTTCATTTCACAGCACTAGTGTGAATATTTATATAAGCTATGAACAAGATTAGGTGAGCAAGTACACATGCCTTGATGAAACATAGAATAGATCCAAGGAGAGAACCCCAAACGCCCAGAAGAGTCATGAACCGGCACCTATAGATGACCTACACAATTTAATTTTACAAGGTAACAATTCGTGTTAGTACCAATATAGATTAATTAAACAATTGTGAGTATTTAGAAACAGAAGCCATAGGCAGTACCTTCTCAACATGCTCCTCTGCAGCTTCCAAGGCAGGGTACGGTGAATTATGAGTATAGGTAGGAGGAGGAGGCGCCGCCGCCGCCACTCGGGAGCACGCCGCCGTGAGTGTATTCTTGCGATTGACCGGCGGGAACTTGGGAAACGCTGGAGAAGAAGGAAAAGAAGCCCTTTTCAATCTGGCATAATATGGGTCCTCTGATAGTGTTGTTGGGATGGTTTTGGAGATCAACGGTTTCATCGATGATGGTGCTACTTCTAAGTTCTATCTATGTATTGTTGCAGAAAAGCTCGCAACTTGAGAGTGGAATCTAGGAGACTGCGGCTTGGAGAAGAAGAAGCTAAAAGCCATTTCATTCTATTTAGTTCTACCGCCGTTATTGACACACCTGTCCGTAAGGTTGTCTTCTGATAACAGTAATTACATCAAAATCAATGACTTGGTGTAATAAGATGCTATGTGTCATCACCGCGCCCAATTTTCACTTGTATGGTACACATGACCTAATCGAATGCGGCCACTTCACTTCACTCACACACTCAGACTAAAAAATGCTGACTGCATATGACTCGTGACCGATATACATATACTTGTGAATGATTGTGAACAAACCCGCCACATAAGTTTGCTTTGGCTCCATCAAGTACACCGACATCCATCCGAATAAATATCTGTCAAAAAGGCCTGAGCGGAGAGGTTATCGGGTTTAGAAGTGGATATGGGCCCTAAAAAGACCAGAGATGAGTTAAAGCCCAAGTAACTTTAACATCCACAACTTCATTGAGATTTGGTTGGAAAATGTCATATCCAAATTTTGTCTGTCTAACTGTCTCTTTGTTATATTTATCTACCATAACCAATACAATAAATAACTTTTGATTTTAAGTGAACGTCTTTGAGGGGGCACCCCAGTGATTCAAACAGTATTTTTGTATAAGAGATTTTGAGTTCGATTCAGATAAATAATTATATATATCGGAGGTGTTAGTGTATGTTTGTTGTACTGGTTGTACATATTATGTTGCGTTGTTTTGTTTGTGTGTTTCAACCGATTATATTTTAACTTCAAAAAAATAAAAAGAACTTCAAGCGAATAACAAATTCCAATGAGGTTTTTATAGATCGAGGCGGAAATTGATATCAATTTTGTGTTTTTTTTTATCAGAGAAGTTTTATAAGCCTTACTCTCAAAATGAGATATAGGCAGTCTGCACGAGGACAGACTAAGACCACGAACTACAATAGACAATATCAAAGGTGGATATACCATCCAACTATAATACAAGCTAAAAACACAAACCGAAACAAACAGAAAACCGAAAAGCATAACCACCGACCTAGAGAACTTCAACCAAACCGACTTGAAACCAAAGGACTCATGGTACACCGAACCAAAGAACTAAGAAGAAACAAGACACAGATCAGCACATAGTTCCGCCCCGCCACAGACCCCATCACAGCAAAGATCAGCCCACCTCCTTGCACATTCGTGGGTTATCCGGAGTAGATTCCGAGTCAGAAATATAACACTCCAGACTAGGGGGACGCATTTCTGCGTCTAACAAATCAAGTTCCTTCCTGAACTGTTCGGCAGTAGTCTTGGATTTGAAGCCCATTTTGCTACAATAAGCCCAAGATTTGGTCGCTAACTGTTGTTTGCTCAAATCTATGGTAGGCTTGTTGAAATCAATATTGATTTCAATCACAAGATTGTATCTTTATTTAGAGATTCCTTCCCTTATTATTAGATATTGTAATTAGTAGGATATCTTTATTTCCTTTTCGGTTCCACATTCTCTTGTATAAATATGTACAAATCTATGGTAATGAAACATAAGTTGGGATCCAATTCTCCCATTTTTAAATGGTATCAGAGCTATAATGCTTGATCCAAAATCGTCTGATGTCGAGTCTGGGTCTACTATTCATCCCATAAGTGACCCAGCCTCACCGTATTATTTGTTCCCGGGTGACAATCCCGGTATGATTTTTGTCACCCAACCACTAGGTGATTCGGGTGACAATTATCACACATGGAGGCATAAAATTTATGATGTTTTGTTATTCAAAAACAAGCTGGGTTTCATTGATGGTGTTCTTACCCAACCTTCTGATGATTCTTAATTTTTGCAGCCTTGGCGTCAGAATAACGCCCTCATCAAATCATGGCTAGTTAATGCCATATCCAAAGAATTGTAGTCTGGCGCTATACATACCTCAACTGCTCGCCAAATATGGTTAGATTTCGAACAACGATTCACTCAGGGTGCCACACCACGTGTGTATACCCTTCGGCGTGATATCGTTTTGTTGCAGCAGGGTCAACAATCCATCTCATCGTTCTTTGGAAAATTGAAGGGTCTTTGAGACGAACTGCAGGGTCTTCGCCCTTTGCCCAAGTGCACCTGTGGTATCAATGAAAAAATTCAAGCTCTCAGGGATAAGGAGCAGGTATGTTCGTTCTTAATGGGTTTGGATGACGGTTTTACTACCGTCCATTCTCAACTGCTCAGCGTTCAACCTTTTCCTGGGCTCGATAAAGTTTATTCAGTCGATGCCCAAGGGAATCTCAATGTCTTGCCTTCGCCTCCAAGACTCCTGCATCAGAACCTGTTGCCCTCGCCGCACAACACGTCGCCGGACCACCTCGTAACGTCGGTGAAAAGCGTCAACTTTGCTGCACCCACTGTGGGAAGCCCGGACTTGCTGTTACAGATTGCTTCAAGCTAATAGGATACCCTTCGGATTGGGGGAAGATAGGCTCTATGCGTGGTGGCGGCTCGCGGAGCGGACGAAGCAGCACCACCTATTCTGGCCAGCGAGCTCTGGCGGCGATGGTGTCTGGTACGCACGCCGTTTGGCAGGAAGAAGACAGCCCTAGTGGGCTTACTAGTATGGGCCACATACCACCAACGGTCCACAGAAGAGGGTAAGGCCTAGTTCAGCATTTCGGGCCAGGGAACACCGTGGGTCGTCACGCGTTTCGACCCGCCTCCAGTAGCTGACCCGACGAGCCGGTTCAGACCTCCACGCGGGTCACAGACCTCCACGCGGGTCAGCTACTGGAGGCGGGTCGAAACGCGTGACGACCCACGGTGTTCCCTGGCCCGAAATGCTGAACTAGGCCTTACCCTCTTCTGTGGACCGTTGGTGGTATGTGGCCCATACTAGTAAGCCCACTAGGGCTGTCTTCTTCCTGCCAAACGGCGTGCGTACCAGACACCATCGCCGCCAGAGCTCGCTGGCCAGAATAGGTGGTGCTGCTTCGTCCGCTCCGCGAGCCGCCACCACGCATAGAGCCTATCTTCCCCCAATCCGAAGGGTATCCTATTAGCTTGAAGCAATCTGTAACAGCAAGTCCGGGCTTCCCACAGTGGGTGCAGCAAAGTTGACGCTTTTCACCGACGTTACGAGGTGGTCCGGCGACGTGTTGTGCGGCGAGGGCAACAGGTTCTGATGCAGGAGTCTTGGAGGCGAAGGCAAGACATTGAGATTCCCTTGGGCATCGACTGAATAAACTTTATCGAGCCCAGGAAAAGGTTGAACGCTGAGCAGTTGAGAATGGACGGTAGTAAAACCGTCATCCAAACCCATTAAGAACGAACATACCTGCTCCTTATCCCTGAGAGCTTGAATTTTTTCATTGATACCACAGGTGCACTTGGGCAAAGGGCGAAGACCCTGCAGTTCGTCTCAAAGACCCTTCAATTTTCCAAAGAACGATGAGATGGATTGTTGACCCTGCTGCAACAAAACGATATCACGCCGAAGGGTATACACACGTGGTGTGGCACCCTGAGTGAATCGTTGTTCGAAATCTAACCATATTTGGCGAGCAGTTGAGGTATGTATAGCGCCAGACTACAATTCTTTGGATATGGCATTAACTAGCCATGATTTGATGAGGGCGTTATTCTGACGCCAAGGCTGCAAAAATTAAGAATCATCAGAAGGTTGGGTAAGAACACCATCAATGAAACCCAGCTTGTTTTTGAATAACAAAACATCATAAATTTTATGCCTCCATGTGTGATAATTGTCACCCGAATCACCTAGTGGTTGGGTGACAAAAATCATACCGGGATTGTCACCCGGGAACAAATAATACGGTGAGGCTGGGTCACTTATGGGATGAATAGTAGACCCAGACTCGACATCAGACGATTTTGGATCAACCATTATAGCTCTGATACCATTTAAAAATGGGAGAATTGGATCCCAACTTATGTTTCATTACCATAGATTTGTACATATTTATACAAGAGAATGTGGAACCGAAAAGGAAATAAAGATATCCTACTAATTACAATATCTAATAATAAGGGAAGGAATCTCTAAATAAAGATACAATCTTGTGATTGAAATCAATATTGATTTCAACAAGCCTACCATAGATTTGAGCAAACAACAGTTAGCGACCAAATCTTGGGCTTATTGTAGCAAAATGGGCTTCAAATCCAAGACTACTGCCGAACAGTTCAGGAAGGAACTTGATTTGTTAGACGCAGAAATGCGTCCCCCTAGTCTGGAGTGTTATATTTCTGACTCGGAATCTACTCCGGATAACCCACGAATGTGCAAGGAGGTGGGCTGATCTTTGCTGTGATGGGGTCTGTGGCGGGGCGGAACTATGTGCTGATCTGTGTCTTGTTTCTTCTTAGTTCTTTGGTTCGGTGTACCATGAGTCCTTTGGTTTCAAGTCGGTTTGGTTGAAGTTCTCTAGGTCGGTGGTTATGCTTTTCGGTTTTCTGTTTGTTTCGGTTTGTGTTTTTAGCTTGTATTATAGTTGGATGGTATATCCACCTTTGATATTGTCTATTGTAGTTCGTGGTCTTAGTCTGTCCTCGTGCAGACTGCCTATATCTCATTTTGAGAGTAAGGCTTATAAAACTTCTCTGATAAAAAAAAACACAAAATTGATATCAATTTCCGCCTCGATCTATAAAAACCTCATTGGAATTTGTTATTCGCTTGAAGTTCTTTTTATTTTTTTGAAGTTAAAATATAATCGGTTGAAACACACAAACAAAACAACGCAACATAATATGTACAACCAGTACAACAAACATACACTAACACCTCCGATATATATAATTATTTATCTGAATCGAACTCAAAATCTCTTATACAAAAATACTGTTTGAATCACTGGGGTGCCCCCTCAAAGACGTTCACTTAAAATCAAAAGTTATTTATTGTATTGGTTATGGTAGATAAATATAACAAAGAGACAGTTAGACAGACAAAATTTGGATATGACATTTTCCAACCAAATCTCAATGAAGTTGTGGATGTTAAAGTTACTTGGGCTTTAACTCATCTCTGGTCTTTTTAGGGCCCATATCCACTTCTAAACCCGATAACCTCTCCGCTCAGGCCTTTTTGACAGATATTTATTCGGATGGATGTCGGTGTACTTGATGGAGCCAAAGCAAACTTATGTGGCGGGTTTGTTCACAATCATTCACAAGTATATGTATATCGGTCACGAGTCATATGCAGTCAGCATTTTTTAGTCTGAGTGTGTGAGTGAAGTGAAGTGGCCGCATTCGATTAGGTCATGTGTACCATACAAGTGAAAATTGGGCGCGGTGATGACACATAGCATCTTATTACACCAAGTCATTGATTTTGATGTAAGTACTGTTATCAGAAGACAACCTTACGGACAGGTGTGTCAATAACGGCGGTAGAACTAAATAGAATGAAATGGCTTTTAGCTTCTTCTTCTCCAAGCCGCAGTCTCCTAGATTCCACTCTCAAGTTGCGAGCTTTTCTGCAACAATACATAGATAGAACTTAGAAGTAGCACCATCATCGATGAAACCGTTGATCTCCAAAACCATCCCAACAACACTATCAGAGGACCCATATTATGCCAGATTGAAAAGGGCTTCTTTTCCTTCTTCTCCAGCGTTTCCCAAGTTCCCGCCGGTCAATCGCAAGAATACACTCACGGCGGCGTGCTCCCGAGTGGCGGCGGCGGCGCCTCCTCCTCCTACCTATACTCATAATTCACCGTACCCTGCCTTGGAAGCTGCAGAGGAGCATGTTGAGAAGGTACTGCCTATGGCTTCTGTTTCTAAATACTCACAATTGTTTAATTAATCTATATTGGTACTAACACGAATTGTTACCTTGTAAAATTAAATTGTGTAGGTCATCTATAGGTGCCGGTTCATGACTCTTCTGGGCGTTTGGGGTTCTCTCCTTGGATCTATTCTATGTTTCATCAAGGCATGTGTACTTGCTCACCTAATCTTGTTCATAGCTTATATAAATATTCACACTAGTGCTGTGAAATGAACAAATTCTGTTAATTATTTTGAATTGGTATAAGAGTCTTTATTCTTTGATAACACCTTTAGTACCCACTTATGAATTGGCCACAGATCATTTAATACTTCTTATGTATTGGTAACAAAACATTTGATGCCCCTTATGATTTGGTCACAGATCATAAAAATGGAGTAAACTTCACCAAAACTTTGTCCACAGCCTTATCAATACATAAGGGTACTAAGAATGTGTTATCAAGACATAAGGGATACTAAAAAATAATTAACCCTTTTAATTTATATGTGGGATTGGACTTATTGATGCTACTATACATGCTTTGACTGATTGTCTTTATGTTTGATGAATGTGGACTACAATGTTTACAGTATGCAAGTATCATCATCTTCCACTAGTTGAAGTCATTGGAAACAAGACCTCGTTTGAAATGCTTTATGGGAAGAAGCCTGGTTATGATCACCTCCGAAGCTTTGGTAGCCTCTATTATGTCCATCAACAGACACACGACAAATTTGATTCGCGATCACGTCCCGGCTTATTTGTGGGATATCCAAGAGGACAAAAGGGTTATCGTATCTA
Organism: Erodium maritimum; assembly: GCA_963921825.1. Classification (NCBI taxonomy): domain Eukaryota; kingdom Viridiplantae; phylum Streptophyta; class Magnoliopsida; order Geraniales; family Geraniaceae; genus Erodium; species Erodium maritimum. The sequence goes on from OY997594.1 coordinate 73,685,502, forward strand.
TGACCTTGAATCACAAGCGGTGGTCGTGTCACGAGACGTGCATTTTTGGGAAAATAATCTTCCTGGAGACCAGTGTGCGGACACTGAAACACACTTTAATGCTTCACCCTCAATGCCATTGGACACCACATTCTTACCGGGCATTCACACCCCATCACCTGTATTGCCCTCACAGCCCCCAACATCAGTTGAGAGTACAACCCATGAGACAGTGGAAACATCATCTCTTCCAGTCAAGCGTGCACAAAAGATATCTACACGCCTAAGCGGCTATGACTACACTCTACCACCTTCCACTCTGTCACCCAGTTCCGCCCCGCACCAGACCGTTCCTTCAGCAAACTCGACGGTACATCCTCTATCTCGCACTATTTTGTCACCAGCTCACTCTGTTTTTCTAGCGGCCATTTCCTCTGTGGATGAGCCACAAACTTTTCAGCAGGCAGTTCGACATGAGCATTGGCATGACGCCATGGCACGAGAGATTTCGGCCCTCGAAGGGAATCATACTTGGACCCTAACGAACCTTCCCCCGAGAAAACGTGCCATTGACTCTAAATGGGTGTACAAGGTGAAGTATCGACCAGATGGAAGTATTGAGCGCTACAAGGCTCGCCTCGTTGCAAAAGGTTACACCCAAGTAGAAGGGGTCGACTACACCGATACCTTTTTCCCCGTGGTTAAAATGGTTACCGTTTGATGTCTCCTCGCAATTGCAGCTAATCGTGGTTGGCCGTTGTACCAACTTGATGTCAATAACGCATTCCTACATGGGGATCTGTAGGAGGAGGTTTATATGAAGGTTCCTCAAGGGTTTTCAAGACAGGGGGAGCAACGGGTTTGTCGTTTACGTAAATCCCTTTATGGCCTCAAGCAGGCATCACACAACTGGTGCCAAAAATTCACTGATTCTATTGTTAGCCTTAGCTACAACTACAAGCCCTCGGTTGTAGATCACTCTCTGTTCACATTTGTTGCTCCTGATTCTTTCGTTGCAGTTCTCATCTATGTGGATGATGTAGTTGTTACAGGAACAGATGCATTTCGTACTCAACAACTCAAGGAGCATTTGGACCAGCAGTTCAAGATCAAGGACCTATGAACCTTGAAATACTTCGTTGGCCTCGAGGTGGCTCGCTCTCCTTCAGGGATCATCCTCTCCCAGAGGAAATATACCCTTGACATATTGGCCGATAGTGGTTTTACTGGATGTAAGCCGGCACCATTCCCGCTCACTTAGCAACACCGACTTTCGGCAGATGCTGGACCTCTTTGTGAAGACAGTGGTCAATACCGTCGCCTGGTAGGACGTTTGTTGTACCTGACCATCACTCGGCCAGACATCAGCTATGTAGTGCACATTTTGAGCCAATTTCTTCATGCTCCCCGCGAGGCACACATGGATGTTGCCTTCCATGTCCTATGTTATCTTAAGAGTAGCCCAGGACAAGGGTTATTCTTTCCGAGTGACAACGCTCTCACATTACGAGTATATTGTGATGCTGATTGGGCAGGTTGCCCGGATACTAGAAAATCTACCACTAGTTACATAATGTTTCTCGGCTCATATCCAATCGCTTGGCGTTCTAAGAAACAAACTGTGGTGTCATGTTCAACAACAGAGGCCGAATACAGGGTTATGGCAGCGGCCAGTCGAGAGATAGTCTGGTTGCGACAACTCCTCACAGACCTCCAAGCTCACCAGAGTACAACAGCCCCTTTGCTATGCGACAACCATGCAGCCATACACATTGCTTCTAACCCAGTTTTTCATGAACGAACAAAGCACATAGAGATTGATTGTCACTTTGTCCGTCAACAGATACAGAATGGAGTACTTCGCCCTCAGCTAGTTCCCAACCGACATCATTTAGCAGACATCCTCACCAAGGGGTAGGGACGCGATCGCTTTCATGAGCTTCTAGGCAAGTTGGGCATCTCCAATATCCATGCTCCAACTTGAGGGGGGTATTGATATCAATTTGTGTTGAAATCAATATTGATTTCAATCACAAGATTGTATCTTTATTGAGAGATTCCTTTCCTTATTATTAGATAATGTAATTAGTAGGATATCTTTATTTCCTTTTCGGTTCCACATTCTCTTGTATAAAGTGTACAAATCCATAGTAATGAAACATAAGTTGGGATCCAATTCTCCCACTTTTTATAGCGGATGGGGATTGTCATATCCGTCCTGTACTAGTCTCTTAGCATTCTTACACGGATACTATCCCCACCCTTAAAGCATACACAATGTGGGATCATTCGTGTGGGCGGATCGAAGATGATTTGGCCGGAAATAGTCCTCTCCCTATAGTGAAGATCGCCTCCACGTGGGTGATTTGGTTAGGAATTGTCAGGTGTCACAAGGCGATGAGTTAAGGAGAAACAAACGGTTGGACTATCCCGCAAAAGAGATAAGAGAACGGTTTGTCGCCCCAAAGAAAGGAAAACTGCTGAAATCCTCCCTTTTTTACCGAATAGTCCTGTGAAAAGCCTCAACTACGGATGCTCTCATCCCCATATGAGTTTGAATGGCAACTTGCCGGACCTTGTAGGAAGCAAAGATTGCAAGTTTGGTATTTTCCAAATCAAGGATATTTAGAACGAAAGGCACGTGTAGCTGGTTGGGGGAATGAAAAAACGTATAAACTAATTACCGTATAGGTTTATAATGCTTTAGCCCCAGGAAAGGAATTGAAGATACCAAACCTTTCCCCACCATATATGCAATTAGGGAGTTAAATTGCATACGCACCTTAGCCTAAATTCCATAGCTCTACAAATCACACTCCAAAGCACCCCAATGCTGATACCCACCCATCCTCCAACACCGATATGCCCAGAAAGTTGGGTTCAGACGATGAGCGGCGGACCCACCCGTTGCTCTGGTGCGCCGCCATGATGTGCAGCGTAATAGCCGTAGCAATCCTCCTCACCGGCATTGCCGTCTTCGTCGGATACATGGTGATCCACCCCAGGTTCCCCTTCATCAGCGTCTTGAGCGCCCAGCTTCACTACCTGCACTACCACGCCATCGGGGGCCTCCTGGAGACGGAGGTCACGATCGTTATAAGGGTGGAGAACGACAACTCCATGGTCCATGCTAGCTTCTCCGACACCAGCTTCGTCCTGGCGTTCCACGGCATCAAGATTGCCAAGCTTGTGGCCGCGCCGTTCGACGTCAGGAAGAACAGCTCGCTGGACTTGAAGTACGTGGTGCAGTCCTCGTCCATCCCGGTGGACATGGAGGTGACCGAGGTGCTGGACTCGTCCCTCCGGCGGGACGAGATCATCATGTTCGAGTTGAAGGGGGAGTCTCGGACCCGCTGGAAGGTGGTGCCGCTGCTTGGCTCTCTTAAGTTCCCGTGCCACTTCAATTGTCACCTCCGTTTCCATCCCCTTAACGGAAGTTACATTCCCTCCCACTGCACATCCAAATCCAAATGATTATCACTATTTCCATACGTTACTACCAAATGGAGAATAAATCCGAGACAACAATGTCTTCGCACAAGAACAAAACACGTCTTGTCAGATTTTATATGCGACCTGTATAGTATAATGTAGGAAAGATCTTTTTCCAATAGTGTGATCACGTCTGTTTTTTAAGTTTAAAGTCCAATTTATGTAAAAATAAGGGATAATTATTGTTCTTAGCCCCTGTTCCAAAATCAAATCTTAATTATCACTTATTTTTGGTTTCACTTCTTAAATATGACTGTTCGAGTTTTTTCAAAAACTTACAGGATTCTGTCATATTTGAAAAATCCGTTACATTGATATGAGAAATGTCAAAAATGCTTTCACAACTAGATAAAAATTTACAGCTACTCCCCTGTTTTTGTTAATCTCGATTTTTTTATTGAAAAAGAAACAATCTTCCGAAAAGGAGAATCTAAAGGTCACAGAGACCACGACCACGATTACGAGGAAACTCCAGTTAAGAGAGCTAAAAGGATTAAGTCTTGAGAAAAAGAAACTCTCAAACGAGGTAGAGGGCCAAAGCCCGAAAGCAAATGAGGACTACAAGTCCAGAATAAGAACGATTCAGAAAGAAGCGAATCAACCATCATCAGTGACCCGCTCTTTACTTTCCGAAATCACGTTATGATCGTCGAAAGCCTTCGCTTGAGCAGGCTGAGCAGTTTCAGTAATTCGAGCTTGCACAATTTGTTTCCAAATGTCAGCGGGATTAACGGTTCTTTCACAAATCAAAAAACATGCTCTTGAACTAATGATATGATAATCCGATAGATACTTAAGGGACCGACTCTTGCGTATCGAGGGTTTGTGAAGGACAACTACTTTCTTTCGTAGTGCATCAAATACAAACAATCTATTGTGATTAGTGTCATTTACATTTACATTTACATTTAAATCCTGACCTTCACGACCAGCATTCTAAAAATCGGACTAGTTAATTGTTTAGGAGTCGTTTCCAGAACATTGACCTGTATTTAATCGTCGTCTCACTAACTAATTGTCTAACATGTTGCCTTGACCGACCTATTTCGTAAAAAAACACACCAATGACTTGAGAAATCCGATTCTAATAAACCGAATCGATGGCCGGACTTTTACAACCCTATTCAAAACAAAATTCAAAATGTTCAGTTTGACAAAAAAAATGATTGGGGCTTGCAAGTAAAGTCTATCTAGGGAGGCCCAAATGGAGGAATAAAAAACCAAGATACTTTGACGTAGAAGAAAATGCTACGTCCACAACAAGTGGCGACACAGCACATTCAAAAGCCAAAAGCTTCTTCTTTTGTCTTGGTCAGATGCCAAATTTGAATGAGATACAGCTTGTGGCCTTTTATTTCCACTCTCGTCGTCAGGTGCACGTGCTCAGTATTATTCCTCCAATTGCTGGCTCGAATCCCAACTCCAAGTCCGATGTCATCATTCGGGTTTCCGGGCAAACCGGTTCGCTTTTGTCTGAACGAAAAACTACTTGCTCGTGGCATCTGCTGACGTGTCTGAAAGCGATTGGACATTTCCCAAACCTAACCTAACACTTCACACTCTCACTAATAACAGTATCGAGAGCAGATGTTATTGTTATTGTGTCGTGTACATCCCCTCTGTCCTCTCTCTCTCCACCACCAATGTTTTGCTCTGGAGAGGAGGACGAGAGGCTGTCTAGTCTTTGCTCTGCGGCGGCGCCGGCGCTCTCTGATTCGCTTGGTGCAGGTCGGGAACGGATTGCTCCGCCTGAAATGGCTGTTTCTGGTTGACAACTTAATTTGATCCCGCCTTGCATCAACTGAATCGGAGACCGTGAGGTTGATTGATTATCATTTTACATAACAAAGAAGCTGATCAGGTTGCTCCTCTTCCTCTTGATTTTAATTCAGCTCCCACACTTCTCTTTACTAATTCTAAGCTGCTTTTTCTTTGGATCTAATTGATCTCTTACTTTCTTCTTAACTTTTATTCACTTGATTGATATCCTTACATGCTTATCGATCTGGATCGAGAGCATACCATGGATATACATGAATAGAGAGTTTTGAGTAATTTCATTTTGAGACGCTTTGCAGATTTCAATCTAAAGCATGATTGAGTGAAACTTTTATTCTTATCCAGACTCTTGGCATATCATAACATTTTCTCTTCTATGTAAAATGTGATGTATTAGAATTTATTAGTATCTATTTGTTAATCTTTGTTTGATGTTTGTGCTACATCTATTAAGGGTTAAATGTAAGAATCTACCTTAAAGTATTGATCACGAGCAATAAACTATTTTAAAGTATTGGTCATTATTAGAAGCATGCAAATGACATGTGATCAATTCATAAAGACATGTAAATGAATTGTGATCAAGACACGAGATCCTTCATTTAACACTTTTAAACTTTGAGTAGTTTACTAGTTCATGACCAATACAAAAGAGTAGGTTTCTACATTCAACTCATTTATTAATTAGTTCCTATATCTATAGCTAATTATCCCCTGACCAGCTTGATGGATGCTTTTCTTTAGTCCTCATTTCAAACTGTCAGCAAATTTTCCACTACCTTATGGTCGAAAAGGAGGCATATATCATTAACTTTGGGTTTGTTGTTTTGATTCAATTTTTTAATGATTTGATAAAGACAAGGTTCTTCAATCTATTGGTATCTCATAACATTTGCTTAACTGCAAGAGGAGAGAGTGACATATTTTGATTTTTTAGTTTGTTTTGCGCTATGAATTGTTGTATATAAGTTTGACTCTGTGCACCCTTTTGCAAAATTCTTTTTGATCTGATGCTATCTCCTCTGTAAAATGTTGCATAACCATGCGTTTTCATGTTATCATAAGCCTACTACTTGTAGTTCTCGTAGTTTTTCGTAACTGGGTTGTTTTCATAATGTATTATATGTGTGTCTGTATACTGTATAGTAGATGATCTTGTAGGAATGAAAGTACATTGTCCATAGGGCTGGGCATCGGCCGGTACTCGCCCCAAAACCCATACCCATTATTCAAACCGTTGTTCCCGGTTATCCAAAACCCATAACCGTACTCATCACCGGTCACAAGTGGGAAAGCCAATAACCGCCCATTCTTATTACCGGGCGGTGACGGTTAATAACCGGTTAACCAAGATATTTTTTTGTCTTACAAAATACAGTACTAGTTCTAAGAATTTTAAAACAATGATCAATAAGAAAATGCTCAACTGTTGTTTATGGAGCTGATACATATAATCAAACACATAAATCTTACATGGAACTGATCCATACAATTCATTGTCTTCAATAAGTATTCATCGAGATCCACCTCATCCTTTAACTTGGTATACATATAATCAAACACTAAAATCTATAATAGGAAGAAGTCAATAAATATAAACTCAGATCTAAAATACCCATCAACTATTATAGAAGAAATAAGAAAATACTTAAATTGTTACACAGATACTTAGATCTCGGTTAACTAAGACATCACGATCCTAAATACAAAAGAAGAATAGATTTAACAAATAAATCGGACGACTCATATAAACGAAGGTAAGCTGCGACTGGGATTGGCAGTTTGGGCTGTAAGTTTTTAGGATTTGAACTATTGACGCAAATGGGCCGACAAAAAGTGTACAAACCCATCACTATCTCAAGCCCATTGTATACAGTGTCGGCCGGTCTGGTCACCACGGTTTTGTGCTCCTCAAACCGTTGACCGACCACTGACCAGCCGGTTCGACTATTTTTAAACCATCTCCGATCCGGGTAAGATCGGTTTCGGGTATTCCGATGATGGGGACGGCCGGAGACGGTCAGTTTTCGGTAATGGTCGGTTTTTTGCTCAGCCCTAATTGTCCATATTCAGGTCCTGCAATCAACTTAAGGTCACATTTGTCAAATATATCTGCCTTTTCTGGTATTGCATTCTGAATCAGCTCAGTGCATCTTTTTCTGTTTTTCTTGGTTTTCTTCCTATTTGGTATAGATTGTCAACACAATCTTTTGTCCTTTTCCAATACTTTTCTCATAACAAAAAAGAAGACATGGACAATGAAGACAACTGCTTCTTATCATTTGGACAGCTTTCCTTGTTTTGATGTTCTTTACTTGTTATTCAAAGATATAGGTTGAATGTGGATGCAGTAAAGGTGATGAATCTGGCAATTCTATATTAGACGTTACTTTTGGCAAAATATTCATTACTAGGCAATATGTTCTACTTGGTGGTTGATCACGGGGTTAAATGTAAAACCCTACCCCTATGTATTAGGCACGAACAATAAGCTACCCTAAAGTATTGGTCACTGTTGGAGACATGTAAATGATTTGTGACCAATTCATAAGACATGTAAAAGATACGAGATCAATTCATAAAGACATGTAAATGATTTGTGACTAATTCGTAAAACATGTAAATGATATGTGACTAATTCATAGAGACGTGTAAATGACATGTGACCTAAACATAAGGTCCTTCATTTAACACTTTTACACTTGGGGTAGATTACTATTCGTGACCAATACATAAAGGCAGGTTTCTACATTTAACTCTTGATTATATCATCACCATTGTTGTAAAAGCAGAGGAGATGAAAACATTAATGTCTCGGCCTATTCAGAGATGGAAATCTGAGTTTCTTACATAACAAACAGTCTGAGGAACCATAGGCACTTGAACAAAGAAAAAAATGATAAGCAAAGGAGGTGGCTATTGACAATCAAAGAATGACAACTTAAATTCAGATCATTGAACGTACACATGTAATTACTTGATTGAATACAATTGTTGCAAGTAAAGATGTAATTTCTTCCATTGATGAATGATGGGTCATTTCACTAATCTGCATAGCAAATCTTTCTGTAGTTATTAAAGCCTTTCATCATAATGTTTCAAAAATGTACCCAGAAATGAAGATTGCACTTCTCGCCCAAATGTTATTTACAATAAATGTTTCAGTCACGCAAACAGCTTAAATGGAAAATCCGAAATCCGGAAAGGTACAAGCTGTCTCTTTTCTTCTTCTTTTCCTCAGCATTGTAATATTTCTTTTATCTGTCAAACAGAACAAGTTCCTAGCTATCTTTCTTCCAGTTGTCTGCACAAGTCCATTTATAATCCTTGAGCACTCCAAATAGACACTAGCAGGAAAAAAGATGAGCTTGCCACAGAACATCAGAAATAAAAGAACTTCCACGCAAACCGGTAGCCATTAGGTCTCTGTGTGCAGTAAATCAAGTCTGCATATATCTCCCCGACAAAGTGGGCATACCCTGTGAGCAATTTACGAGTTAGTGAACTCTCTCAGCATCAATGACACAAAAGTGACACCACATGAAAGTCTCACCAACAGGTCATAGATAAAGGGTTCAACAGGCTTGAGTGCTCAATCACACACATACACATTAATTATCAGGATGTGAGCAACTAGTTAAGTTACCTGTGTATCTCCTTGAGCCACTTGTCAACACAAGTTCTGTGGAATTCATGATGGCAAGGCAATGTTCGCAAGCTGTCTCCTTCCTCATACTCCAGAAGGCATATATAGCACCTATTACATTAAAGGGCCATCACAGACAAACATAATTAAGACCCAATGTAAGAGGCCACTTAGCTGAACTAATCCAAAATATGCAGACTGAGAAGGAACATATTGAACAGATAGAAATGTAGTTATCAACTACTACTAAAGAACTGCAGATCACTGATTCAAAACATGGGACAAGCTTTGTCCCATATACTAGTTTTTGCAATCTGCAAGTTTTCATCTATTTCCTCTATTTGAAAGGCAATACAATACACAATTAGATATTAAAACTTCATCTAAAAACAAGCAAGACATATGAACAAAATGATTGTACCATGTCCACCTAAAAAGCTGCTTTAAGACTCAGCTTGGGGAAGCTGCAATGATTATGTGGCTCTCATTTGGCAGTGTTCTAACCGAAAGGCAAAAGCAGACAAGGTTTCTTTCCACCGCGAAGGAGAGAATAAGTAATCAGATAGCAAACGATTTCTACTTGCATGTCAATTATTATACACCAACACTTCCATCAAATGGATTTAGAATTTAAATGCCAGTATCAAAGCAAAAAAGTACTCACTGTGCATCCTCCTCATTATGCTGCCTCTGCAACTTGGTGAACAGTGTTACCGGCAAAGAGTCCACAACATCATTAGGAGCAGGAACAGATCCCATTGAAGAGACAGAAGGCCGTGAGGACAAAACCACAGATTGCTGATGAATTTCATCCAGAACCTAATTAAAGTATGCCCAGAATATTCAACATGTATAGAAAAATACAATTTCCAAAACACCAGAAGTAAGAAAAGGTAACTTTATTAATACTTTTTTTATTGATAAGTGCAAATTTTTTTACCTCAAACAAAGCTTCAGCTAACATAACAATTCTGGATATGCTAGCTCTGGCACCTGTGTCATCATTTGAATTTGCATCACGGTTGCCTGAACGGCATGTGCAACGATCTGTTCTATGTTGACCAGATAAAATGCAAGACCTCTCATGTCCAGAGAGATTCTCAAAACGGTTTCCTAATCGTTGTAGAGCTCGTACCTAGAGAGTCGTAAACAGACCAATATATAAAAAATCTTACATTAGCCATGGTTAAAGGAAGGGAAGTAAATGTTTGAAATGTGGTGCAAGTAGGAATTGTTGTAATATCCTGGCCAAAAGGGCAGAGTGAAAGTGATGAGATTGTGCAAGAACATGTACTATTGCAGGTGACTTATAGGAGTTCAGGTGGTGCTAAGCAGGTTTAGCCACGCATTGCATTACCATTTAGCATCAATATAGATACAGGCCCATCTCAGATAAGGTTCTTGTTTGATAGGACATCATTTAATTTTGTTATTAGGGAATTTACCAACCTGAGATCGTATCCTTCTTCGTCGTTCAAGGAAATTTGATCTGTGTTCCAACAGATCATAGTATCTGGCTTCTCTTGAACGTGAAGCTGCCACTTCATAATCTTGGATACCGAACATAGAGTTAGAAATACTAGAAGGAGAATAAACAGATCTAGTGGGTGAAATTCTAGCATTACTTTCAGATGCAGGTGCTCCTCCAAGACCAGCCGAAGCTTGTCTCCTATTACTCTGACCAGCATCTCTAACCTCCCTATCTTGTTGCAGAGGACAAAATGTCAAGTCAGAGGATGATGATCCACGAAGAACTCTGTCACGAAGTCTTCCAACACTTAAAGTTCTGCTAAAACGAACATTCCGATCCATGGGTTCTCTAGCTCCCATGCGCCTATCAGAAATCCTAGTATCTATGTTTTCTGTTGAAGTGTGAATCCCCAGAAAATGTGAATTTACATCAATCCCCATTCTGGTGCCATCACCATCTCTTTGTACACCATAGATAGAAGAAACTATTTGATTATCTTCCATATTGTGGGAAGATCCAGAAGTAGGAGTACCTAACTGAAAATAATTTGAGGTTGATTCATAACGCTGTGAAGATGTTCTAGCAGTTAGGGGTCCAGGAAGCAAGTCACTAGATCGTTGAGATTGAGATCTACTAAGCACACTACCATTATCCCTCACACATGGCTGATCTTCATCATTGTTCAATATAGCAAGACTTGTGGAAGAAACAGGATAAGCCCTTGACGAGCCTAAACTGGCCGCTCTGCGTAGTCTGAAGCTTACATTACCAGGAATGAAACTAAAGCGAGAAAGGAAGCGACTTGAAGGGTTCAAGGATTGGGTAGAAGAAACACCATCAGAGGTATTATCAGTTCTGGAGGCCAGATAGTTAGCACTTGTTTGACTCCATTGATCAAGCTGAACATTAGAAGATACGTCTGGCATAACATCAGGTTGCTCAACTTTGTCTTTTCTGTAACATTTGGTCTTTATCTGATTGTTTTTTTCTCCTATCGGGTTTCTGCTGGGAGTCTCATCACCAATTTGTTTATCCTGGCATTCACAAATCTTAAGCATGAGTCGCATCTAATAGAAATGGTTCATACAAAACCTTCAGCCTGTTTAGGAAGTATAGGAAAAGGAACGAATCTGTTCTGCTTCAAAGACAGTGTAGTACTTCACCGATCACAGAGAACTATGATGAATAAATAAAAAATCAAAAGCATGACAAATTGTGGATGATAAGCAGATAGAAATTAAATTACCGATTTTGTAGAACACGGGTAATTAATCTTATAACTATACGGTTATTGGTTTATATCAAACTAAAGAACATCATTGCATTACCAGATTAGTAGTAGTGATAATAAATAGTTATAAAGCTAGGGAGGGATTGATTACCCATTACTCACTGCCTTCTTTAGAAGTTTCAAGTCAAAAGGGTTCAATTTACCAAGATAGTATATGAACAACAAAGCTAAACAGAGTAATCATGATGACCTAGTGAGTTCTCTTGTCACCAGTTAAAAGTGTATTTAAAGCTTCATACCAACTCCAGCAAAGGGTATTAATGGTAGCTGACTGGAGCCAGAGCCAGAGCCCAAATAGTATCACATCATAGCATAGTGGCAGTTTAACTTTTTTGTTTCAAATTTCCAGAAACTATGGTAATAAGAGACTGTCCTTCTCCGGAAACACGGCATGCAATCGAGTAATTTGGTAATAAATGCATGAAATAAGCATATCCATCTTTAAAACAAGAAATTAAATCAATGGGTCATCTGGGTTCCTGGTAATGAGATTAAATGGATGAAATGGAAACATCACAGGAAGAGATTGAACTGAAATGTTAATAGAAATTGATGATAAAAAGTACCAAATGAAATGGAATGCAATAATCAAAAGAGAGAGGGAGAGAGAGGAGACATACATGGTAGCGGCGAGATCCAGAAGAAGGGATTCGAAGACAAGCGGAATTAAAAATGCTGTTCGCTTTGGATCGAGCTTTTTGAACGCTAGTTCTACGATTAGAGGAAGACGATGATGAAGAAGAGGAAGAGGGTTTGCTGCCGCTGGATCCCATAAATGTCAATGGCAGAATGCGAGCGGCAGCAGAATCAGATACAGTTCACATGAAAAACGAAATTGCACCCATCAGCTTAGGCTTGAGCTGCTTCTTCTTCTTCTTCCTCAGATCTAGATTTGGATGTAGGTTCAGCCTACAGGTTTCACAAACCCAAATAAGATTGATTATTTTCTACTCTCTGAAACTAATAGAGTCAGAGAGAAGAGGTACTGAGGTTGCTGCTTAGCTTTCGCAGTAGCATTTGGCTGGACTGAGCTTTGAAAGAGACGAAGCAACTTGCAGAGCCAGAGAGAGGAAAAGAGAAAGGTGGTTGTGTTGCCTGCTCAAAGCTTTTCTTTTGCAGGAAAGAAATTGATCTGTGTGCATGACTTGTTTTAAATTCAAACTCAGTTAATAAAATACTATTACACTACTTAATGGCCCTATTAGTTTAAACTTTAAACTAACCCAACATATTATAGCTTATTATTTTACACTACACTACAGAGAGTAATGTGTTCTCTCTCTCTCATCATAACTCACGAGCTCTGTGTCTTCACCTGTAAATGTAATGCTATCTAGTACAGTGATCTAGACTCATCTGCTCCACTATAAATTAGAGCATTAGGTTGATTAAGAGAATACTACGCAAATATTTATAATGAACGTCAAATCGACGGGATCACATGTAGAAAGAATTCTGCAGAAGAGGGAAGAATTCAGCGAGTTCACAAGACCATTTTAGGCATCAATGTTCTCATTGATGCAACAGGGAGAAAAAAAAACATTTTTTCCTTTGAATTCTCTCTTTTTTGGCCTATTCGACCAAGGGAAAAAACCTAGTTGTTGATGTTCTTAAAGCACCCATAGTGAAAAGTTAGTGTCTTTTGTCTAAAAAAATAGGATCGGTTCTCCAAATCTTCATAATACAAGTCGATTTTTCATAGTAACATATAGAGAGAAATCAAAAGGTAAAAGAATCGTTAGATGTCTCAAGAGAGAGTTTGGAGAGAGTAAATTGATTCATTTTTTATCAACGCCGTGGCTGCTCTTAATTGTATGGTTATGATCATTATTTTCTAAGATGGGTGTATAAATATTGAGGGAGTAAAGATGAGAACGAGTGGTATATAAAAAGGGGCAGAGACAGAGGAACTCAAAATTAATGAAACAGTGGTTGCTTGCCTGTCAATGACAGGAGACATGATTAATTTGAGTATTGAGCAATCCTTTGAAGTTAGAGATGGACAATCACAGTCTTGACCAGCAACCTCTTTTGCCCCTCACTGCATCAACATGTGGTCCTATCCCCATTACAGCCACCCACATGATACACTCACTCAATTGGGATGTGGTTTCAGAAAAAGGAGATAAAAGAGCCTCCTTGTTTGGTCTACTCTTACAAGACTTGATTGCGAAGTGTAAAAACCTTTATCCAGTATATTGTAGGTAGGAGTAGAACTGTGGATTACATCATCCACCAATCCATGGATGTCGGTTAATCATAATATACTTTGTTAAGAGCAGTCCAATAGACTAACCTTTATTAATAAGAAGCGACAACAACGCTAGTAACTCTAGAGTTTTTTTTTTTTTTTGATCAGCAATTTTTTGTTTTATAAGAACCATGTTTTCAAAATGAAAACATGGCCATAGACTATGTCCACCCAACAAGAACAAACAAGAGAGTACTCATGGGTACCTCAAACCAGTTACAACACGGTCTATCTAACCGAGATCACTACCATGAAGAACAACTAAGGAACATAAGTGAATCTAACAAGTTCCTATAACCCAAATCTAACCAAACAACAACAAAGCCATAACAGGCTAAACAACAAATAACAAACAAATAAACCAACAGGTACGAGTCTGTGAACTCAAGAAACACCCTGCAGCCCTTAGAAGACAACTGAGTCTAGAAACTCTGAAAACCAGCCTTGAAGTCCACGGTAGCAGTCAGAACAAAACAACACCAAACTTCACCAAACAGAGAGAGAGAGAGAGGAGAGCGAAGAACCTCCAGTGCCCCACCCCAAAGACCCCTTTAGTTCATAGCAACTCCAAAACTAACTATAGCTCCACCTGGAGTACCTGATGTTCTCAGCTCTTCGGGGCCAAGACCCAGATTCCCCAGCCAACACTGAGGGAATCCCCCAAAGGCGATGAGCCGGTATCAATTGATACCGAGAACACAACAGGATTTACCAACCGTGGAGACTATAGAAAGAAAACCCAGAACCCACATTCCAAAAACCCCCATCGATAAGCAAATCCGGCCAAGACCGATAGATTTACAAAATCAGATGAGAGGAAGGAAATCAGGATTAAAGGCAGAGAGACTAGGAAAAGAGATCTTACCCCACTGTCCTTCTCGACCCGCGCCAAGAGCCATCGACGTCCCCATCTCCGATCCGAAAAATCAGATCCCGACAACGAGCCAGCACCCGAACGCCGACCACAAGAGGAGAGACAGTCAAGAGAAACCAGGGGCGCGAGGAAAAGCAAGAGCCAGAGCATCGACAAAAAGTCGCCGACCTCAGATTTGAGAACCACCGACCCCCAAAACACCCTCCAACCCCAGAGCTCCGAAGTCATGAGACTCAACAAGACCCACACCGGGGCTACAACAAGGCCTGAACTGCCAAAGCGATGGAGATTCTAGGGGGAGAGAGATCGAAGGACCAATAGCTTCAGGAGAAAGGAAACAGATATGAGGGTTAGATCCGCGACCAACTTCCCCAGATCTATGAGGAGGAAGGTCTCCCACTGCAGATCTACACCACCCACCGGCGAAAGGGTCGGCCAAGAAGGAAAGAAAACCAGAGAGCAAGACAAAGGAGGGGTAAAAGGACGGTAGAAGAAGTTGAAGGTGAACGAAGGAGAAGGCTGGTGAGGGAAGAGCCAGTGATGACTTCGTCGGCCGGAGCCAAGAAAGCCACTGGAAGTGAACGGAATGAAGGAGAGAGGCAGCGAGTTCGACCTCAGATCTAAAAAATTAGGGTTAACGACTGAAACGGGTTCCGTTTCCGGCGACCGAATCAACACCGTGCCACTAAAAATCGTTGGTGGCCAGCACCAGATCCAACGATTTCCGGAGCTTGAGAAGCCCAGGGGTATGGCACGTGCCGTCGTGAAACCCTAAAATCGTAGATCTGGAAAGAAAAGGTCGAAGAGGGCGAGAATAGAGAGGATAGAAAAAAGGGGGGAAACAAGGAGGAAAGGGAAGAAGGAAAGGGCCATCGCCGGCAGCTCTCCGGTCACGAGAACCAGAGAGTCGCCGGCGAGGGAAGGTTAGAAGACGAGGAAGTAGCGAGGGAGAAAGGGTTTTAGTGAGAGAGGCTCTCTTGGTTCCTAGTAACTCTAGAGTTAATCTTTTTTTATCAACAAATCATATATTAAAAGACTTACCACAAGGTAAAAAAG
>OY997595.1:3000000-3207389 GCA_963921825.1 Erodium maritimum
TCGAAAGAGTGCCTACCGCTCGTATGTAGCCTCACCAGTGCACAGAAGACCTTGAAGGGAACTTTGGACCGCCTGGCACGTTGTCGTTCTCCGAGAAGAAAAAGTCGGAGTTCGACCAACTTCTGGAGAATCTAACCTCAGTTCAGACCAGGTTAGAAGAGATCTTCCGATTTTGAGATATTTTATGTCTAGGTCAATGTGATTTTGAGTCAATTTGTCAATGTGATTTTGTGTCAATTTGATGATGTATTTTATGTGAATTTGTTGTTCCATCTCCGATCTCTGATGTAAAATCTTGTGTAGGAAATGTGAAATGAGAACTACTGCTGTGTTTTTATTTGTTCAATCTTTGTCTTCTTAACCCACTTCTTTTTTTGTTGATTGAAATTAGGTGGTGGATCTATTGTCTCACTCACATCTTGCTATTCAACAAAATAAAATCACCATAAGTAATGTCAAAATGAGGATTGTAAGTATATATTCAAGATGAGGTGTAAGTATCTACAATGCCTTATGCTGGTTTTTTAGAGCATCTACAATCATTTCGCCGGCAGCTGATGAGATGGCGCTGGCGGGGAGGATTAAAAAAGTCTTTTTTTCTTTCCCAGCCAGCTCACCGCCTGGGAGAGCCACAGTGGTAGTTTTGTTGCCGGCGGTATAGAAAAAAAATGTTTTTCTTTTAATGTATTGTTTAATATAGCATTTGTATACTAATGTAAAAACAACAAGTAAAAGCAATATACATCGAGTCAAGTTCAAGTTCGATCAAAGCCACTAATTCCCGAACAGAACTGAAATTTACTCAGACCGAAGCTCGATCAAGCAGCTTTTCCTTGCCTGAGAAGACCATTAAGATGGCGGGAAACAAAAGTTCCCGGAGTTAACATTTACAACTTGAAAAAAAGTGGTCATCACACCAAACGGTATAGAAAAAAAGGATCGCCCGACAAAATAAAAGGATACAAATAAGCATAAACATCACATATAAGAGTACAATAGTTGAGTTGAAGAAGAAGCTACTGAGACAAGACAAACAATAACTGAATGACCTAGAACTGAACTTAAAACCTAATAAACGATAATAGAAGCTAGGCGTCTCCAAATTTATTCCAGATGTGTTCGACGAGACCGTCCTTCAACCGGTAAGGTATGCGTTCATTTTGCATCCTCGCAGTGTTTCCAAGTATGACATTGGTCGGCACGAAGCCTCCTCGTGCAATATGTGGTTGACTTGGACCACCTTCATCTATTTGTTCAAGGTATCTGTCGTACGTATGACGTTCAGCCTCAACTATCATATTGTGCAGTATAATGCATGCATTCATGACCAGATCGATGGACTTGGGAACCCACAAGCGGCTCGGTTGTTTGATAATGTGAAACCGAGCTTGGAGAACACCGAAAGCTCGTTCCACATCCTTCTTGCACACTTCTTGGACTTCAGCATACTTCTTCTGTTTCGGAGTTTGAGGTAATGGAATTGTTTTCACGAACACTGACCACGAAGGGTATATGCCATCGGCAAGATAATACGGGAGTGTGTAGTGGTTACCATTTATCGTGTAGTCAACAGGTGGTTGCCAACCGTTGATAACGTCCGCGAATAGTTTGGAATGGTTGAGCACCGTCAAATCGTTGTTCGAGCCCGCCATGCCAAAGAACGAGTGCCAAATCCATAAGTCAAGAGTAGCAACCACCTCGAGGACAACGGTTGGTCGATTACCATGGTCCCTCCGGGAATGTGCTCCTCGAAGGGCCTTTGGACAATTCTTCTACTCCTAGTGCATGCAGTCAAGTCTTCCAAGCATGCCCGGGAACCCTCGCGCTTCATTGACGGACAAAATGTGGTCCATATCAGTCCGTGTAGGCTTACGCCGGTATGTAGGACCAAATACTCTATTGATTCCACTGCAAAATGTTCGCAAACATTCCAAAGACGTTGTTTCCCCTATCTTCAAGTACTCGTCCAACCCATCAGCTGCAATTCCGTAACATAACCGCCTAATGCCGACAATACATTTCTGATAAGGAGAAAATGAAACTTGTCACGCCCCAAATCCGGTTCTTGCCCGGACTCGAGGCATGACTAGTAAGATATAAATAAAGGAGATAACAATTTAAATCAAGTTCAAAAAAAACTCCAACAAGTAACTCGAATCCACAAAGTGTAGTTTAAAACATAAATAACCCTCTAGGGGTGTAATAATAATCCTCCACAAATTTGGTTCAAAACAACGAAATGTAAAGTACGAAGTCTCTATCACGCACCCACACCGAGAAGCCCCCGAGCTTCTACTCCTCAATCAAGCCTGTAAACATAACAATGAACTCACAGGGGTGAGCTTACGCTCAGTAGGGAAAACACATAACAAGGTAAACCTTAAACTCCAAAGAATCAACGGCAACGCCCACGAAATCCATAATTCACCAACACAATCAGCAGCAGTTCATAATATTACGAGTAGATTCATGAGTAAAGTTAACATAAAGCTCTAACAACCACAGGCGATAAATAAACCGATCAATGCCGTGGCACATGAAGTCACCACCCTCCGATCCACATCTTATGTGTCCTCTCGGATTTTCCCTCCAATCCAGAGGAGACACATATCATTGAGACTATCGGGAACACCCTTCAGGGCACATATCATCGGAATTCTCAGAAACGTCTCCAAGGGATTTTAGATCCTCGGGAACCCAGGGCCATACTCCCATAGGAAGCGCACACGTGGGCAATTTAATGATAAGCAGTTATTAATTGAATAACACACTGAATAGAAATATGAAGTAATACAAGCTCAACAACCACCAATCCAAGTCCACACACGGCTCAACCATCACCAATCCAAATCCACACACGGCTCAACTCTCACCAATTCACCACAACACATAGTACACGAATCACGCAATCATAGCACACCAAATACACAATCCCAACTTACCGTTCACTTACCAGTTTCGAACCACCGGAGCATCGATCACCTGATTGCACCGCTCGGTACAACCAGTCATACTCGATGCTCCAAACAACCAATCAAGTAAATCAAGCAATCATTCGAATACCAATCAACGAGCAAGTACAAGTGTAATCAACGAATCATAAAGCCTTCAAAAGAGCATTCAAGCATGCAATTCCACTAATTTCATTAGACTCTTTAGCCTATCCACTAAGCAATCAACAACCAAGCATGTGATCCTAACACGCAACTAATCCGAGGGCTTTGCCAAGGCTCCTCTACCAGACAATCAATTCCCCAGTATTGAAAGCGAATTACACTAGTGAGTGGCATCCTAATCGGTCACCACTAGACACTCCGGTTATTAGCAAATGAAAGACGATTAAGCTAGTTATTCGCATCCTATATGCATGTCTAGGACCTTTTCCAACTTTATTAACCTAGCATGCATACTAAACATCATAAACGAGAGGTTAAGGCTTTCCCTACCTCAAGGTCCTCCTCTTCAACGTTTTGATGAAGCCCGGTGATCACCACTTCGCTCTTCCTTCGGGCCTCGGTGTGATCCTTGCTTCTCTAGCTCGATCCCCAAGGTCTTGGACACAAAGAAACACTAATTAGGCTCCACTTAAACAGCAAGAAAAACCCCCCAAACCCTTCCAAAGTTCAGCTCAAAACCAAGGTGTAGACACCTCGAAAAACCCCCAAGAAACCCTCACACTGGTGGGTCACGGATCTGGTCACGGATCCGTGATGGCAACCCTCACGGTCACCGTCACGGAGCCGTGACGAGTGCCGTCACGGTCTACCTCACGGAGCCGTGACGTCGCCCGTCACGGGATCCGTCACGGATCCGTGACGCACCAGGACAGATTCGCCCTTCTTCAACCTCCAGCTCCACAACCCCGAAAAACCACCTTCAAACCCAGAAAAATACCCTTTCCAACCCCCAAAACAGTCCAAAACCTCCAATACTCCTCTACCCATGGTAGGAATCAACCCACAAACAAGTTTTCCAAGGATTCATCAAATCAAACCCACTTCAAAATCTCCAACAACTAGTGATTTCTCACCAAAATCCCACAAGGTTCATCATCAACACCATCTCCTATCATTTCTACTCAACCCAACATCATCTAGCCATTTTTCACCCAAAACCCAAGGAATTAGATGAAGAGGAAAGATGAGTAGAGAGTTCCATTACCTCTAGGATGTGAAGATGAAGAGGATGCTAATGTTTTTGAGGGTGGAAGGCTAGAGGATGACTCCAAATGGTTCCTTCTTCTTTGATTCTCCTTCAAGCCTCCATGAGAGCTCCTCTTCCTCTCTTCCTCTCCAATTTTCGGCTACCACAAGCAAAATGAAATGATTTTGGCTTCTCCAATCCAATATAATACCTAGAAGTAGTAAATGACTAAAAGCCCTTGAGTTAGAAACCCATGTAGAAGCTCTTGGGAGGGTAAAAGGGACAATGACTATCCTTTTTCTCTCCTTCAACCACAAATAGACACGTGTCCTCCCCTAGGTCATTTAAATTTCCAATATAAATTCCAGTACTTTTAAAATTGGAGTTTTAGTCGATATAAAGTCTCGTTTTGACCAAAATTGACTTTATCCAATATTATACTCAAACGAAAGGGTTTTCTCCCCTGAAGCCAACCGTGATAGTGGCTACTTCGTTTGGTTTCCGGAAAAGTCCCGAGTGACTTCCGAAGTCACCGATTCGACCGGAAGCGGGTCTTACAATCTACCCCCCTTAAGGACATTTCGTCCCCGAAATTAAAAGCAAGGTACCTCAATGTCGAACAGGTGGGGATACTTCACGCGGATCTCATCCTCGCGCTCCCAAGTGGATACTGCTCCTCGGTGTCTCCACGGTACTAAACCAACGGAATTGTCTTGTTCTGCAGGACCTTCTCCTTTTTACCCAAGATTTCGACTGGCTGCTCCTCACAGGTGACATCTTCCGATACTTCGATATCTGACCACTTAATAATGTGGGAAGGGTCTGTCGTTTACTTCTGCAATTGGGACATGTGGAAAACGTCATCACTTTCCCGAGTTGCGGTGGCAACGCTAACCGATAAGCTACGGCTCCAATCCGATCCAAGATTTCAACTGTTCGATAAACTGCGGGCTAACTCGCCTCCGTCGTTGTCGATCCGCTAAGGTCCCTCTTAGGCTCACTGTCAGAGATATCTGATCCCGCGATGAAACTCAGTAGGCTCGCGCCTTTCGTCTGTGTAATTCTTCTGTAGGTTCTATTCGGTCTTTAACCGTTTTCCGCATCTACTCGACCTTTACCAACTCGTGCTTCACTAGTTCACGCTAGTTACTCAAAAAGCCATACTTGGCGGTGAACACATCCTTCTCTACAGTTCGTGGTTTCATCATGCGACCCAAACTCAAGAGGCACTGATGTACCCAACCTGTCAAGGATACACTAAGGACCACCAGATGCCGTTATAAGACATCCTATACCGGAATCCTGCCTCGGTATAGACATCGCACTGAAAGCCTCCATATCGATCCCAGTACTTTATAACGGAGTCTCCCGTCAGTCAAAGATAACGTGCCGGAACACCTCGTAAGGCGAACAGATGTAGGAACTTACAGGAAGACATAACCACTCAATTTCCCTCTTAGTAACTTTAATGGGGACAACTTACCCAGAAATCCAATATTCTTCATGCCAAGACCAACCACAAACGATTTCCCGATCAAGTAAAACGTAACAACCACCACCTCAAGACAGAGGATCTCATGAACATTGCCCGGTCCGAAACAACTATCCGGTTTACCACTTCCGAAGGACCAAAAACGCGCAACTCAAAGTGTAAGACCCGCTTCCGATCGAACCGGTGACTCCGGAAGTCACTCGGGACCTTTCCAGAACTCAAACGGATTAGCCATTATCACAGTTGGCTTCAGGGGAGAAAACCCTTTCGTTTGAGTATAATATCGGATAAAGTCAATTTTGGTCAAAACGAGACTTTATATCGACTAAAGCTTCTTTTTTTAAAAGTGCTGGAAAGTAATTTGGAAAATTAAATGAGCTAGAGGGACACTTGTCCTCTTTTGGTTGAAGGAGAGAAAAAGGGATGGTCATTGTCCCTTTTACCCTCCCAAAAGCTACTACAAAGGAATCTAGCTCAAGGGCCTTTAGGTCTTTACTTCTTCTAGGGATTATATTAGATTGGAGAAGCAAAATCAAGTCATTCTTCTCTTGTTGTAGCCGAAACTTAGAGGGGAAGCAAGGAAGGAGAGCTCCCATGGAGGTTTGAAGGAAAATCAAAGAAGAAGGAGTCATTTGAGGTCTTCCTCCAACCATCCACCCTCAAAATTACTAGCACCCTCTTCATCTCATCACTCTAGAGGTAATGGAACTCTCTAATCCTCATTTCTCTTCATCTATTTTCTTGGGTTTTGGGTGAAAAGTGCTAGATGATGTTGGGTTTGAGTAGAGATGGTGAGAAATGGTGTTGATGATGAACCTTGTTGGATTTTGGTTGAGAAATCAATAGTTGTTGGAAATTTTGAAGTGGGTTTGATTTGATGAATCCTTGGAAGCTTGTTTGTGTGTTGATTCCTACCATGGGTAGAAGAGTATTGAAGGATTTGGACTGTTTTGGGAGTTGGAAGGGGTAAATTTCTGGGTTTAAGGGTGGTTTTTCGGAGTTTTGGAGCTGGAGGTTGAAGAAGGGCGAAACTGCCCTAGTGCGCCACGGATCCGTGACGGATCCCGTGACGGGCGACGTCACGGCTCCATGAGGGAGTCCGTGACGGTAACCGTTAGGGTTAACGTCACGGATCCGTGACCAGATCCGTGACCCACCAGGGTGAGGGTTTCTTGAGGGTTCTTGAGAGTTTTGGTATCTTGGTTTTGAGCCGAACTTTGGAAGGGTTTTGGGGGTCTTTCTTACTGTTTAAGTGGAGCCTAATTAGCGTTTCTTTGTGTCCAAGACGTTGTGGATCGAGCTAGAGAAGCGAGGATCACGCCGGGAACCGAGGAAGGAGCAAAGTGGTGATCACCGGACGTCATCAAAGCGTTGAAGAGGAGGACCTTGAGGTAGGGAAAGCCTTAACCTCTCGTTTACCATGCTTAGTATGCATGCTAGGCTAATAAAACTGGAAAAGGTCCTAGACATGCATGTAGGATGCGAATAACTAGCGTAATCGTCTTTCAATTTCTAATAACCGGAAGTGTCTAGTGGTGACCGATTAGGATGCCATTCACTAGTGTAATCTGCTTTCAATACTTGGGATATGATTGTCTGGTAGAGGAGCCTTGGCAAAGCCCTCGGATTAGTTGCTTGTTAGGATCACATGCTTGGTTGTTGATTGTTTAATGGATAGGCTAAAGAGTCTAACGAACTAGTAGAATTGCATGAGTAAATGCTCTCTTGAAGGTTCTTATAATTGGTTGATTGTACTCGTACTTGCTCATTGATTGTATTCGACTGATTACTTGATTTACTTGAATGCTTGTTTGGAGCATCGAGTATGACTGGTTGTACCGAGCGGTGCAATCAGGTGATCGATGCCCCGGTGGTTCGAAACTGGTAAGTGAACGGTAAGTGGGAATTGTGTGATTGGCGTACTATGTTAGCGTTGATTGTACTCGTACTTGCTCATTGATTGTATTCGACTGATTACTTGATTTACTTGAATGCTTGTTTGGAGCATCGAGTATGACTGGTTGTACCGAGCGGTGCAATCAGGTGATCGATGCCCCGGTGGTTCGAAACTGGTAAGTGAACGGTAAGTGGGAATTGTGTGATTGGCGTACTATGTTAGCGTGATCCGTGTACTTCTTGTTGTGGTGAATTGGTGATGAGTGAGCCAAGTATGGCATTGAATTGGTGCTTGTTGAGCTTGTATTATTTCGTGTTTCGGTTGAGTACGTTATTCTATTATTAACTGCTTATTATTAAATTGTCCAAGCGTATGCTCTCCATGGGAGTAATACACTTGGTTCCCGAGGACATAAAATCCCTTGGAGACGTTTCTGAGAATACCGATGATAAGCGCCCCGAAGGGTTGTTTCCGGTCGCCTCAATGTTATGCGTCTCCTTTGGATTTGAGGGAAAATCCGAGAGGACACGTTATGTGGATCGGAGGGTGGAGACTTCATGTACCACGGCATTGGTTGACTTCTCTATCACCTGTGTTTGTTAACATATTTGTGGTTGACTTTATCTGTGATCTGTTGATTTGAAGATCCACTTGGTTACGTGTTTTCCCTACTGAGCGTAAGCTCACCCCTGCGAGTTCTTTGTTGTGTCTACAGGTTTGATTGAGGAGTAGAGGCTTGGGAGCTTCTCGGTGTGGGTCCCGTAGAGACTTCATGTTTATACCCTTTGGTTTAAGAACAGTTTTTGTAAGACTTATTATTACACCCCCTGAGGGTTACTTCATGTTTTGAACAACGTTTTGATGGATGCGAGCTTTAGTATCGAAATTTTATGGTTTGAGGTACTTATTGGAGGTTTTCAAGGTTTAAATATTGTTTTATTGTTTATTCGTCTTCTATTACCCGTCATACCTCGAGTCCGGGCGATAACCGGATTTGGGGCGTGACACAAAGAGTAAGTCGTACCCACCTCCGATACGGAGGAAAGCCAGAAACGATCTTGGCAACCTCTACCAAACTCCAATTTTAGTGCAGACGGCGGACCGTCGTTAATAACTTCGATGTAGAAACCTCTTATCATGATCCTCAACTATACTGGTATCACATCGGATAGAACGACTTCAGTTCTGACATGCCATACCGGGATCTTCCTTCGATATGGGTGTCTTATCGGAAAGCTCCGAAAATCGGACAAGGACGGAGCCATCCGAAGGTGTGACTCCTCAATTTCTCTTTAGTAACCGTCTCCCGAATAGTTCTCACTCGAACTCCAAACAGGTCTTGTCACGACCTCACATACTCAAGACGAGTAAACAACACAAACGTGATTTCCCAAACAAAGGTCCTCATAGCCATTGCGGGGTTTGGAACAATCGCTCGCTTCATCACATCCCAAGAAAAGAAAGTATACCTCTGCCAAGCAACGGGTACCGCGTACCGTCACATAGTCGAAAAGCGGCATGCCTCAAACATAACTTACTCAACACCTCCCGTCATTCTAAGTCTGGCATACGGGTGCGTCACACAACTAACTCCCACAGAACTCGTAACCACTCTCCTCGACTCAGAACCCCACCACACTCATGAAGCATAAACAAACGAAACAACACCAACTGCAGCCACAACAAAAAAACAGGTCATCACACACCCAGGGTAAACGATAAGCACAACGTGCCTCGCACACAGCCAACAACACGCACATCTGTCACAACGGTTAAACCTGAACACGGTACTCAACCTGATACGGGTAGTTACACATCACGTACCACAAACACAACTCGCTGTAATCCAACCACATCACTGTGATCAATCGAAAAGGTTACCCAACTCGCGATATTTCTCTTGACAACAAAATTAGTCCTCAGCATCTGATCGACCACTTCACAAGTCATCTCACCTGAATCCTCCAACACGAGACAATGGTTCTCGAAACCGGTGCATGGTTCGGTACCACCATGAACTCTACCAACAATTCATTGGACAAACAACGCACAACAACACGGACCAATAGAACCCCTCACTGGTACTTGGTCGACAGTAGGCGTCCTTCAAGATACCACCTTTGAACGTGTGATAGTTACACTCGACGACAAGCCACGATCCCTGATCGAAAGCCAAAGGTCATCCCGACCGGCGGTATCCTTTATACCGTTCACGATCTATCCACCAACCGACTTATAGTCAAATCCACCCAAGTCGCCCTTTAAGGGTTAAACACCCCGTACTGAGATCCTGAAAACCTTGAATAGTTTAGAAACTCGCACATCTCCGTCATTCGCTACTTGACAGAATAAAACCCATAACGGTTAGTTCTTAGTCCTTCCTGTGCTCACGCGTGGCACCAAAATCCGACCCAACATACAATTCCTCGTTTGGTGCCATCTTGTTACTGGCCTGAAAGCTGGTGGGAGTCGTCCTCTGCTACCTGTAGCTGGACTTCAACGCGAGTTGCTCTCGCTTCTAGGACATAACCCCATGGTTAAGCTTAGTCCTTCTGGGGATAACGTAAGAAACACACCTTCATTTAGTTCCCCACGTACGGCACACACTCGTGCAACCTTCGCTTGCTAACAAGGACGTGAAACAACATCGTCTCGACGGTTCGAATCTTATAACTTAAATCTTGTAGCGGGGTTAAAAGAAACTGTAGATTACGACTACTGTGGGTATGGGCCCACCACGATTCCGCTGCGCTACTCTGATCTTACCGTTGCTCGGTCAATACGTCACCACGAACCAATACACCCAGTGTAATGCTCAAGTGTCAGCTGACACGAAATCCAAAATGCAGATGGTAACAAGTACTCTACTCGATCTCAAGATCGGTATGAAGTCCTTACTCGGGCTTGGGCCCGCCACATCGGATGTCCTCCTCTCGATGGGATGAAAGAATTCACTGCTATGCCAGCATACTCCCTTGTCGACTCTCGTAGGTCGACCTGTGGAACGGTTCGTAGATCCACCACTCAATTGCCTTCTTGGCCTAAACGTTCCAACTGTTTGCATAGGAGCAATCCATGCCACCGAGGCAAGTCCGACGGACGCTACTTCTCCAACCCCTCGTGCCTCACTGGGCTGGGTCTGTGAATGGAAGAATCCTGCGGTTCCCTGCTCCACGGATTCCGGCTCTCTGACGGCCTTAAGAATCCTCTCGGCCTCGGCCTGGTCTTCCACGCCTTGGCGGTTTCCCAACATGTATCTCTAACGTTAGTGTTTGCTCCACTAGTGCTGAGTCGTCTACGGTTCTGACGCAATGACTCAAACTGTGCCCAGAGAACTGAGTCCCTTCTCCAATGCAGATCCAAAACTACCGGTGTCGGTCATCTCGATTAGATCAAAGGAAATACTGTCCCAAGGACAGTCCGCTGAACGGGTGGAAGCCATTTCCAAATCTGGTATGCACACACTGCCACTAATACTGTGCTTCTCTCTCAGTCGGGGGGTCGCGGAACATAATCTCCAACGAATAACCGAATACTCTAAACGTATTAAGGTTGTGGGTACTCCACTCCAACCATAATTCAACTGTCTCGGGGTCCAACTTCCCGGATCAAACTGGTGTACTCAACTGAAGAAAACTCCTGAGTGCCTGGGCCGTGTAACCATCCACCTGGCTTGGCATCTCGGTAGTGACTGCGTCGACGGTAGGCACAGACTCTTGTGCTGGCGTTGTACTCTCATGCTGAGCGCATCTAACACTACGCGAACCACCTCCTCAATCGAGCTGCTTGAGTCGGCTCTGCGACTGGAGGAACTCTAGGTGATGACCCTACCGGTCTATTCCCAAAACTCTCGTGCTTTGTGGGAGTAGCTCCTTGGGCGCTCACTGCCCCTGCCAGAACGATAGTTGGTATCTGGCTCTGCCCCACAACTGGACGGCTCTTAGTACTCTCTCGGATAAAAACACGGGACACCTCGCCATCTCACTGCCTTTAGCAACTATAGGTTCACAAATCAGTTTAACCCAATCGTTTCGACTTGCCCAAGCATGACGTTCTCGTGCGTCTCCACCGGATCCCACTTGGACCAAAAGTAAGTCGTAAAGTCAAACGTAACACTTACACAAACAAGAGACCCGCACCTCGTGCGTCTCACCCCAAAACAAAGGTTCGATCAAGTACAAGGACGTACACGCGCGTCTCACAAGTCACCCACATATACGCCCCTCACACTAGTAGATATATATATAAACTCATATAATATAGCACACAAGTTCGCATCTCTATGCGTCGCACAACAACAACCAGCGATTTAGCAATCTACCACCAATTCCCACATGAGGGTTCAACCAAGTCAAAGAAATCCACTCCTACAGGAGGATTCAAACTCAAGCACACCACACAAAAGGCACACGCAACAGGCATACCCCTTGCTCGGGTATCCTTTCACAGAGAGGGGTTTAGTACTTAACACAATTCAATTCAAAATTCACCCTTAACCTTTCCTTCCCTTCCATGAATTTCCATTTGTTAACTTTTACTCAAACCTTTTCATGTCGATCTCATGTTGTTACAACCTGATTCAGGCGTCCCCGAACCTCATTGTAACAACTGGACATCGAACCACCATGCTCAACTACAGTGACGCCCCTGAGTTAACCAGTGATGGTGTAAACATTTTAGCTCTATTGAAAAATTCGGCATGACCCGTTCGCATCTTTCCTTAACCCTCCGCTTAAGCGAGACAACCACCAATGCAAATTCACAAGGTACAAGTACACAGAGTTCTCATGCTCTTTCAAGACACCACACAGTCAAAATAACGGAGTTCTCATACTCCTAAGGTACGCAACGCAATTAATAAACGGAGTTCTCGTGCTCCCAGTTACTACGGGGTACTCGTGCCCCAAACTCGCCACACACGGGCCTACGGGATTCTCGTGTCCCAAATTCGCCACCTCATCGGGCATAGGGGATACTCGTGTCCCAAAATCGCCACCTCAGCGGGCATAGGGAATACTCGTGTCCCAATCTCAACAATAAACCACGCTCGCAACTTACCGAGCCCTCAACTCGTAAGCCAGCCAAAGAATGCTCACAACCTCCCCGAGGCCAGCCAAAGACACCACTTTAATACACGGACTCTCATGGCCATCCAAACACAGTTAATAGCACGAGCTCTCATGGCCACCCAAACACCAAAGGTCAAGACACGGGTTCGACGACCCCACTCATAGTTCTCATACAACGGGTTCCAAGGTTCTCGTGCCCCACCCAAAACACTCAACATCAACACACATGGAGTACTCATGCTCCAGAGCAATAGTCAATCACAAGTCAAAACTTGAACAGGACCAAACTACAACTTGAAAATTTTCGAAATAATACGCCAAAGGCAACACCACCACCAACTGTTGGTTCACCCTACCATGTATGCATAGCGGGTCGGTCATTGCCCGTTAATCCAATTCCGATCTCAACCATTTGTCTTCACCGATCATTCGGGAGAGGATACCAATCACGTAATGCAAACATTGTAGTGCAAAATTCCATTTAGGACAACTCTTCAAGCACTCAAGACTCAAACTTCCTAACTCTACCCACCTAATTGACTTCGGTCCGAGGTTTGAAATCAGTTCATAAACCACCTGTTTCAAATGAAACCAGGCTCTGATACCAAATTGTCACGCCCCAAATCCGGTTCTTGCCCGGACTCGAGGCATGACTAGTAAGATATAAATAAAGGAGATAACAATTTAAATCAAGTTCAAAAAAAACTCCAACAAGTAACTCGAATCCACAAAGTGTAGTTTAAAACATAAATAACCCTCTAGGGGTGTAATAATAATCCTCCACAAATTTGGTTCAAAACAACGAAATGTAAAGTACGAAGTCTCTATCACGCACCCACACCGAGAAGCCCCCGAGCTTCTACTCCTCAATCAAGCCTGTAAACATAACAATGAACTCACAGGGGTGAGCTTACGCTCAGTAGGGAAAACACATAACAAGGTAAACCTTAAACTCCAAAGAATCAACGGCAACGCCCACGAAATCCATAATTCACCAACACAATCAGCAGCAGTTCATAATATTACGAGTAGATTCATGAGTAAAGTTAACATAAAGCTCTAACAACCACATGCGATAAATAAACCGATCAATGCCGTGGCACATGAAGTCACCACCCTCCGATCCACATCTTATGTGTCCTCTCGGATTTTCCCTCCAATCCAGAGGAGACGCATATCATTGAGACTATCGGAAACACCCTTCAGGGCACATATCATCGGAAGTCTCAGAAACGTCTCCAAGGGATTTTAGATCCTCGGGAACCCAGGGCCATACTCCCATAGGAAGCGCACACGTGGGCAATTTAATGATAAGCAGTTATTAATTGAATAACACACTGAATAGAAATATGAAGTAATACAAGCTCAACAACCACCAATCCAAGTCCACACACGGCTCAACCATCACCAATCCAAATCCACACACGGCTCAACTCTCACCAATTCACCACAACACATAGTACACGAATCACGCAATCATAGCACACCAAATACACAATCCCAACTTACCGTTCACTTACCAGTTTCGAACCACCGGAGCATCGATCACCTGATTGCACCGCTCGGTACAACCAGTCATACTCGATGCTCCAAACAACCAATCAAGTAAATCAAGCAATCATTCGAATACCAATCAACGAGCAAGTACAAGTGTAATCAACGAATCATAAAGCCTTCAAAAGAGCATTCAAGCATGCAATTCCACTAATTTCATTAGACTCTTTAGCCTATCCACTAAGCAATCAACAACCAAGCATGTGATCCTAACACGCAACTAATCCGAGGGCTTTGCCAAGGCTCCTCTACCAGACAATCAATTCCCCAGTATTGAAAGCGAATTACACTAGTGAGTGGCATCCTAATCGGTCACCACTAGACACTCCGGTTATTAGCAAATGAAAGACGATTAAGCTAGTTATTCGCATCCTATATGCATGTCTAGGACCTTTTCCAACTTTATTAACCTAGCATGCATACTAAACATCATAAACGAGAGGTTAAGGCTTTCCCTACCTCAAGGTCCTCCTCTTCAACGTTTTGATGAAGCCCGGTGATCACCACTTCGCTCTTCCTTCGGGCCTCGGTGTGATCCTTGCTTCTCTAGCTCGATCCCCAAGGTCTTGGACACAAAGAAACACTAATTAGGCTCCACTTAAACAGCAAGAAAAACCCCCCAAACCCTTCCAAAGTTCAGCTCAAAACCAAGGTGTAGACACCTCGAAAAACCCCCAAGAAACCCTCACACTGGTGGGTCACGGATCTGGTCACGGATCCGTGATGGCAACCCTCACGGTCACCGTCACGGAGCCGTGACGAGTGCCGTCACGGTCTACCTCACGGAGCCGTGACGTCGCCCGTCACGGGATCCGTCACGGATCCGTGACGCACCAGGACAGATTCGCCCTTCTTCAACCTCCAGCTCCACAACCCCGAAAAACCACCTTCAAACCCAGAAAAATACCCTTTCCAACCCCCAAAACAGTCCAAAACCTCCAATACTCCTCTACCCATGGTAGGAATCAACCCACAAACAAGTTTTCCAAGGATTCATCAAATCAAACCCACTTCAAAATCTCCAACAACTAGTGATTTCTCACCAAAATCCCACAAGGTTCATCATCAACACCATCTCCTATCATTTCTACTCAACCCAACATCATCTAGCCATTTTTCACCCAAAACCCAAGGAATTAGATGAAGAGGAAAGATGAGTAGAGAGTTCCATTACCTCTAGGATGTGAAGATGAAGAGGATGCTAATGTTTTTGAGGGTGGAAGGCTAGAGGATGACTCCAAATGATTCCTTCTTCTTTGATTCTCCTTCAAGCCTCCATGAGAGCTCCTCTTCCTCTCTTCCTCTCCAATTTTCGGCTACCACAAGCAAAATGAAATGATTTTGGCTTCTCCAATCCAATATAATACCTAGAAGTAGTAAATGACTAAAAGCCCTTGATTTAGAAACCCATGTAGAAGCTCTTGGGAGGGTAAAAGGGACAATGACTATCCTTTTTCTCTCCTTCAACCACAAATAGAAATGTGTCCTCCCCTAGGTCATTTAAATTTCCAATATAAATTCCAGTACTTTTAAAATTGGAGTTTTAGTCGATATAAAGTCTCGTTTTGACCAAAATTGACTTTATCCAATATTATACTCAAACGAAAGGGTTTTCTCCCCTGAAGCCAACCGTGATAGTGGCTACTTCGTTTGGTTTCCGGAAAAGTCCCGAGTGACTTCCGAAGTCACCGGTTCGACCGGAAGCGGGTCTTACAAAACTTGATCCAATGCATCTAACCTTTCCTTGAAGTAGTCATCGTGCTGCTCCAATGCATGTACGATACGGAGGAACACATCCTTTGGCATTCTGAACCGACGCCGAAAATGCACCTCGGTGTACACATGGTTGGTGTTGAAGTGGTCCTTCATTAACCGTTCGTTTGCGGCTACCCTGTCACGTGAAATGTATTTTCGCTTCCATGGTGGAGAATCGACCAAAGCGTCTTCTAACAACCCCCCGTCGGTGGACAAACAGTCTTCGAGTATCTCGTCCAAAATGGAATTCAAATCAACATCGTCGGGTAGGTTGGCCATGTTGACGGACGAACAAGAATGCGGGTCGGGACGATGATTTGTGAGAATGATGAATAGTGAGAATAGAGAGTTTGTGATTTTTAGTTGGTTAAGGGTAGGTTTTTATAAGGGTTATGGTTGGTTTAGACATAAATGTTGTAGTTATGGTGTGTGTTATTTTAAAATAAAAAAACGAAGATCAAGGTTCTTCTATTGGACATTTAGATTTTTTTGGATAATATTGGTGTGTGTTATTTTAAAATAAAATTAACAAGGATCAAGGTTATAGTATTGGACAATTAGATTTTAGTGGATAATATAGCCGTTGGCGCTGGCGTGAACTGCCAGCGAGAAGATCCTCGCCAGCGACGTCCCCGCCAGCTCCCAGCCACCTCCCCGCCAGCTCCTCGCCGACGTTTTCTCCCCACCAGCGCCATAACGCCTCCAACTGTTTTTTTTGTTTTTTTTGGATAGGCGATTAATTTATTGCTGCAGGATTCCAAAGTGGAACCCTGAAAACGAACACCTCGAAAAGCTACACCAGAAACGAAACAAAAGAAAACTCAAACTAGAACCCAAAAACATCAAAGAAAAACTCAAAGTTACCCTCCAGCCAGTAGTCTTCGGCGATTGAACGTAAAATGTACTCCATTGCTCGTAAAACGCACTAAGTCACCTGCCAGAGAAACTACACTGAAGGAATGAGGCTTAATTCAAAACACCTCGGAAACCGTTTGTACCGTACTCCTAAAACCACACTGTTTCTCTGTAACCAAAAAAGCCAGCAGGTGATATAACAAAAATTCAACCACACCGAACTACCCTGCGACTCTGATTAGAGAGGCAAAGAAGAGGGGAGAGAAACCCCCTCATCTAACTCATCGTCAGTGCAAAAATCATCAGAGTCCTCCTGAAATTCAGGGTCAACATAATCTCCCAATTCAAAGTCCAAAGCTTCTATCTGGTCTGCGGTTTCTGGATTAACCGCAATAGCTTTCTGACTAGCTTTGAATAATTTCCACTTTTTGTCACGTTCTGCATACTCTTTGCTCAAAGTACACCTCCTTGCCGCATAAGACCGATACACACAGTTAGGATTACCTGAACTCAACAGGTTTCGGTTAACTGATCCCCCAGCCCGAGAAACTTGAGGTTCACGCAAGAGATTGGATGGGCTCGGACTGCTCTGACTCTGGCTTTGACTTTGCGGATCTGACAATTTGCTCGCCGAGGGAGATGCACGCAACACGCCTTTATCCTTCAACAACCTTTCCGAAGGCGGAAGTCTCAACGTGTCGGTCAAACCAAGGGCCTCTTTGTAGGCCACAGATTGATGCTTCACCTCAAATTCTGGCGCATTGACTGATAAAGCGTTAATTCTCTGAGCGTCAATGGGATAACGCTTCCCTTCCAAAATCAAGTCTCGAGAGAAGGATTGGGCGTGTGAATTCAATTTTAACAGGAGATAGTTAAAATCTAACAATGTCGAGGTCTCATCACGCAGGGATAGAACAAAGGTCCCAAGTGAATTTCCTAATTCTCTGAAAGTCGCCAAGCACCACCCCGAGATCGGAATGCCAGAAACTCTCACCCAAGAAAAGCTACCCTCTGCATTCAACCACTCCTTAGCCCAGTCGAACATGATGAAGGTAGAGGAACACCACTTCCACTTTGAATTCAGAATACTGGGGAGAACTTCCTGATCAGATGAAAGAAGCAGGAAAATTCTGTTGCCCAGGTATCGGAATTGCAGGTCCAAGGGTGCTTCATTGTTGATACGTTCCCGTAATTCCGCTATAGATAAATCTTCCCTTGCAACTCCCATCAAACTCGCTTCAGACCAAGGCGATAAATAGCTCGACACAATGCCTTTAACTTCTGGACAGAGGGTAGGGGCAGCCACAGGTTTAACCTGTTCAACATTGCTCCCAGCTTTTGGTCTCCACTCCTGATCCACCTCCTTTCTCCCCAACCTTTTATTCAGTCCCTCCGGCCAAGCTATGGTCAAAAAGACTTTGTGTTTCTCCCAGACCAAACCATTGCAGGCCTTCACTAACAAATTCGCATGCTCTTTTGATCGAATCGACGCAAAACCGAAGAAACGACCACCTGCATTTTGTCTTTTGCAAACAAAAACTCTGAACACTGGAGTGAATTGTTCCAACCAGGATCTCAACTTCAACCTGTTCGTCTCAGGAGGAAGATTACAGATGAAGAGCTTGCACAACTCCGTTGAAGCATGAGGACTGATCGGACCTGTTTTAGCACTTTCCCCACTTTTGATCGGGCTCAAAGATTGCTCGACAAACGGAACGGAAGCAATTCCTTCATCTCGAATAACTGAGCTTTTAATCGGAACCTGTGCCGAATCCTCCAACCTGTAGATCACCGACGACAGTTTAGGAACTCTGAACAACTTACCTTCAATTAACTTCTCGTGGTAAACTGGGGGTCGCTCCATCTCCGAAGCTTTGGAATTCACCTGATTTTCTTTGCGCGCCGAGTTGTGGACCCACAGAAGTGACTCCTTGAGCATCATAAGCAATTCGCCGGCAGAAAAACAACCACACTATTCTGGGATAGCTCCTCCGTGTCCAGGGAGTTCAGTCCGTCACCGAGACGATCCTAGACGAGCCGTGGGAAGTCGTGGATCGCGACACCGAGACCAGCCGAAGGAAGTCGTGTATCGCGACCACACACACCTGCACACCCATCACCGATTCACTCTCCGTCCCTAGAACCGACCTGAAGCCCGCCGGCGAGGATCCCGGCTCGCTTCTCCACTTCTGTCGCGACTGGCCTCAATGCTAGCAAGATGAAGTATATATAATGTCGTATTGGTTCTTTAGCAAGATGAAGTATATATAATGTCTTGCATGCGGTGTATTCATTTCTTGTTCATATTTTATGTATGAGTAAGTGTTCCCATTTTGGGACTGTATTTTACCTAGACATGTTATGCCTTCTCACAACAGTTCATTTTTGGCCAAGAAGTTGATCCTTCTTCCTTCATTTTCATTTTGCATTTTGGGCCAAGAAGTTGGGCTCATGTCGTAGTAATTAATAAGGAAAACGTCATTTCTTAGCTCAGTTAGAAAGGTCGTTTGTACATCCTGCTCTCTCAACTCGCGCAACCCCAAACCCCTTCATCTTATAGCTTTCAATCGAGCTTTCAATGCTCTGTTGCTTCATCTTCTTTCTCCGTTTCCTCTCCTGTGGCCGTTACGCGTTTGAATGGATTATTTCTGCTCCGTCTTATATTTCGATTACATCCATATTTAAGTAGGGTTTCTGAGGCGATGGAGAACATCAAGCGAAGAAGACATAGGTGGAGGCGGACAAGGATTAGCAGCTCCTCCCCTGTCAAGTAATTGCGTCGTAGGATCAAAGCCATCTCAATTTCTTGCACTGAAGTGGTAAAGATTTCAAGGCATTGCCACCGTGTTCGTTTGTGTTATGAGTTGGCTTATTTGAGCGGAATGTAAAAATTTTAATGTTATTTGGCCGGCGAGGGGTTACCGATCATGGTTTCGGAACGCTCAGCTCGTGTTCATGCCTCGGAATTCTGGTAGTTTGACTTGTTGCTGTCTGTTTGGAGGTTTGTGTTCGTTCTCGATAAAAATACCGGTCCTTCCCCTTAGGAGCTTTTCTCGACGTTGTTCGGAATTGGGTTTTGGAGGATTGAGTTCGAGCTCTGTTGGAAGTCTTTTCTCTACGTGCTTTGTGTTGGTTATATCTGGATGCTTCAGATCCTTTTCACTTTTAGTGTTTAATGGTTGTTAAATTTAGGTTTTAGATCTTGTTTTAGTGGTGGCTTCCTACGTGAAGCGGTTGTTTTGTGGGAGCTTTCTGCGTGAAGCGGTTGTTTTGTGGTGGTTTCCTTCGTGAAGCGGTGTGATTTATGGGTAATTATTTTTGGGTGTTGTTGGTTGTTGGTTTCTGATTCTGGTCATCTTCTATATTTTTCCATGTAGCTCCTCTTTATCCTCAAAAGAGATTTAATTTAAATTTGCTTTGTTGATCAAAATAATAATAATAAAAAAATATTTTTTTTTCCGAATGAGTTGTTCAACAGTAACAAGAAGGTAAAGAATCCCCGTGTTGATATTATGAGCCCCGGTCGTTACTGCTCACGGTACCGTCCTTGGTGAAGAGCCTGTCCCATGCGTCCTCCGTAACGCTTTGACCCGAGGGCCAAGCTTCCTTGTTACAAATCCGAATCGTCATGTATAAGAATTGAGAGAGAAGAGCGACGCTAGGTCTACAATTCTCTTCATCTACACACAAGTTTGAAATAAAATGAACACATAACGATTGCTTCCTATTTTTATGATGCACTATATTTTTGTGAAGACACAACACATCTCACTATAAACAACACAGTATCACCATTGTGTTGCCTAAGTGCTAGAGCAACAAAATCTTCATCACCATTGTGTTGCCAAAGTGCTTGAGCAACATAATGGGTTAATTAGAGCATGTACAACAGAAAGGTTCTGGGTGAGGCCTTGGCCCGGAGGCCCTTGTGCTGACTGGACAAAAGTCATGGAGTGGGAGTGCAGAAAAGTGGGTGTTTTGCAACAGAAAGGACCTCTGAGGTCCCTCGGAGTGCAGAACAGTGCTGACTGGATTATTAATTAATATTTTCCTGTTTTATTTAATTCTTCATCGATAACCGTTTAAATTATTTATAATTTAAACAATTTTGGAAATTAAATAAGTAAAGAAAATCAATAATTAATTAATAAATAAAAAACGAATATAAATGAACTTCTAATTTTATTCAACCCCTTTTAATACAACACCCAAAAACAAGCTCCAAGAGCACATACGACTACTCGTCGTCATGGAAACCAGCTCCAAATCGACCCCATAAGTGCTCCATAAGATCATTTTGTAGTTGATGGTGGATCTCAGGATTTAGGACACTTTGTTGACAA
The DNA here is from genome assembly GCA_963921825.1 of Erodium maritimum. Taxonomy (NCBI): domain Eukaryota; kingdom Viridiplantae; phylum Streptophyta; class Magnoliopsida; order Geraniales; family Geraniaceae; genus Erodium; species Erodium maritimum. Next base: position 3,021,109 of record OY997595.1, read on the forward strand.
TCAACTCGTTGCTGGTATTCCAATGGCCCTCCGTGGTGCCATCGTTCCGGTGGTGTCCAATTCGGCATTTCTGGAGGTTGCGCCCACAACAACTCCTCCTCCTCATACTCGTACCGGTCTCGCTCATCCTCTACAATCATGTTGTGTAGAATTATGCAAGTGTGCATGATATCAACCAAAAAGTCTGGGCTCCAAGACCGAGCGGGACGGGAAATGATGTGCCACCTTGCTTGAAGTACTCCAAAAGCCCTTTCAATATCTTTTCGAGCACCTTCTTGGCATTTAGAAAACGACTTCTCTTTGGGCTCGAAGGGATGCCGAATAGTCTTCACGAACCGTGCCCATGATGGGTAAATGCCGTCCACCAAGTAATAAGGTCGGTCGTACCGATGCCCGTTGATCTCGTACTCCACAGCTAGATCACGGTCGTAGTAAGCGTCTTGGAATAGGTGGCCGTGGTTGAGGACGTTGATGTCGTTGTTTGATCCAACCATCCCGAAAAATGCATGCCAAATCCATAAATCACGGGACGCTACAGCTTCAAGCATAATCGTCTTGTCCCCGTGGTGACCTCCCCGTCCATGGGCTCCCTGGTCTTCGGTTGGGCAGTTCTTCCACGTCCAATGCATACAGTCAAGACTCCCCACCATTCCGGGAAACCCTCGGTTGTACCCTTCTCGGAGTAAGCGGTCCATGTCAGCCGGTGTGGGTGTACGCTCGTACTCGGCTCCGAATACCTCAATGACGGCCTTGCAAAACTTACGTAAACATTCAAGTATGTTGCTTACCCCCATGCGCAGAGTTTCGTGCAATGAATCGGCCGCGGACCCATACGCAAGCATCCGTATAGCGGGGTGCACTTCTGCTCCGTTGATAAGCCCGGCCGTGAGGCAGCGTCGGGCCTCCGTCCAATGAAGTAAGGGTCGTGAGCCTTCACCGCGTTCATAATCCGTTGGAAAAGTAGTCTGTACATACGGAACCGACGCCTGAACATTTCAGGGCCATATAGGGGTTGTTCGTCAAAATAGTTCGCCATCAATTGGATGTGGGCTTCCGCACGATTTCTGTTAATCTCTCGGCGCATTGGTTCCCCACGGATGACCCTCTGGACCCTTGGCATTACTCTCTGCATGTGCCTCTCCATCATCCGCCAGAATCGTCGCTCAACTGGCCGCATTTGGGCTGCCATCTCCTCATATGTCGGCAGTTGGGCTGCCATCTCCGCATGCGTCGACATCCGGGGAGCCAACTCCTCGTACGTCATCTCCTCAGCGTCGGACATAACCTCGTCGTCGGACATTTTCAAAAATAGCGAGTAGGAAGTGATTATGAAAGAGTGAAAGTAGAGAATGGTGTGAGAAAAATGAGGAATGAGGTTGGGTATTTATAGGGTTAAAATTATCTGATTTTTGAATTAAAAAAAAAATAGTCGTTGCAAAATTAGCCGTTGGAGGGGCAGACTCGCCGGCGCCACGTGGCGGCACAGGAGGCTGCCAGCGCAGCGACGACGCGAGGGATCGAGGACCGGCCAGCGGGCAGCAACCGGGGAGCGCGGCGCGCGTATCGGGGAGCGGGAGCGCGTTTTTGGGGAGCGGGAGCGCGTTTTGTCGCTCCTACAGCGGGACGGCCCGCGTTCCGCGGTCCTCGCGCGCGCGGAGTGGGGCGCGGGTGCGACCCGTTGTACATGCTCTTACCTTTTGTATCCCTTTTATATTAGTAACGTATCTTTTGTACCTCCTGTGTTTTATAACGTTCAATAACAGTCCCTTCGTTTTAGTAACCGTCATTTAATACCCTTTATGAATTGATCACAAATCAGTTAATAGTCATTATGTATTGATAACAAAATATTTAACACCTCTTATGAATTGATCACAAATCATCAAAATAACATAAATTTAACCAAAATTTTGTCCACAATACTACCAACATATCAGAGTACTAAATAAATGTTACCAATACATAAGAAGTAGCAAGGTAATCAACCCCAACATAATCTTCACCACACTACTTAAACAACACAGTTTACTACAAAAACCGTTGTCTTTCTTCGAACCGCCTAAATGTCTCTATGTACCGTAGTCATAGTCACATTTCTATCAACTTAGCATCAACATTACAACACTCATCTTCTTCTCTACGCATCGACATGTGTATGATTAATAGAAGACGTTGAAAGGTCACATGTCATGCATTTATATGTCCACCTTCCATTCAACACTAACCATAAGCAATAGTTAGATATGACGATTGTGGTCACCATTTGCACATACCATGAGTATATAGTTCATTGTGCATTGCTTCTACAGTTGAGCATATACTTTTAGATAAAGAAACAAAATTAATCAAGCATGACAAGGTACATATCTCTCTCTTTCTCTTTCTTTTTTTATATAATTAAGGGCATCTACAACAATGGACGTATACTCGATGTTTTAGTTCGACGGTTTCTACTTACAAAATCGCTACTTCTTCTTTCTCCTCAATCAACGCTAAAGCTTGCGTCGGTAATGAAGAATTGACGCTGAAACACCGAACAAATCGCCGCCAGCACTACACTTGACTCGACGATTTGTTCGGCGTTTCAAGGAATTTTGGCTTGACGATTTATGTTTAGATTTTTATTTCTCTCGATTGACACTAAAACTCGCGTCAACGATGAAGAATCGACGTTGAAACGCCGAACAAATCGCCGCCAGCACTACAACTGATCCGACGATTTGTCCGACGTTTCGATGAGTTCTGGCTCGACGATTTCTATTTACAGAATCGCTACTTTTTCTTTCCCCTAACCGACACTAAAACCCGCATCAACGACGAATAATCAACACTGAAACGTCGAACACATCGTCGCCAGCAATACCGCTAACTCGACGATCTGACCGACGTTTCAGTTTAAGTTGTAGATGCTCTAAGTAACGAATACTATACTAACATTCCTACGCAATACATCAAGATCAGCAACACAAAACCCAATGAAGTGGACGAGAAGGCCTTCTTCCTCAAAGTCCTAGACGACCTAGTGAGCCTCAACACCCTCTTCACCAGCGCCGTCTTCATGGGCATCTCCCTCGCCACCGCCGGCCAGCACAGCCTAGCCCTCCGCCCGGAGTGCGACGCCGACGTCTCCGCCGCCAAGCGCCTCGTCTTCTTCGAGATCGCCTCCTTCAGCTTCTTCCTCCTCTCCGGCCTCTTGGCCAAGACCAACAAGTTCTACATCTACATCTACGAGAACCAGGCCTCTCTCAACCCTAAGGAGAGCAAGCTCTGCATGTTCTTGCTCTACATCTCCGCCTACGGCTCCTGCTTCGGCTGCGGCTTCCTCATCGCCTCCCTCGCCGAGATTATCCGCATCCGCGTCGGCCGCTTCTCCTGCGGCTCCCCGTTTGGTGTCGCCGCCGTGTCGGTGCTCTGCGTTCTTGCTTTTCCGGCGATCTTGGCTTATGTCTTGTCCGTGTCGTACCATCTTGTTGCCTTCGGTGTCCCTAGGGTTGTTGCCAAAACCAAGAACTAACTATCGTCGAGTTGTACCGCTCAAGAACTTGCTGCTGACTTATTAGTCGATCAGATCAGTACCCTTGACTTATAGTAATTGCACAAACTAACATTTTCCGTTAGATATGACAGAAAATGTTAGGAAAAACTCCAAAAAGTAACAAGTCTGCAGTTGGTTTTTGAGTTCAATAGTCATATGACAGTTAGTTCTTGGAGTTTTTTCTAACGCTTTCTGTCATTTTCAACGGAAAATGGTAGTTTGTGTAATTACCATAAGTCAAGGGTACCGATCTGGTCGACTAATACGTCAGCAGCAAGTTCTTGAGATGTACAAGTCGAGAATAGTTAGTACATGGAGTTTTTCCTAAATTCTATTAAGAGCATCTGCAGTTTGCGACGTTTTGGTTCGACGGTTTTTATTCGTGGAATCGCCACTTCTTCTCTCGATGTATGTAGTGAAATCGTCGCTAGCAGTGCAAGAGAGTCGGGGTTGTCGAAGATCGTTGTTTAGGGTTGGGAGGTGTTCTTGGATTGTGTGAGCGTTGGTTAGGACTTTTGTTTGATTGACATTGTTTGTCGGGAGGGAACGGTGGGTTGTGGTTATGTCTTTAGTTGTATTGTTCGTGATTTTTGATGATGTGGTTGATGGTTAATAGCGGTTATGTTTTTGTTGATGTATGTGTTGGAATGGTTGTTGAAAGACTTGTTGTCGGATTTATATGGTTTTTTTTTTGGCCCGGGTTGGGTGAGATATGGTTGGAGATGAAGGATTGAATGTGTGACTATCATTTGGTGGTAGTGGTATGAACGGGTCGATTAGTCGGATCGGAGTTCATTACATATCTTTTATACATCATCTTTTGAAAAATTCTCTACAAACCCTACGTTTCTCTTGACTACGTTGTTTGGATCGACCGGATCCAATAACCCTAAATTCATACCGATCGAATCCACCAATGCTATATTTTTGTGTACGGATCAGGGGTGTAAACGGTTCGGGTATTCCGACGTTGCCCATTTGAATCTCCAGATTGGATTGTCCGCTTTCATAATTTTCATCCCGAATTAACTACAAAACCTCGGGTTTTTGGCCTTATGGATACGGACAAAATTGGACCGATTCCAGATATAACCTGGATTTTAACGAGTTTTAATTGTTTTTTTTTCTTTTTAACCATTTATTCGGCTCAGTCATTCAAACATTTAACTCTTGTTTACCATTTGTGTTTATATTATATCATTTGTTAGTATAGTTCTTAAATGAAGAAAGTGTGGATCAAACTTGCATATATGTTTTAATGTATAATTTAGATAATGTATTATTTACTTATTTTCATCAATAATGTCTTCGAACAATTGTTTTTTATAGCAAAAAAAATAGTACGACAATTTTTTTTGATAAGCGATGTATTATTAAAACTCTGTAATTCAAGAAAAATTATAAGGAAGGGAGATTTGATCCAATAAAGGGGATCATCCAAAGACCATCACAAAAGCAACGAAACACGGCCCAAAGTCAAAAACCACCCGAGCAGCAGAACTCCACAAAACAAAAACAAAACGGGCATTCAACAAGGCCCAAACACCATGAGGGCTCCAGGACGCCCTCCATGCATGCTCGATCACTAACCGCTGCTCGCGCACCAAGAGACCTCACAAATTGCTCTAAAGCTTGAGTTTGCCCTCAAAACAATACCACCAAGTGGTCGGTCCCGATTCGTGTAACAGAACCATCGAGACCTCCACTGACTAAGGGCACAACGAGAATAGCGGTCCTGATTACTGAGTCTCCCACTCCGCCACAACACTATCACTTGAGCCACAGATCAAGCTTCACAGAAACGCGACAAAATGTTGACCGAACACACCGACAAACCGGCCCAACACACACTAGAACTGCACTCAAAACTCAAGCTCTCAAAACCTACTCATACACCAACGGCTGAACTCATAAACCAAAACAACCGACTAAATCGATCGCAAACCATCTCCCACAATCAAAGAACAAAGAGGAGTAATAGGAGAGGATCAAGGAACCTGGAACAGTACAATCCAAAAGTTATCGGTCGGAGACAATCCACCTGCGAGAGGATCCTACCTAGGTTTCGTGGCGACACACCGGACCCGCCACTTCCATGCCCTCTGCTACAACCAGAGCCGTCGTACCCGTCTTTCGATGCACGGTTGTTCCATCCTCATCCGCTGGATCGGGACCTAACACCCCCACTCGTGGGCAGGGAGATATGAAACTGATAGGCATCAAGGGCTGTCCCGGAGGAGGCTCAACATGCTCTAACCCCATCCGTTAAATCGGGACCTTAATACCTCCGAGGTGTGTGTGGGGATGCACACCTCGGCCTACCAAGATTAGTACAAACCCGACATCCTAGACCTCATGTTTTCTGGTGTTCTCCCTGGTTACCCGTTACCCCTTCAAACACCTAATATCAATTATTACAAACAATTACAAGTCGAATAAAAAAATAGTTACTATGAGCTGCAACTGAGTAGTCACCCGCGTGGAGATTGTCCACCATTAATTGCCCCTGAGTAAACGTCACACTACGGGTCAGAACTTATATCTCACCTTTTTTACTTTCCATTTTATACTTAATTAATAAAAATTCTCTTATATACTAAAAAATTAACATTGGTAACAAAAAAAAAGTAAGTTTACAAACTAAAAACGAGACCAGTTTATTCAAGAAGTACAAGAGACCATTTATTAATCATAAATAACAACGGGCTCAAACATACAAATCATTACACTTTCTTACCCTATACTTTGCAAGCCGGCAGCGGAGACCCACAGAGACAATCATTCCCTACGAAAGCACTCTCCGGGAACTTCGTCGCCGGAATCTTCCCGCAAAGCCGATTGTAGCTCACGCTCAAGCTCTCAAGCCTCGCCACAGCCTTCGGAACATTCCCGAACACCATGTTCCTCGACACATCCAGAGTCTTGATAACAATTGTAGAATTGTGTTGAAATTGATGATTGATACATACAATGTACATGAGTATATATAGCGGTAGGGTTTCCTAAACCCGATGCTAACCCTAACGAGCCATATGGGTTGGGCCTATACAACGTATTCTAACACCCCCCCTCAAACTCAAGATGGTGGTAATGAACCCAAATTGAGTTTGTCAACTAAAGGTTTGAACTTCCCTGGGATTAAGGCCTTGGTGAAGATATCTGCAATTTGATCGCCAGAGGAGACAGATCGGAGAGCGAGGGTGCCCTGATTGAGATGTTGTCGGACAAGGTGACAATCAATCTCAATATGCTTGGTGCGTTCATGGAAGACATCATTATGAGCAATCTGAATAGCACTCTGATTGTCACAATGAATGGTAGTGGCGGACTTGTGAACAACACCCATGTCATTTAGTAACCAACGAAGCCATATGAGTTCGGAAGTAGTATCAGCAAGGGCTCGATACTCAGCTTCCGTGCTGGAGCGGGCAATGGTTGTCTGTTTCTTACTTCTCCAAGAAATCAGAGAGTTACCAAGGAAGAAACAGTAACCTGTGGTAGATCGTCGGTCTGTGGGATCGCCTGCCCAATCTGCATCTGAGTAGGCCTGTAGGACTAAAGGTGATCCATAAGAGAAATGTAGTCCTTGTGATAAGGTGCCTCGAACATAGCGCAAGATCCGGAGAACGGCCTCATAGTGAGTAGTGCGAGGTGCGCACATGAACTGACTGACGATGTGGACAGCATATGCAATGTCAGGCCTGGTAACAGTGAGGTATACCAACCCTCCAACTAATCGGCGATATAAGGTGGGATTCTCGAGGACTTTACCATCTGATGGAAGGTACTTGACATTCGCTTCAATGGGAGTGGAAGCGATCTTGCTATCGGTTATTCCCCCCTTGGAGATGAGCTCGGCTGCATACTTGGCCTGTGACAAATGATAACCAGATGACAGAGAGGAAATCTCCAAACCAAGAAAGTAAGAGAGATGACCCAAATCCTTCATCTCGAATCGTTCGCTTAGTTGATGCTTGAGATCCACTATCCCGACAGCATCATTACCAGTAATGATCATATCATCTACATATAGAAGTAAGAGAGTATGTCCCCGAGAGGTCTGACGAACAAACAGTGAGTTGTCGTGCGGACTGGAGACGAAACCAAAGACTGCCATCGCACCACTGAACTTGGAGTACCATGCTCGCGGAGCCTGCTTGAGGCCATAAATGGATTTGCGCAAACGACAAACCATGTGTGGAGGGTGATCATAGCCTGGTGGGGGCTTCATGTAAACCTCCTCTGTAAGATCTCCATTGAGAAAAGCATTCTTCACGTCCATCTGGAAAACGTCCCACTGTCGACCAGCAGCAACGGCAAGAATGGTGCGAACAGAAGTGAGTCTCGCAACAGGAGCAAATGTCTCCTCATAATCAACCCCATGTTCCTGGGTAAATCCACGAGCCACAATACGTGCCTTGTAGCGCTCGATAGAACCATCTGCCTTGGTCTTCACCTTGTATACCCATCTAGAACCAACCACATGTTTGTCCCGAGGCAAGGGGACCAGATCCCATGTATGAGTCTTTACCATAGCCTGTAGTTCCTCAGTCATTGCTTGCTGCCATAGGGGGTTAGTGCAAGCCTCCCGATAGGTGTCAGGCTCATATACAGAGGACACTGTGGAAGCGACACGAGATGGGAGTGTTACCTCAAAGTCCTGGAGGTGAGATGGGAGTTGCCGATGACGCTGTGGTCGAGTCGGTAGCACAGGATCTTCTAGCACGGGATCCTCTGGCGGAACGTGGTCCATGGTAGGAGGTAGAGATGTCGGAGCACCTGCAGGAGTCAGCTCAATGGGAGAACCCTCATCATCATCAGAAAACAGATCAATATCGGGATTAGCGAAGAAAGGAGTAGACTCGGGAATGTGAAAAGAAGACATGGAAGAAAACATCTTATGTTCCCAGAATGTGACATGGCGAGATATGCGGAGACGTTTGGAAACAGGGTCCCAACATCTGTACCCTTTGTGTTCGATCCCATACCCAATAAAACAACAAAGACGAGAACGAGGTTCAAGTTTAGTACGTTCATGAGGTTGGAGATGAACAAAACAGACACACCCAAAGACACGAAGAAGATCATAGACTGGAGGACGACCATATAAGCACTCGTAAGGAGTTTTGTTACCTATGACCGGGGATGGAACTCTGTTGATGGTGTAAACGGCAGTGAGAGCAGCCTCCCCCCAGAATCGTTCAGGACAGGCAGCCGCAATGGTGAGAGCACGGACCGTATTTAGAATATGACGGTGTTTCCGTTCTGCCCGACCATTTTGTTGCGATGTGCCAGGACAGGAGCGTTGAACGATAGTACCGGTGGAAGCAAGTTGTGCAAGGAAGGATGACTCTTTAAATTCCATGCCGTTATCCATACGCAGTGTTTTGATAACCTTTGAAAATTGTGTGCGAACCATTGCAGAAAACTCAGAATAAATTTTGTTGAAGTCAGATTTATGATGCATGAGATAAATCCAAGTAAAACGTGTATGATCATCAACAAATATAACAAACCACCGAGACCCCCCCATGGTCGGAACAGGTGATGCTCCCCACAAGTCAGAATGAACAAGATCAAAAGGTGCAGAGGAAATAGTATTATTAAGAGAAAACGGCAGTGTATGATGTTTAGCAAGCTGACAAGACACACAATCACCAAAAGTATGCGAAACTGACCCTAACAAACCACTTGAAATAAGACTACGCAAACGAGAGGAAGACGGATGACCTAGGCGAGAGTGCCATAGATCAGCGGAGACGACAGCGCCACAAGCAGATGAGGATGATGATGATGGTGAGGGAACCACCAGGGAGGTGAGTTCAAACAGGCGACCAACTTTACGTCCTGTCCCATGGATTCGTCCCGTCAGTGGATCCTGCACAAGAACAGAAGAAGTACGACCAGAAAAGTTAACGTCAAAACCCAAATCACACAATTGACCAACTGATACAAGGTTCAGTGATAAATTCGGAACAAGCAAGGTGTTGGGTAGTGATAACTGGTCTTCGGTTGCGGTACCACAGTGTGTGGCAAGCAAAGCGGAATTATCAGCAGTGCGAATAGTCGGAGACTTGTTGACCGGGGTTACACATGTAAGTAATTCCGACTGAGGGCTCATATGATTGAAACAAGCAGAATCAAAATACCAAGTGGAAGTGCTACCTGGCGGAGTAGTGGACGAGCTACCTGACGAAGAAGTGTGAGCTGAAAGGAACGCTCGTATGTCACCCAAGAGAGCAGTCATGTCAGGAGAGTCGGCAGACACATCAGGTGTAGCAGCAACAGTGCCATTGGGCCTATTGGAAGGCCGATGATCCCCACGGGAGCCACGCCCCCCCCTAAAGTTTTGAGAGGGTCTGGAGTTACCCCATCGAGGGGTTTCGGAGGCAAGGAGGTGCCGAGCATGAGTTCTGCATTCAGTTAAGACATGTCCAGATCTGTTGCAGAACGTACAGTGGGGTTTGGCACTAGGTCCACCAGTAGCGGTAGAGAGAACAACATCAGGAGATGGAGACGAAGGTGTTCCTGTACCCTCGAACCTAGTTTCTTCAAAGAGAAGCTCAGCCACCACGGTGTGGAGATCAGGGAATGTTGGCCGATGAAAGAGAGCGCTCCGAACTGCTTCAAATTCAGGACGAAGAGCTGTGAGGAACTGAAATACCTTGAGTTTATTCCAGTAGGTTTGAAAACTCGTCTCCGTTGGTTGAGCGACACTCATTTGGTCCCAAACATGTTGCATCTGGGAGAGAAAATCTTTGACAGATTGACCTGGAGCTTGCTTCATGCAGTGAAGACGGGTGTAGAGCTGGTAGTGATGCGAGATGTCAGCAGTGGAGAACAATTGGGCCAGAAAATCCCAAACCTCTTTCGCAGTATGGAAGCGAGCAAAGTGCACTTTAATCGATGGAGCGCAGGTATTACGAATCCAGGTAATGATCTGGTGATTCTTGCTGTCCCATTGATCAAAGCGGTCATTGAATGCATCTTTGGTCTCGTCTTTTGCCTGGACTGGTGCAGTGATATCGCCAGTAACGTAACGCCAGAGGAGTTTGCCTCGCAAAAAACTAGACATCTCTGCAGCCCACAACACATAATTGTTGCCATCAAAGTAAACGCTAATAGGTTTAGCGATATCGAATTTCTCCATTAGGATTACCTGAAACGAAACACTGAAATAAAGGATTAGTTTTTTTTTTTTTTTTTTTTTTTTTTTTTTTTTTTTTTTTTTTTTTGAACAGAGGTCAACGGCGCGTGTGGTTCACGCGGTCAGCGGCGGCGCGCGTGGCGCGTGGCGCGTGGGCGCGGGCGAAGAAGTAGGCGCGTGTGGTGCACGCGTCTTCTTCGACGACTCTGATTCGTGTTTTCCGGCGGCGCTCGATTCCGGCGTCGGAGAGGCGGTGTCTTGCGGTGCGTTTCCGGCGTGGGTCGCGGAACAAGGAGCGGCAGATTGCACGGAACAAGGAGAGGCAGGTGTGGGCGATCGTGGTCGACCGAGGAATCACGCCGGCAGCTCCGTTTGCGCGAGTTTCCGGCGGCGGCGGGGCTGTGTCTGCGTATCTCCGGCGACGTGGGTCGTGACACGAGGAGAAGCAGAGTGACAGCAGTGAGGGCAGCAGCGAGGTCGTTCAACGAAGGTGAACGGTTGGTGGCTGCTGTGACGACGTCGGCGGTGACGTCGGCTGAAGCGGAAGCGATAACTAGAGCGATAGAGGCTCTGATACCATGATAACAATTGTAGAATTGTGTTGAAATTGATGATTGATACATACAATGTACATGAGTATATATAGCGGTAGGGTTTCCTAAACCCGATGCTAACCCTAACGAGCCATATGGGTTGGGCCTATACAACGTATTCTAACAGTCTCCAAGTCCTTCGGAATCTTCAACCTCCCCATATTAAACTTCAACTTGTTCCCCGACGCCCGAAACTCCCTCAAAAACGGCGTCGCATTGAACAACGCCACCGGACTGCCGGATATCTCGTTCTCAGATATATCTAAAGTCGTCATAAACTCAGTGTTCAGGTTCTCCGTGGTCCAGTCCTCGATGCTCGCTTTGATCCCGCACCTCGCGAGCCCGACATTGTAAAGGGAGGAAGCGGAAATGATCCATTCGGGGAATTTCCCGAGATGAAAGTGATTGTAGGACAAATCGATCTGACCTACCCTGCCACTGGTAAAGGCGGGGAAAGGGTCGACGAGATTATTGTGGGAGAGATCGAGATCCTGCAACTCCTGCAGGGCTCCAATAATCATTGGGACGGTACCATGGAAATGATTCCAGGACAAATCGAGCTTGACGAGCTTGGTGAATTTCCCAAAGAAGGACGGGATTTCACCTGTCAGTTCGTTGTGGCCCGCCTCGAAGAAGACCAGGTCGGTCGGGAGGTTTCCGACGCTCGGCGGGATTGTGCCGGAGAGTTTGTTGCGGGACAAGTATATGTATTGGAGTTCGGTGAGCGGGGTGAAGAAGTTCGGTATCTCGCCGGAGAATTGGTTATCAGTGAGGTTTAGTATGGTCATTTTCGTGAGACTCCCGATCGCTTCCGGTATCGGGCCGGTGAGGAGGTTACCGCCGAGGATGAGATTGGTGACCTGAGTGAGCTTCGAGATGGAGTCGGGTATCGGGCCGGTGAACCGGTTACCCGCGAGACTCAGGGCCTCGAGTCGGGTCAGGTTTCCGATGTCTCGGGGCAAGGGTCCGGAGAGTTTGTTGTTGTCGAGGAGGATTACTTTGAGGAGTGGTAACCGGAATAGCACGGTCGGGAACGGACCAGAGAGGTTTCGGAGGTCTCGGAGGTTGATAGTTGTCAGGTATTGGAGTTTGGAGAGGGAGGAGGAGATGGTGCCGGAGAGAAACTGATCCGGTCGGTTCTGGGAGGGTTCGAGCCTGTCGACCCGTTTGCCGTCGGAGCAAGTTACGCCCGCCCATTTGCAGCAATGGGTCGTGGGTTTCCATGAGGCTAGGATGTGGTTCGGGTCATGGGTGATGCCCGACTTGAAACCCAATAGGCCTTCGTGGTCGTCGATGTGGCACGTGGCGGCGTGTGAGAGGTGGAACAAGATGGACAGAACGGAGAATAGGAGGACGAGAAGAAAGGAAGGTTTCATGTTGTATTTGTTTGAATAATGTGATTGAGATTCAAATGAGATGAGAAGTAAAGAAACGAAAATGTCCTATTTATAGGGTTTGGTTGAGTTTGGACTGAGCCTGTCAAGTTTGAATTTAACTTGGACTGTTGCTCGTGATAGCTATGTATTTATGGTCGACAACTTGACATGGAGGACGAATTGTAGGAGCCGTCGAGCTTGATCCATATTTAATGAAACTATTCAACTATAAGGATTGAGGTGACTAGTCACAAAAGCAAGTTTTCTTTGATTGTTTTTGAAAAATCAAATCATTCTCTTATTTCATATAATTATGATTATGAGATCTCCCAAAGTGATATTTTGTCTTTTTATCTTTTATATTCACTCTGATTTAAAGTTTTAAGTACTTTTTCTTTTAAGCATTATAGAGTTCATCCTTATTGTATATAACATAATGAAAGACGTAAAAAAAGTTCAAAAAAAAATATTCTCTCGTTTCTCATGTCGAGAGTCTCTTTTCAGAAAAACTATAATCTCTACTTATAGAGTTTTCTGTTCCTACCGCTGATAAGATTGATGTGCTCGTCGTCAGTGTTGTCCCATCGTCGTCTGCCCTAATGCAACCTTCGGTACTTATGCCTCCACCTTGCCCCTCTTTGGATGTGGTGCCTCCCATAAAATCAAGGCATAGAAGGAAGACGAAACAGACATCCATCGCTCAAGTTTCTCTTTCCCTCTCAACCACGACTCTCCCACCTTCACCGACCTCTGCAATTGTTCTCTTCTCACCAAGATACTCTGCTCCTCTGAGTGAGCCACGACGAAGTCGTCCATTCAAATCCCAAACCTTTGCTTCTTCTGCAAGCCACACTAGATTTTTGGACCCTCAATCGCCAACAACCCTTGTCGACGGCTCGAACTCCTATGGTGGCCCCTGATGTCCAACCGCCGTCGGAACCTTTCCCAACCAGTGTTGCACCGTTTGTGGAGGCCCCCTCCATCGTTCCTTCGTCCCCACTGGTTCGGGACTCTCTTTGAGGTAAAGCTCCCATGATTGAATCAGGGAGGTCGAAATTGGAGGCTCTTTGCGAGGGGGTCGGGATTCCCAACGCATATCACATCCCTGTGATTCAAGTACTGCTCATTCCACTGCCGGGTATGGTCCACCATCGCAGGGTCTTCAAAGCTAAGGAGGCAAGGTCCTCCTCGGGGGCTCCACCTCTGCCGATGTCTCTGGAATCTCACTTAACTAGCCTCTAAGATGGTCTATCGGCTTGTTCGTTAGAGGAGGAGGAAGAAGTCGAGGTGGTGGTGTTGTATGCTCCGGTGAGTCCGTCAATTCTAGCTCGCCAACAATTTTTCATGATGGGAAAATTGTGGGCCTCCAAGCCCCCCGAAAGGAGGTCCTCCTCAGGATCATCACCAAGACGTGGGGGAAGTCAGCTGAAGGGTTTGTGATCAAGGACATTGGACCCGGTGTCTTTGGGTTCTACTTCGAGACGGAGAAGGCCAATGCATGGGTTCGAGGGAATGAACCATGGTGCTTCGGCGGACGATCACTTCTTGGTGATTCGGATCCGATGGCTAGGGAGCCCCCCGCCCTGGATCAGATCCAATTATGGGTACACGCCTATGGTCTTCCTCCTTTGGTACGCACCAGAACCACGGGAGAGATGATTGACTCGGTATTGGGGCTATGTGTTGATGTCCCATGTGACCAATGAGATACATGCTAAGGAGGAACAATGAAGGTCCGGTTTTGGCACCTCGTGGAACGTCCTCTATGCCGTCAACTTCTCCTTCGATTTCGGGAATTCCCCAACCCAGTTCGTGTATTTTGTTTTAACTGTGGCTTGATAGGCCACGTTGTAAATTAATGTTATCGAGAGGTGGTGGGCACCCCATGGTACGACTCATCTATCCTGGAATTCTAGAGGGATCGCTAGGCAAAGTCCTATGCAACAGATTGGGACCATTGGGCGTCCCCCAAACCGGTATCCTCGACTCTTGCACTAAAGGGTCCCTTGCCTCTAGGAAGGGGTCTAATTGTATCCGCGACTATTGCACCTAACAGTGCGAGTCCTTGGGACGTCACCCAGGCACGCTCGGTGGTCGGCCAGCTCTTTGGAAGTTGGACACACGATACCCCAGGCTTGCTTGGGCACATAGATAGACCTGGCCTTGGAGCTGGAGCTGTGGCTGGAGATGGAGCAGCGCTGAGGGAGTGAAAAGGGGGTCCGTTGGGGAACCCCGAGACAATTAGGACATGGCAGGGAAGCAGCTTCGTATGGAGGAATGAAATGAATTCAGTGCTCTAGGGATAGGCCTTGGGAGGGGTCCATGGGAAGAGCTTTGCCTCTCTTTGAAGCTGATGACAACTGGTTCGGTCACACTCTATAGAGTATGCACCGTTTAGACAGTACCTTGAACATTAGTCATTGGTTTCTTCACGGTGTAGTCAGATCTCCTGTGATTGGAACGCCGTGAGATCGAGAGAGGCGTCTGTCTGTGGTGCAAAAATGGGCCGAGTATCGGTCCTAGGTCTCATACTCATTAACTATAGTTCACCAAGATGTTCACCTACAACGCTTAATAGCTGGCTATGCATGTTTTAATGATCACAGGTGACATACAAACATCACATCATACTAGACCGGTTTTTAACATAGCTAACAAGGAACAAGTTTACACACCAAAATCAAGACCATTTTATTCAACATTTATTCAAGAAATACAAGATACCACTTATGAACACACAATCATAAACAACAAAAACAGTCTCAAAACACACAAATCATTACACTTTCTTACCCTATACTTTGCAAGCCGGCAACGGAGCCCCACAGAGACAATCATTCCCAACAAAAGCACTCTCCGGGAACTTCGTCGCCGGAAGTTTCCCACACAAGCGATTGTAGCTCACGTTCAAGCTCTCAAGCCTCGCCACCGCCTTCGGAACATTCCCGAACACCACATTCCTTGACACATCAAGAGTCTCCAAGTTCTTCGGAATCTTCAACCTCCCCATATTAAACTTCAATTTGTTCCCAGCCGCCCGAAACTCCCTCAAAAACGGCGTCGCATTGAACAGCGCCACCGGACTACCGGATATCTCGTTCTCGGAGATATCGATTGTATAGAGAAAGGCCGTGTTCAGGTTCTCCGCGGTCCAGTCCTCGATGCTCGCTTTGATCCCGCACCTCGCGAGCCCGACATTGTTGAGGGAGAAAGCGGAGGTGATCCACTCGGGGATTCCCCCGAGATGAAGGTGATTGTAGGAGAGATCGATCTGGCTTATCCTGTCGTGGGTGAAGGCGGGGAAAGGGTCCACGAGGTTATTGTGGGAGAGATCGAGGTTCCCGAGTTCGGGCAGGCTCGTCAGAGCCGCTGGAACCGCCCCGGAGAAGCGGTTCCAGGACAGATCGAGCTTGACGAGCCTGGTGAATTTCCCGAAGAAGGAGGGGATTTCACCGGTGAGTTCGTTGTGGCCCGCCTCGAAGTAGAACACGTCGGTCGGGAGGTCTTGGATGCTCGCCGGAAGGGTGCCGGAGAGTTTGTTGCGGGCTAAGTAGACGTATCGGAGCTCCGGGAGCGAGGAGAAGAAGTTCGGTATGTTGCCGGAAAATTGGTTGTCGGTGAGATTGAGTACAAGCATTTTGGAGAGACTTCCGATTGATTTTGGTATCGGGCCGGTGAGAAGGTTGCCGCCGAGGAGGAGATTGGTGACCTGAGTGAGCCCCGAGATGGAGTCGGGTATCGGGCCGGTGAACCGGTTATCGTTGAGGCTCAACATCTCGAGTCGGGTCAGGTTCCCGATGTCCCGGGGCAAGGGTCCGGAAAACTTGTTGTTGTCTAGGAAGACTTGTGTGAGAAGTGGTAGTTGGAAGAGCACTCTCGGGAACGTACCGGAAAGGTCTAGGAGAGTTCGGAGGTCGATAACCGTCAGGTATCGGACTCTGGAGAGGGACGAGGAGACTGTACCGGAGAGGTAGCGACCCGATTGCTCCGGGAACCGGGAAAGTTCGAGCTTGTCGACCCGTTTTCCGTCGGTGCAAGTTACGCCCGCCCATTTGCAGCAATGGGTGGTGGGTTTCCATGAGGCTAGGATTCGGGCCGGGTCATGGGTGATGCCCGACTTGAAACCCAATAGTCCCTCGTGGTCATCGATGTGACACGTGGCAGCGTGTATTTGGTTGAATAAAGTGGCGGCTACAGAGAAGACGAGGATGAGGAGAGAAACGGAAGGTTTCATTATGTATTTGTTAGAAGAATGTGACTGAGATGCAGTTGAGATGAGAAGAAAGAAATGAAAATGGCCTTTAAATAGGGTTCGGTAAGCACAAGTGGAAGGACAATCCCAATTACGTGACAAAGTTGTACCCATTGACCATTTCAACGGATTAATTGTCTTAAGAGCATCTGCGGCCCATTGGACTGAAGGATAGCGACCATTCGTCTGGTCGGTACCGATGATCTAATCGTACGTTTTTCGTTCACAACATCAACATCCTAGAAGCAGTGTCGTGTTCTGTTAGAGTGTGAGTCCTACATCAAAAGTGTGTGGATCAATTGACCCCTTGATACACATCTTGATACCTCCACCCATCAGTTTGAGTTTTGGGGTTGAATTGTGCTTTAACATGTTCTACAGACCGATAACGTCGAGGCTCGGTATTATTTAAGGACGATAAGATCAGAATGGGTGAAATGACTGATTGTGACGCTATCATATTGTGATCTAGTCGTTAGGGAAAAAATAAGAAGTATAACTCTATCTGATCGTTCTACAGACCGATAGCGTTGAGGCTCAGTAGTATTTAAGGACAATAAGATCGGAATGGGTGAAATGACTGATTGTGACGTTATCGTTATTAAAATCGAGAAATAGTATAGCATTATCTTGATATCACTGATTATCCTGATGTCGGGGACGTGACAAACCGTGTCTTGGCGTAACAAGTTTGAACTTGACTTGGACTTTTTCTTGTATAGCTGTGTATTTATGGTTGACGACTTGACATGGAGGAGGAAATGTAGGATGTAGGAGCTAGCCGCCAAACTTGATCCATATTTAAATCAAAAGAGTGAACTAATTTGATACAACATAAAAGACTGAGGTGTCCTTAGAGAGGCATATGCTCATAAGCATCTTTTTTATACTGTTTTTGAATGTCGAATCGTTCTTTTATTTAACAAAATTATGGATCGGAACGGTGGCGATATATTATTATTAAAGGGGGAAATGCCGCTTCCCAATTATGGTTCACCTTTGATTCCACGGTTCTAACTGCGACTGATCTTTGGTTTCAATTCTCATCGGTGAACTTTTCGCGATTCTCATAAACTAACGGAAACCGTGAAAAGAAACAGATCTATTAACTTTACTTGCGAAAAGTCGAAATTGCCCTCCAATCTAACTCAAATTTTCAAATCAATGCCATTGCTTTCTTCTCCCTTGCAACAGAGAATTTTTTTTTAAAAAAAAACACAGAATCCCGAATACCTTTGGATTTCTTCTCCTTACTTTTATTTAACTCGTAATAATATTTTTATTTCATAAATTCTTTATTTTCACAATATATATATATCAAAACTTCAGATTTATTTTCAAAAAATCTGAATTTTTCCAGCTCCTGGTCTGCCTCGCCGGAGAAGTATGGCTCGAGATCGTGCCGATGCGACAATGGGATGCTTCCATCTCAGCCGCCACGAGCAGTGCGAGGACGCCACCACCAACAACAACAATGGAAGCTGAAGAAGATAAAGAAGGAAGAGGGAGGAGGCGTAGAGCTTGGAGAATCGCGAAAAGTTCACCGATGAGAATTGAGACCAAAGGTCGATCGCAGTTAGGACCATGGAATCAAAGGTGAAACATAGTTGGGAAGCTGCCTTTCCCCGAGGAAATACAGAGGGGCAATCTGGCCATTTACGAAAAAATGGAAAGACACGTGATTGTCACGCGCTGAAAATACTGATGGTGCCGTCAAAACAGACGGTTTCCGTTAGTTTCTGAGAAACGCGAAAAGTTCACCGATAGGAATTGACACCAAAGGTCAGTCGCAGATAGGACCATGGAATCAAAGGTGAACCATAGTTGGGAAGCGGCTTTTCCCCTTATTAAAGTTTGTACGAAATACAAAAACAAACATACTAAACTAGAGAGTTTACGATACAAGATTGTCTGTAAAACACGTTGGTTCCTATTTGATAACTCATAACAGGTGTAGTGGAACACTTTGGTATCGCCGACCGTTCCTCTTGCATCGTCGAAGCCATCTAGGATGCTCCACCCTGTGATGGGATTTGATTTAGATGATAGAAGAAGGACGGAGCATGCTCCGTGAAATAGTGATAGCCCGAATATGCACTTTAGACCCTAAGATTTTTTTTTTTCAAACGCTTTCGACGTGAAAATCAGGACGGAATCAACCCCATTACGGATACACTTAAAACACAAACCTATATGTTAGGAATTTAAGAGTTCACATATAAATTCAGGTCCTACATCAAATAACCCATCAAATTAGCCTTTTAATTTAAGCAAAAAGTCTAAATTATATGTCACGACTCACGAGCTTCATTCAATGAATTTCAGAAGTCATCCAGTCAGATTAACTTGAGAAAAGAGAGTCCACATCACACTGATAATTTTTAAGAAATAACTGTCAATAGTACATGAATACTTTCAGTGTAAAAATATTCAACTGTGATTGTAATAATAAAGTGTATATATAGATTGATTATTAGAAGGGCAGTCTCCTGCAAATGAAATCATAAATAATCTGTAGGTAACTTTTTGAACCTTTCTCGTGGGCGGGCTTGAGAAGGGAAGCGACTTTCGTAAACCCCTCGTGCTGCATAAAATAGGAAGGATCTTCGCATGCCTCGAGTTTCATCTCACGCTTGTGAAGCTTAGGTTTCGACAGTGCCCACTGCATCGACCATATGGCCAGTGGGCGCATGTAACCGAGAGACCTGTATTGGTCGTCCGTGTTCCACCCTTCGGGAGTCTGGAACGAATACCTGCAACACGACCATATTTAGCACGATTCACAAATAGTTGTTCGGTTGGGAACACGTTATTTACACCCCCGGATGACCTTTGAGTTTTAGGAAACCTCCCTATAGGTGAGGGGTTATCAATAACAGATTGTTACCTTCCGTTATTCATCAAAAATCCACAGGATTGACACTGAATAGGTTATGATTTTATCAGGGAGGTGACAATGCGTTCTTGATCAAAAACTCACATTTCTAGTGGGTTTTAGATGAAGAATGGAAGGTTACAATCTGTTGTAACCCCTCACTTATACATTGTGTTTGGAGAATCAAAGGTCGTCGAAGGTGTGTTAACAAAAGAGATAATTGCAAAAAAAAAGTACCCTGAGATATTTACTTTTTTGCAACGTGTAGCCCTCCTTTGGTAATTGCAAAAAGTACCCAGTTGCAATTTGTATAAAATGACTGGTTTACCCTTATAATTTGGATTTTAAAAATAATAAGTAATAAAACAAAAAATCCAAATATTCGTCCTCTTTGTACGGTACAAAAAGTATGAAATTTAAAGGATATGAAAATGTGAAGTTTTTGTTCTTTACCTAATATTTTTGAAATTCAAATTTCCAAGGGTAAAATCGTCATTTTGAAAGAAATTTATACAAATGCAACATAAGAAAACAAGTTCAGGAAACTTTTTTGCAATTACCAAACAAGAGAGCTACAGATTACAATATATATATCCATGGATTTACACTAAATAGGCGAGGGGTTATCGGTAACAAATTGTCAACTTTAGTTATTTATAAAAAATCCAAAGATTTCACACTAAATAGGTAATGGCCTTATCTTTTCTCAAATAAAAAAAGGTAATGGCCTTATCATGAAGCTAGCAACGTGTTCCTGATCAAAAACCCACATTTCCCGTGAGTTTTTGATGAATAACGGAAGGTGACATTGTGTTATTGGTAATCTATGTGTTTTTGAGTACCAAAGGTCGAAGGTGTGTTAATAAAAGGGACAATTGCAAAATTACCCCACGGTATTCACTTTCTGCAACGTGTGGCCCTCTTCTTCGGTAAATGCAAAAAAGTACCATGAGCTTGTCTATTTTTTTTTTTTTTGCAATTTGCATAAAAATGACTATTCTACCCTAACCGTTTAGAATTTAAAATAATAAGAAAATCCGAATTTTCATATCCTTTCATTTTCTTCCTCTTTGTGTAGTACAAAGAGTAAGAAATTTATAAGATATGAAAATTTGGATCGCACGTTCTCTTACTATTATTTTCTAAATATAAAATTTTAAGGGTAAAATCATCATTTTGAAACAAATTATAAAAAGTATAACAAAAGACAAGTTCATGACGCTTTTTTGTAATTACCAAAGAAGAGAGCTATAAATTGCAAAAAAGTGAATACGTCAGTTCAGGGTACTTTTTTGTAATTATCCTTTGATAAAATTACGCATAGTTGTTTTGTTCATCTTTAAATATCAAGTTGGATCAACTCACCCAAGACCTTGTTTGGACCAAGCTGCCTCATACACACCAAATGCAGTGGAGAATGCCATTTCCACCATTTGCTCCTGAATCATAGCTGCAGCGACCGCATAAGTCACTCCCGACCATATCTCCCTCGACTGCATCGCTGACATATCAACCCTCCCGTCAGGCAGCATCCCGTTAACCGCCCCCCGCATCCCCCCTTTGAACTTCATCACATTGAAATCGTAGACCTTCTCAAGGGCAGTTCGAGCCTTGTCCTCATCAACTATCGGTGAAAGACCACACGCTCTGGCATACCTGCACCACCACTAATCGAATAAGAGAACAATAAAGAAGTAATTTGATTAACACACCTTCGACGACCTTTGATTTTCAGGAATGCATTGTATAGGTGAGGGGTTATCGGTAATACAATGCACCTTTCGTTATTCATCAAAAACTCACGGAAAAGTGACAATGTGTTGCTGATAAAACCATCACCTATTCAATGTGAATCCGTGGATTTTTGATGAATAACGCACGGTGCTAGTATATTACTATAACCCTGGTTTCATCAAGGGAGTGTAAATAACGCTTTCACAGAAATGAACATAACTGACTCATTGTGTTCTCTACAACGAAAACATATGAGTACTTACCATTGCCCCGCCAATTGATCAGCCTGAATCGATGAACTCGAGCTGCCATTGCTATTGTCATAATTGAAATATGAGCCATTCCATAATGTGTCGTACACCGCTCGCGCCTTCTTGTACTTGACCCAGAAGTAATTGGCAGAAGCACTGTCACCCACTTCAAGAGCAATGGCTGAAGTAGCTTGGAGGGCTGCCACCCAGAGCCCACCACAGTAGGCGCTCACACCGGTGACGGACCACGCATCATAGGTCTGATCGGGGAATCCCTCGTTCTCGATCATCCCGTCCCCGTCCTTATCGAACTGATCCATGTAAGCCATCGCCAGATAAACCGAAGGCCAGACCGCTCGCGCAAACTTCTTATTACCCGTCGCAACCATATCCCGGTAGACTTGGAGGACGAATTTGGAATTCAAATCTTTCCACGTATCGGTATCGAATAGGTTATACGAGTTCACGTCAAACCATGGGTCGTTGAGGCCGATATCATGGGGAACGGCACCAAGAACCTTCCGCGGGACCCACTTTCCATCGTACATGATCTTCATCCTTCTGGTATCGTGCATTATCACCGCCGCCGCAAAGTCTCTTTGGACGCTGAGCTCGAGTTCGGGAAACAGCATCAGTAGGGCGAAAGACGAGTAGAAATGCACGTCATAGGTGTTCCACATGAGGTACTCGATGCCTTCCAGGTAGAGGAACTGGCCGAAGTTCTCTTCTCCGTCCTGGAGCAAGCCCGTTCCACTAGCGGAGCTAGGCATCAAGGATGTGTGGATGTTCTCGAGAGTAGATGTCATGCTCTCGAGAATCTCGACAGCCACGTCGTTTTGAGGGTTGACATCGACGTTCCTTTTGATATCGGGAGTGGACATGTTGAACGAACTTTTTCTGTCTCTGTTAGCTACTACTTTCTTCATCGGAGTCAACCCGTCTGTGGAAAGGCACATACAGAGTTGGGTTAACTATAATTTTCTCTTAAATAAATTTGGAGATAATTGCAAAAAAGTACTCAGAGGTAATTACTTTTTGCAAGTTGTAGCCTCCTTCTTTGATACTTGCAAAAAAGTGCCCTGAACTTGTCTTTTTGTTGCATGTTTAATAAGATTGTTTTAGAATGACAACTTTACCCTTGGAAATTTTAATTTTAAAATAATAATTAAAGAACAAAAAATCCAATTTTTTCTCTTTGCACGGTACAAAGAGGGAGAAAATTAAGGGATATGAAAATTTAGATTTTTGGTGCTCTACTTATTATTTTTTTAAATAAATTTTCCAAGGGTAAAATCGTCATTTATATACAAATTGCAATAAAAAGACAAGTCAGAGTACTTTTTTGCAATTAGCAAAGAAGAGGGCTACAAGTTGCAAAAAGCGAATACTCAGGGTGCTTTTTTTCAATTATCCCATAAATTTATGCTAGATTGAATACCTGTCCAGATTGTGCCACCTCCATTTAGATAATAGAGCTCGTTGAAAAGAGTGATAGGGTACCTGGGGAAAAACTCTTCATTATTCATCGTTTTTCAGCAACTTGGAACAACTTGAATACATTTGGCCAACACATCTCACCATTCTGGGAACCTTTTATCTTCAAGAATCGGCTTTTGCCATGCTTCTATCTCCGACTCCCAATTAGCATGCTCTACTCAGTGAAAAAGAGAAGTTCAATAAAACATTTGGAGAAAATTAAAGGAATGTATATCGCAAAGAAGTATCCGATCTTCCTAGCTTATGATCCTTAAAGGAACGACCTAATAATCTATTGGTAACTGACCTCTAATCACGGGACAGGAACATTAGATATTTTTATGTCATTGTTAGAAGTTAGGCAATTTCCTATTTCTCTATGCATTAGTTATGTTAGATATTTCCTATATTGTGAGGCTTCTCCCCTATATAAAGGGAGATCCCATTATGTATTAGTCATTAAGAACATAAATAATATTTTGATATTTTGAAACTCATCATGGTATCAGAGCCTTAGACCTCTTAAGCTTCTTCTTTCTTTTTGTTTTTTTTCTTCTCTTTTCTGCTGGAACAGTAACTCCGGCACAGTGACTCCGCCGGAACAGTAAAACTCAGTCCCGGTCCTCCCAGTTTTCAATCTTCCTAGCTTATGATCCTTAAAGGAACAACCTAATAATCTATTGGTAACTGACCTCTAATCACGGGAGAGGAACATTAGATATTTTTATATGTCATGATAGATAGTACTGTCATGGAAACCGAATTTTCTATAGGTCATCATACTACTACAACCATCAAAACTATACAGAAATTGAAAGAATACCGAGAAGAGAATCGTGTGCAATGCGCGATGCTGCATCCCCTTGAGCTCCATAAAATTTTGTATACCGCCTGTTATTAGACACGTAGTCAATGAATGTGTAGTAGTTGATGCCAAGGTATTTTGGATGTGTCATGGAGCTGAATCGACTGACCTGTGGTAGGTCCTTCCACTGAATCTCACTTCTGGGCAGTCCCATGCTAATGAAAACGAGATGGTACGGACAGACCCAGGAGGAACTGTAACGGTGGCTGCAACAGCTGCACCGATAGACGATCCACGTTCTGAATGAGCTGATGTTCCCTTGGGGTCAAGGTGGTCGAACGAACCATGCTGCAAAAACAAAAATGAAGGGATTAACATAACTGCATAATAACTTCCTCGTGATAAAAAGAAAGTGAGTATTTTGAAATAGGATAACATTTAGAAAAGTTTTGCAAGTCTACTTTAGATGTGCATGTATCATATCACAGAGTTATAGACTTACTTCAGATGTGACATATATAATGAAGGGTTAAATGTAAAACCTACCCTAAAGTATTGGTCACTATTGGTCACGCAATGGACAAAATTTAGGCCAAATTTTTGACACTTCTCAATTCATAAAGACATGTAAATGATCTATGGCCAATTCATAAGGCATGTAAATGATCTGTGACCAATTCATAAAGGCATGTAAAATGACATATGACCAAAACTTAGGGTACCTGGTTTGTCACTTTTAAACTTTGGGTAGTTTACGGTTTGAATCCAATACTTTAGAGTAGGTTTTTACATTTAACCCTATAATGAAGGGGTAACTTCATTAACAACCCCCTTTGACCTTTGTTTCTAACATACACGATAAAGGCGAGGCGTTATCAGTGAGAAAATGTCACCTTTCGTTTATCATAAAAAAACACTGATAAATGATAAAGGTGACCGTGTGTTCCTGATAAAACCATCACTTTCTTGTGTAAACCCGGGTGTTTTTTATTAATATGAAAGGTGACAGTGTGTTACTGATAACCCCTCACCTTTAGGGGGTGTTTTTGATAACAAAAGGTCAAAGTGGGCATGTAAATAACATTTTCCCTACATTGAATTCGATGAGTTTAAACAAATTGATTTGAGAGAGATTCATAATTCATTATATGTCACATATAACCTAGAGAAATAAGATATGCATATGATGAAGTTAATTTAATTTCTTGTTAAGACATGCAAAATTAAGAGAGAATTACTTTACCTCTTTAACTTCTTGCCACATGTCTTTTGAGGTGATACCCTGCGAATTACCGGATATCGAGAAGCAAGGACACTCAGAGACACGAACATCAGTTGTTTCCTGTGCCGCAATAGCAAATGTGACCGGAGGATGTCCATTTGCAGTACTGAAAAGATGATACTTGAGAATTAAAGAAAACGTATCAAGGAACAAGAACTATTTTCTTCGATCGGTAAAACAAAACATACTTGTGGTGTAGAAGTACTCCACGCACGCCATCTTTCGCCCTGTAGTGACCAAGATTCATTATAGTAACAATGCATTTTTGAGTAAATCTTTAAATGTAGTGTCTAGCATTGATAAGTACGATGTAATACAAAGGGTTGATTGCCAAAACCTACCCTAAAGTTTTGTCCACACTTTTAAGGTGCACAAATTATTGTCTACCATTGTTTTGTGGGAAACAACGGATTGCGGCTTTGGCTTATTATTTCTGATAACACTCGTCACTTTGCAGTAGATTTGTGGGCAATTCATAATGCCTTAAATAGTTTTGTGGGCAAATCATAATGCATTCAATAGTTTGAGGACAATTCATAATGCTTTCAATAGTTTGTGGGAAATTACATTTTCCTAACAGAGGACGTTGGACAATATTTTGTGCACCTTAAAAGCGTGGACAAAAGACAAGGCCTCTTTTTTGGTCGTGGACAATACTTTAGGGTAGGTTTTGGCAATTAACTCTAATACAAAACAGGAAAATTACTTGAGATATGTACTTACGTCATCTTTGAATTGGAATGTTGACCGGAAAACCCAGTGCGTCCTCCTACAGAATTCTGGACATTAAAAAACATAAAAATGTGTCCGGTGATTCAAAAGCTGGCCCTAGGACTCCCTTTGTATCACAATGGGAGAAAACAGAAAGCAAGGCCAAATCCGACCATAATTGTTGTTGGACTAAGAACTCAACACTATAAACGATACAAGATTGGTAACACGAGATAATTTTGTAGCTCCAATTTTCCTTCTTTTAAGGGGTTTTTCGTCTTCGATAGTCTCTTATTTACAAATTCAAAACCAATACCAGTAAGAGAATCACATACTCTACGAATCATGTTTGCTTAATTCAGTGTGGGACTTCCAGGAAAACAGACAAGCTCGAGTAAACGAAAATTAGCATTAAAAAAGGTGAAAATTTGTAGTAAATTAATCTCAACTTACAGCCAATGTAAAGAGCAAGGTCACATCCGCCGAAGTCCTTCCACTATTAGACACCTGAAGAAATCATTTAACTTAGGGTATTGGCGTGGCCGCTCTGAATTGTATAAGAATTGAAGTTTCTTATATGCCTTTGGGCTGATAGCAAAAATTTGCGGTGAACTATGCAAATTTTGCAAATACCATCGGTGAACTATTTTTTTTGTTGCAAATGAAATGCCCCAACTATTTTTCATCCACAAATCCACTAACGGGGTTATTTTTTGCAAAAAGTTGAAAGTAACCATGCAAAAGTGTATGCATAAGGGTTCCAAATTGCAAAACACATATACATGAGGGTTACAAATTGCAAAATATGTATAATGTAAAGGGAAAACTGTCAGTTCCAAACAATTTGAAGTCATGTGACTCTCACATGACTAATTTCCAAGAAAGATAACGGATTTGCAGGCGGAAAACAGTTGGGGATGTCATTTGCAAAAGAAAATAGTTTCACCAATAGTATTTGCAAAACACGCATAGTTCACCGCAAGTTTTTACAATTATCCCTATGCCTTACTTACCGTGAAGGTAAATACTGATACGGGGAAACTACTGTCCTTATAATTGTGGGGAATAATAGGCGATACTTGACGGGAAACTATTTTAAGTTCTGGATCGGGTTCGCCTGGGCATAAGAACATCAATAAATAAATAAAAACTAAACAAGGGAAACGATGATATCGCAATTTTTTACTGTATACAGTGTCACTGAAATAAATACCATCATAGATCGTCCAAGCTCTTGGAAATAAAGCATGGTATGTACTTTTATCCCCCTTCAGATTCCAATCCCAAGATTCGATGCCCGAAGATGTATTTTTTCTTCATAGAAATTTACAAGACCAGATTAAAAATTTCTTGTACTGTATACACATGGCACTAATTCAGAATAAGTTACAGAAACTAAATATCTGGACAATAATGAGACCTACTTGGACAAATCTGGGCTCACCGAGCACAACACAGTCGAATATTTTTCACCATTTGAGCGAGATACAAAAACCTGCACAAGGTAAGCACATCCAGAGATCCTGTTATGTCTACCAAATATAGAAAGGTATATACTTACTCCTGCGGCTAAACACATACAAATATAAGGATATAAACACACAAATTTGGTATTTTAAAGTGGTACTTGGATCTGAATCTATAAATGCAAATAGCGTTTCACTCGGTAGATATCATGATTTGCAAAATCTTCTTTGGGGTGGTAGATCATGGAGAAACTCTTGACCAGATGATCTTATGCAAGTTTGAGCATATTGCCTACTAAATTTGAGATAATCCAACACACCTATCGAATGGTCAATCTATATAATTCTCCCGTACTATATAGTATCAAGGGGTAATTGCAAAAAAGTACCCTGAGGTATTCATTTTTTACAACTTGTAGCCTTCTTTGATAATTACAAAAAATACCCTGAACTTGTCTTTTTGTTGCAATTTGTACAAAAATGACGATTGTATCCTTACAATTTAGATTTTAAAAATAGTAAGTAAAAACAAAAAATCCAAATTTTTATACCCCTTAATTTTCTTCCTTTTTGTACCGTACAAATAGTAAGAAATTTAAGGGATATGAAAAGTATTTTTATTCTTCAATTATTAATTTTAAATTTCCAAGGGTAAAATTGTCATTCTGAAACAAATTTATACAAGATGCAATAAATAGACAAGTTCAAGACACTTTTTTACAATTATCAAAGAAGAGGGCTACAAGTTAAAAATGTTTTACAATTCAGGATACTTTTTTGCAATTTTCCCTGGTATCAATAACTTTTTCCTCCCAAACACGGTGAGTCATATATAAATTAGTTATAACAACTTGAGTAGTGGGCACAAGGCTCCGCATTGGGGTAAAGAGCGGAAAGTTAAGTACTAAAAATTGAATGCATAATTTTTACAAACAATCTAATGAAACACTTATTTTGGGACGGAGTGAGTGTTTTATCTCAAATGGTTATGCAAAAAAGAGAATTTAGTTCCAATCTATAGGTTTGCTACTAAAATTGTGGAAATGCAAAGGAAGAGTATATTTTCATGGGAGTGTCAGTAAGATTTTGTGTGGCCTCAAAAAATGTAAACTCACAGAAAACTGATTTGCTAGAACAGGGCTATCTTCACATATATTGGGGAAGAGTTGATAGCGTTGAAACTCGCCTTTATAACTTCTTCCAATGCTTCCTGCACTGAATAATGCTATCAAGCATTAGAAAACTATTACAAATTCGAGCTTTGGATAATTATTCTAGCTAGAAATGTAAATACAATGGTTAACTTCATTAACACCCCCAGTTTGACATTTCGCTACAAATAACACACCCTAAAGGTGAGTCGTATAGTAACACACTGTCACCTTTCGTATTAATCAAAAACACCCCGAATTACGCAGAAAAGGTGATGGTTTTATCAAAAAAGGTGACAGTGTGTTACTGATACCGACTGGCCTTTAGGGTGTGTTAATGTGTTATTGATAGCGAAAAGTCAAAATGGGTATGTAAATGCAGTTTTCCCTGTATACAATGATTGTGCAATATAGATACCGTATGTAGAATATCAAATAAGGAAATACAGATATCATGTCAAAATTCGGCATTGGCAAACAAATACCTACCCAATACCCCCCAATGGAACACCATTTTGACATGTAACGGGGCGCTGCTTAAAAAAATCCAGCACTGACGGCTCAAATACTGCTATCTGTAAATTAATCACATCAACATGATGAGTGATCAAAATATTCAATACCATAGATAAAAGTAGCAATTAGAGGGTAGGATACATTACTTTTCCTCTTGCTGCTTGTTCAAGGACATGAAGCCACAACCGTAAACCCAATGGAGCCTTCCAAAGAAAAATAAAGAACTTCATGAGACATGAAACTAACATCGATAGTTTGACCGAAGAAAACAGACAGGCAGACATATGAAGCTCCTGAAGTGATGTCATAATGGTCTCAGTAAGATGATAACCAATACTTTTCTCTTGATGACAAGCTTTATACATTAGTTTCTTAACCATTCTTCTACTGATGAATTGCTACGAGTTTATTTCATTTTTACTTGGTTTTCCTTTTACTATTGCTAGAGCTCGATCCATTCCAAAAGCTCAAGCTGGTGGGTGGGGGCATGCAGTGGTCAATTCATCTACATATGCAGGCCTTGCACGTGTTTCACACTAGGGCACCTAAGGGAAGTGCATGCCTATATTAAGGCAGACTCACAGGCCCAAATCAACTCTGATACCATGTTAAATCCCGATCCAACCCAAAAGCTCAAGCTGATGGGTGGAGGCATCAATATGCTTATCAAGTGGTCAATTCATCCACATACTTCCAATGTGGGACACACCGGTCCATGTCTACTAGGGCAGACTCACGGACCCAAGCCAGCTCTAATACCATGTTAAAGCCTGATCCAAGCCAAAAGCTCAAACTAATGAGTGGAGGCATCAATATGCTTATCAAATGGTCAATTCATCCACATACTTTCGATGTGGGACACACACTTCAACAACTACAATGTAGGAAATCATTTCACTACCTAATTTTGCATATTCTCAAAACTCGCTCTTGTTTGCCATTTTAAAGGTCAAAATCGAGTTAACTCATATAGAATGCAAGTTTAGGCATAGTAGTATTGGAAACAGTTAGAAACATACCATATGCATTTTCTCTTGAAACTTTAAAGTGAAAGGTGCAGGCATATTTCCACCAGCATTTAACAGTCGTTGCCAGGTCAGTGAAGCAGGTTTCCCAGGGTCAACCTAATAACATAACATATTTGAAAATGAGGAAATGATTTGAAGTTTGACAAAAACATAAAACCTGACGAAAAATAATCTTATAAGCAACTGTGGGTCAGAATATGAATAACTGTGAATGCAGTTCGAGAACAACCATGTTAATATTATCATGGGATAATTGCAAAAACTTGTGGTGAACTATGTGTGTTCTGCAAATACTATCAGGGAACTATTTCTTTTTGTTGCAAAACACATCCCCCAACTTCAATTTGACAGTCATGCAACTTCAACTTTTTTTGGAAATGATGGTTTTCCTTTTACATTATACGTGTTTTGCAATTTGCAACCCTCATGTATACATGTTTTCGCAAAAAAAAAAAAAACCCAAGGATGTCATTTGCAAAACACGTATACTTTACCGCGAGTTTTGCAATTATCCCTATCATCATGGATAGGAAGTCCTTGAGAGTTTTAAACACTTATAAACATTAAATGCATCTGGTGCCTTAAATATTGCCTAAACTGTTCACAGACAAAAAAATACAGTAGACCCCATACCTTGGGTAAAGAAGAATCTGGACTTGTAGGACTTTCTCCTTCTTTCAAGTCTCTTTCCATCTTGTCTGGATGATTCAAAATGTAGAGGGAAATAGAAAAGCCCAATTAGCATTTCATATCCATGAAAAAGCTAAATGAACCCAATTTGCAAAATGCATAGGAATTTACAGATCATAAATGGATCAAATAAATGGAATCCTAGTATCAGAAAAGCCCAAGACTCAAGAGTATTGATCAGAGAACAAACCCAATAGACTAATTACTCACAAGTTGTGAGTAATTAGTCTATTGGGTTTGTTCTCACAACTGAAACATAAACTTCACCAATACACAAAAGGGTACCCAGAAATGCATGATTTGAGTGCATTAATTGAATCAATAGCAAAATCCACACTAAACCCACAACACACCAGCTCAATCCCAATTCACAGTACCAAAAAAAGTTGAAATGCTAGCTCAAAAAAACCCCAAACCAGGGCATTGATCTGAGAGGCAACTAAATCCAAATGGGTCTTCACGATCAACACACGAACTCAAAGAACACTCCAAAGGGTACCCAGAACAGGCACAGAAATCAAATTTCAGAGCAAAGCTGGAACTGAAAACTAGAACGCACCTGCACCACCTTGAAATGAAGAAAAGGAGTGAGCTTTTTTGAAGAACAGCAAAACAGGAACAGAGGGAGTGTTGGTGGACGAAGCGTGGATTAGATCTACGAATTGATTTTGATTGGGTCGCTTCTTCGGGTCTGGGATTAGATATTTTCATTGGTGAGATTCGAAAATCGAAATGTATAGAGCACAAAAGAAAATTTCGGAGTGGGCCCAGTGAGTATTATTTGAGGCCCTTTTAGTTTCTATTTATGTCCATGAACATCATCCTACCAAATCAAGTGGTCTGTACTCTTTCATGTCAATTTAAGGTTAAAAACAAATATGCCGACATCGACCGTCTATCTAATCCACCGAAGGTAGTTTGTACAAATGATCAGAAGATATTTATCATGTATTAGGTTATCTGTAGTGACGTCGGTTTCTTGAGATTGAGTCTGAGGTCAAAATCAAGTCGAATTCGACAGATTCTGTAATGGAGCATTGGATTCAGAGATTCGAATCTGAACAAAATCTGACGTATAAGAAAAAGATTCGTTGAAGAATGAGAGAAAATCGTGAGGGAGGAGAGAGGCAGAGAGAATCGTGAGAGAGGAGAAAGCTTCGATGGCCGATGAATCTGCAGACTCTAAGGACGTCGATTCGATAGGAGAGAGAAAATCAGAGCCGAAAAGTCAGGAAAACCCGTTTTTTCGTCACTTTCAACGATTCTTTCGACTTCCACTGCGGAATGTCTTAGAATCTCACACCTTAATTATATCCGACTCTGGTTCATCTTTCACATCTGTCTTTATATCATCCTATTTTCGATCAAAATCTTATGAGCTCAACTCAATCTAAGCGTTGAAGAGGTGTTGAAAGTCAATACATCTAAAAGACGTGAACCGTAGAAAATTTATAAAGATGAACGAAAAGGTTGTAACTTGTGACACTCACAAAAGGTTGCATTGTAGAAGCAAATATGTAAAAAATAACAAATAAGAAAAACGATGATTGTACCTCTACCCTACGCATATATATACATAGTTTTGATGAACTCACTTGACAAACGATAACATTAATATGATCGAACTCACGATCTGTCATTTAAAGGTTGAGTCTTGACCAATACGATGCCTTTCTCGGGGCACACCAAACAAAATTGCTTTTCATATTGAAGAAACAACTTTTAAAACAATGTCATTCAAATTTCAATTTTTGCAACGGAAAGAAAAACTCACCATTAAAACAATCCAAAATTCTGTTTACTGGCTAAATTTCTTCAACAAGTCTAATATCTAGTCGAGCGCTCGCTAAAAAAACACCAAGGGGTCAAAACTTTGAAATGATTTTGATCTACGAACTAAAACCTCAATCTCTTGCAAATCAAATCATAAATCAGAGTGAGGAGACTCTCACTAGACTGGTCATCACTCCACTTCAAAAGATGAGCAACCTTGGAAAACCCTGCATGTTGCCTGAAATATGTTAGGTCTTCGGGCGCATCTAGTTTCGTCTCCTTCTTGTGGAACTTAGGCTTTGAGAACTCCCACTGCATTGCCCATATCGCCAACGGTCGCATGTAACACATAGCTCTATACTCCTCGTCGGTGTTCCAAGCCTCTGGTGTCTGGAAAGACGTACTGTAATCATGAAAAACCGTCAGAACGAATGTAAAAAAAAACATAAATGCAAGATCGAAACACAAGAACACATAGATTTATGGAGAAACACTCTAGCCTAATTTAATTCCTAACCTAACTTCTACCTTTGTACATGGGTGTTATATAAAACATTCAATTGTTCGTTCTGTCTATTTATCTGTCCGACCCACTACATATCCGTTATTCATCCACAAATGAACGTTTTCCCTACAACAGGATGGATTGATCGCAACCACGATACCATACCAAACCGTATTTTTTGTCCGTTAACCAGATTGTCCATCAAAATCGGCTCAACCGAGGACCATAGGCCTTCGTCCTTAGACTAAAAAAAATCATGATCAATATGTTATGGACCGGCCAATGAAGCACACCATCTTAGTGAGACCCATTGAGAACCGGTCCACCCGGTGAAACCCTATAAATGTCAAGATTAAGGGATAAATTATTAAAGGAATAACATCTTAGCTAGAGAATTTTATATTATTTTGTTCTTCTTGATGTAACATATAAGTTTAAATTCAAACTTTATAACTATGATGTACTTTGATAACAACAATTCAATAGGGTAGAGTGTTTTTTTTAGGAAGTGACTAATTCAAAACAACTTTTGAATCAATACTACTGGGTTAGTCTTGGATTATCGACTCATGTTTTAACTTGGTTAATTTTTTTAAGACGAGTTTAGAGATTCAAAATGTGGGTCGGTTAGAACCAGAACCAGCCCGTTAACCAACCAATCCGATAAATGACATATCGACTTTGAATATGGATAGGAACTTAACCATGCACATCGCCAACAATTGTATCCACTGAGATTCGAACATAGGACCTCGAAAAAATAACAGAACTCTCCTCCTATCAAGCCAACTCAATTGACAACATATATATACAAGATTTTGAACAATTAAAAGTGGGGGCAATAACAAGTAGGAGAAGGGAGCTTACCCTAAACCTTCATGCGACCAAGATGTATTGTAGATGCCAAAGGCAGTGTGGAAGGCAGCATCAACCATTTCTTCCTGGATCATGGTGGCGGCTAGGGCGTAGGTCACGCCGGTCCATATTTCCCTAGACTCGATCGTTGACATATCAACTCTTCCATTCGGGAACATCCCGTTCACCGCCCCGCTCAATCCCCCCTTCACTTTCAGGACGTTGAAATTATATATCTTGTCAAGTGCGCTTCTCGCTTTGTCTTGATCAACGATTGGCGCAAGACCACATGCTTTGGCGTACCTACACATAACAAAAACCATATCCTCGTAACTAGGCGATTAGTTCAGGCGGATTGAGTAGTATTCGTCCAGCTTCCCCTAGTGGTATTCGTCTAGTGTATGGACGAATAGGGGCGAATGGACATGTGTTGGGTGACATGTGGTTATAATATGGATGTGTTAAGTTCGTGGACGAATTGATGGGACGATGATCCTTTGCACCAAGGCGGGTGATTTGTTCAAAACCACCCTTTTTACCCAATTTACCCCATTGGGAATGCTCACATTCGCCCCCAATTCGCTCATCTTCCATAACGTCGATAATATTTCAACTAGGCGAATCAGTATTTCTAACCGTGTGGCAAGTGTCCTATACCTAGACGAACAATTCGTTGGCCAATTTACGGGTCGATGAACCTTCACCCCGCAAAGTATAAGCAAATTCAAAAGATCACTTTTGAACTTTTTTTCGACAATTTACCCTCGGGTTGTTGTAAGGCTAGACACTAATTTTCATATGACTAGTATTCATCAGTTCCGTGTTCGATGGACACGTGCCTAATGACAAATGGCCAGAACATGGGTGAGTACACGGGACGACGATCCTTCTCCTCAGGTTAAGGGATCCGTCCAAAACTACCTTTGTTACCGATTCGTCCCCATCAGAGATGCCCAAAGATCATCTCCAACAAGCGGGGCAAATAGCTCTAAATCATCTCAAATTCGCCCCCTCCCATAATGTTGGGGACAATTCAGCCATACGAATTCAGTCATGTGACAAGTATCTTGTAGCCGAGGTGATGAATCCTTCTCCCTCGAATACACGGAGAGACGAATCATTTACCCTAAGTTGAAAGAGAGCCTAAAAAACCTGTTTTGACAATTTTTCGTTCTTTCGCCCTTTATTATGGATATTAGAAGATCAACTCAATTAGAAGCTCAAGCTGATAGCATAGAGTCTAATTATAGTCATATTCTAATACGTATCCTTATAGACAACCCAGTTTTACAAGTTTGGAGGTGGATTATTTAAAATAGGAGAATAACTCATTCAGAAGAGAGAGATAAATGGGTGACTTATTGGACAAATTTGATAAACCAATATAGTTATAATTAGACTTTTAGGTTACTTTTTGTAAAAAAAAATTGTGGTAGGATCTGTCACAAAAAGTCGAAGACGGTTAGAAATCTTAATAAATGGTCACAGAGGGCTAAGAAACAACGTTTTTCCTTGGGCTTATAGTTGAGGTGGTCTTTTAGTATGGTATCAGAATTTTGTACCTCATAGACCAGGATTGAAACCCCACTCTGTGACAGATCCTAACCTGGTTTTTATAATTATTTATACTAAGTTTTGTAAAAAAAAACCTTGTGTTAGGATCTGTGACAAAAGGTCGATGACGGTTAGGAATTGTAAATGACTTTTCCGACTAGGTTAGGAATCTATTTAATCTCTAAGCTCAAACTGATAATTAAAAGTCTGATTATAATTATATTCTAACAGAATTCTCTAAATACGACCAGAAACAAAAACCGAAACCAGAAGTTTTTACTCACCATTGCCCGGCCAACTGGTCTGCCTGAATCGCCGTGCTACTCTTCCCGCCGCTATTATCATAATTAAAATACGACCCGTTCCACAGCCTCTCATACACCCCCTTAGCCCTCCTAAACTTGACCCAAAAATACCCGGAACACCCATAATCCCCAATCTCATCCGCCAGCGCCGCCGCCGCCTGCAGCGCCGCCACCCAAAGCCCCCCACAATAAGCACTCACCCCACTCACCGACCAAGCATCATAAGTCTGGTCCGGAAACCCCTCGTTCTCAATCATCCCATCCCCGTCCTTATCGAACTGATCCATATACGCCATCGCCACATAAACCGACGGCCAAACCGCCCGGGCAAAGTCAACATTCCCGGTAACGATCACGTCCCGATAAACCTGAAGCACAAACTTGCAGTTCAAGTCTTTCCAACGGTCGGTATTGTGGATTTGGTACGCATTGACCTCGAACCAAGGGTCGTTGAGGCCAATGTCGTGCGGCACGGCGCCGAGGACTTTCCGACGGACCCATTTCCCGTCGCTGAGGCTCCTGACGCGGGTCGGGTCGTGCATCATGACGGCGGCGGCGAAGTCGCGCTGGACGCTGAGCTCGAGCTCCGGGAAGAGGGAGACGAGGGCGAAGGAGGCGTAGAAGTGGACGTCGTAGGTGTTGTACATTAGGTACTCCAGGCCTTCGAGGTAGAGGAAGTGGCCGAGGTTGGGCTCGTCGCGGCGGAGGAGGCTGGTGCCGAAGGCGGAGGTGGACATGACCGGGGTGTCGATTCGTTCGAGCATTGAGGTTATTTTTTCGAGGACCTCGACCGCAGTGTCGGGTTGGTTGGAGGATCCGGTCTGGGTCCGGAAATCGGAGAGGGATTTGTTCAGGGAGAACTTTGTTTCGATGGCCACGACATTTTGGAGCGGGAGT
This sequence comes from Erodium maritimum, assembly GCA_963921825.1. Lineage (NCBI taxonomy): Eukaryota > Viridiplantae > Streptophyta > Magnoliopsida > Geraniales > Geraniaceae > Erodium > Erodium maritimum. Next base: position 3,057,886 of record OY997595.1, read on the forward strand.
GATCCGTCTGCATGAGGGAAGAAGAAAGAAAGAAATAATCAGTTGAGTCGGGAGTGAAAGTTTCGTTACCGACCTGCTTTGACTGATTCGGTGATGAAACTTCATTACCGACCTAGTAAAAGTGGGTTGGGAATAAAACGTGTTTTGAATGTATTGTTTTAGTGCATACGTGATACCTTTCACATATTTTTCCCAGAAGTGTATGTATACCTTTCTTTTATCGTCGGAAAACGAGGAATTCTGTTAATTTAGACGGATTACCCCTAGAATATTCAGAAATCTCTATGCCAAACCCTACAAATCCCTCCCTTAACCCTGAAAACTCTAAATTACCCTTAAGTGGAAGAACAAGATAAGTGTGGTAGGGGTTTAGAGTTTAGTGTTCGAGGAGGGTTTTAGGGTTTTGGGGAGGTATACTTCAGGGATTTATCATTTTTTTGTGGATTTTCTGTCCAATTTTACAGAAACCATCGTTTTCTGATAATAGACAAAAGGTACAAATACGTTTTTTGAAAGAGAAAAAAAAGATGAGAACAACCTATTTGCGCTAAAAAAAACTGTTTATCATGGTATATTATTGAGGTTTTCCTTATCGTTTTATATTTTAACATGCATTTTTACGACACGTTTGACTCGTACCTGTCCAAACTGTCCCTCCAGCATTCAGATAGTAGAGCTCGTTGAATAGAGTGGTCGGGTACCTAATGGAAAAAAAACATTAAGATGATGGAGCTCGTTAGAAAGAACCCGAGGTCAAGTCGATTCTCACCATTCGGGAAGCCTTTTGTCTTCGAGGATCGGTCGCTGCCATGCGTCGATCTGGGACTCCCAATGTTCATGCTCTTCTCACATAAACAAAAATTCATAGTCTAAGTTACATCTTTTGCACATTCTTGCAATGATCAGTAGGGAATAAGCTTAACAAAGATTACCGAGAATGGCGTCATGCGCCATATTCGCCGCTGCATCCCCCTGAAGTCCATAAAACTTCGTATAACGCCTGACATTAACATATTTTGCAGGTTTCAACAAGTCGGGATATTTTCATTAACACACTCTCGACAACCTTTAGTTCTCATAAACCACAGTGTGTAGAGGAGGGGTTATCGGTAACACACCGTTACCTCAAAAACCCACTCAAAATAAGTTTTTAAAATTATTATTATTATTATCAAAAACACACTAAATATGTGACAAAAACCATCCTTTCTGAAAACCCCTTACCTTTAGAGTTCCTAAAACTCAAAGGTCGTCAGTGGAGAGTATATTTTTAGTCTAGTCAGAAAGGTCATTTACAATCCTTAACAGTTCTCGGCCTTTTGTCACATATCCTAACACAAAATGTGGTTTTTTTTTTACAAAATTTGTATAAATAATTATGAAAAACCGGATTAAGATCTTTCACAAAATACCACTTTTTAAGTTACTTTTTGTAAAAAACAAAACACATTTTGTGTTAGGATTTGTGACAAAAAGTCGAGAACGATTAAGAAATCCTAAATAAAAGGTAATAGTGGGATAGGAAACAACGTTTTCCCCGACGGGTTTTTTGAACCAGTGAGACTGTACATAGTAACTGACCTGTGGTATGTTCGCCCCGTAAATCTGAGTTCCGGGCAGTCCCACGCCAACGAAAACGTAACAGTATGTGAAGATCCCTCAGGCACGGTCACGGTGGCAGCCACGGCTGCTCCCACAGCCGAACCCGCACTCGATTGCAACGTTTTCGTACTGCTCTCAAGGTGATCAAACGATCCGTGCTGTGCAAGAAACAGTAACATTACTTACCATATCAAATTTACATTCCAATGTTTCTATATATATGTAAACTCACCTTAACAATTTCTTGCCACATATCTTTCGCAGTGAGGCCCCGCGATTTGCCGGATATTAAGAAGCTAGGACACTGAGATATATGAACATCAGATGATTCCTGTCCCGCAATTGCAAAAGTCACCGGAGGATTGCCGTCTGCAGTCCTGAGAGACAGTCGTTGTTCGTGTTACGAGTAAAGTTTACTGATCTTAGCGATGATCGTGTTCGTTGGAGGCAACATATAAAGTTCAAAACTTTCTCAAGTAACTCATATAAATATATTCCACATATATAAAAATTTCAGGCTGGTTCATAGCCGGTTTTAGAAATTAAAAACCGCCTACCAAAAAACTTAAACCGATAGTTGAAGGTTCAATTATAATAAAATTCTAACACGCGTCTTTACGAACAAACTCGTTCACAGGCTTGGATGTGAATTATTTAAAAGAAGAGAATAGCTCAATGAAAAGATATATAAGGACCGGTCCACGCAAATTAGAGAAATATCATTTATTTTTTGTGGATAGTGGGGTTCAAACCCCTGTTCGTGAGTTATCAAGCTTTAATATTATATTAGAGAACCAATTTAACTAAGGGATAATTATCATTCTCAACCCCCAATTTTACGTCAAATTCATATCTTAACCTCTTCTCACCTTTCGTTTCAAATCCTAACCTCAACTTTCGTTTTTTTTTCAAAACCTATCATTTACTGTTCAAATTAATTGAACAGTTAATGATTATGAACTGGTAACTGTGATGATGCAATGTTATGCACAAACCAGCTGCATTTTGTTTCTTTAAAACTACTACTTAAGTGTAAGATTGTGAATGTGAATGGAGGGTATCAATGAGAAAGGGGTAAGAGTAAAAATGGGAATACATTCGAAATATGGGGTCACTTGCTGTGCACGTGACCGGAAAATTAATTGTTCCGTTAGTTTGAACAGTAAATGATAGGTTTTGAAAAAAAACGAAAGTTGAGGTTAGGATTTGAAACGAAAGGTAAGGAGGGGTTAGGATATGAATTTGACGTAAAGTTGGGGGTTGAGAATGATAATTATCCCTTTAACTAAAAGCTCAAGTTGATAGTTAAAGACTCAATTATAGTTATATTCTAACAGAAAAATCCAATTAATACGTCGTCTAAAAACCCGTCGGTGTTGATCCAGTAGATTCTGGTTTAGACGGGTTTTATCAATCGGAACGAATTAAATTTGTACACCACTGATAAAAATGAGTCTGACTCACCTGTGGTGTAAGAGAACTCCACTAACTCCATCTTTCGCCCTGAAATTAGGACGATCTCGTTATTCACATGATCATGTTCAGAGCAAAAATAAACATCATATGATTCAAAAGTATTGCCGTACGTCATCTTGGTGTTCACGTGTTGACCCGAAAGCGCCGATCGCCCGCCAACTGAATTCTAAACATGAAGAAAGACAGTGTCACAAAAATAAGCAGAAAATCGGGGTAAAACCAGGAACTAACTATCGTCGAGTTGTGTTGCTTAAGAACTTGTTGTTGACTTATTAGTCGATTAGATCAGTACCCTTGACTTATGGTAATTCCACAAACTAACATTTTCCGTTAGAAATGACAAAAAATGTTAGGAAAAACTCCAAAAAGTAACAAGTCTACAGTTAGTTTTGAGTTCAATAGTTATATGTCAGTTAGTTCTTGGAGTTTTTTTTAACGTATTCTGTCATTTCTAACGAAAAATGTTAGTTTGTGTAATTACCATAAGTCAAGGGTATTGATCTAATCGACTAATAAGTCAGCAACAAGTTCTTGAGATGTACAAATCGGAGATAGTTAGTACATGAAGTTTTTCCTAAAAAATTCTTAAGGTAACTTCGCTAATATATCTGTGATGACTTTTGGTTCTCAAAAACACGCTTAGTTATTAGTAACACAATATCACATTTTGTTATTCATCAAAAAACGGCTGAAAATGTAAGACTATGAACACACCGAAAAAGGGACATTGTGTTACTAAGTAGTTCAAACTTACCGCCCATGTAAAGAGCAAGGTGACCTCCGCCGGAGTCTTTCCAGTATTAGATAGCTGAAAAATCAAGTCGCGCCCGATCAAGAAACAAAAAAACATCGATTCGTACTATAAAACATCTCATCCGTTCTTGGTTATACCGTGAAGGTGAACACGGAGACCGGGAGGCTGCTGTCCTTGTAATTGTGAGGAATAAACGGAGAAAGTTGACGGGAAACGATTTCAAGCTCGGGGTCAGGTCCTCCTGGCCGTACACAAAGTACAACAAAAAGACAAGTTCATAACAGTTTTTTATGTTTATCGACTACAAAAAGTGAATATATCATAATATATTTTTTTTACAACGGCAAATTAATACCCTCATAGATAGTCCATGCTCTTGGATATAAAGCATGGTATGTACACTTGCTTCCATTTAATTTCCATTCCCAAGTCTCAATGCCTGTAGAGCCTCTTCTGCATAGCAACAACGGTTATGACTCAACACTTTAAGACAACAACATAAGGACTTATACATATATGTACATATATATACCTTGGTGATTCAGGTTTCGTTGAGCATAACACGGTTGCTACCTTTTTGCTGTTGGGTCGTTTGACGAAAACCTAAACGATCGAGAAATGTTTTTTAGGGTAATATCAGGAACTAACTATGGTAAGAATGTATCGTTCAAAAACTAACTATAAACTCGTTAATCGATCAAATTAACACAGTAGATTGAAGGTAATTATTAAAAAGTAATACTTTCCGTTAGACTTAACAGAAATCGTGTGAAAAAACTCCAAAATTTAACTGTCATATGACTATTTTAACTCAAAAACTAATTGTAGATTTTTTTTCTAACGAAAAATGTTAATTTGCGTAATTATCTTAAGTGTACCGTATGAATTTGCTAATCAAAGTTTTTATAGATAGTTTTTTTCTATTTCAATAGTCAAATAACCGTATGTTTTTAGAGTTTTTCCATGTTTTTACTTAGAGGTTTCATTACTAAAACCTTAGCAACATGAACTTACTGAGAATTGGTTTGCTAGAACCGGGGCTTCTTCGCATATCCTTGGGAACAGTTGAAACCGTTGGAACTCCCCTCTATAGCTTCTTCCTATGCTTCCTGCGCTGGATCATGAGTTTAAATGTTAATAAGGTTATCCATTATGGGTCGAAACGGTTAGGTTTAATTCAATTGGATTGGTGACAAAATGAAAAAAAGGTAGACCCGATTCGTGGGAAAAATTAGGCTGAAATTGTTTTTATACTATTTAGGCTGCGTGGTGATTTTTTATAGGAGAATCGGGCTTCAACTCGAGCAGATGGTTGGTAGATCTACAGACTCAGTTGGTGTCGAATCGACGGAATCGTTGGTTTTGGGTTTTTTTCTAAAAAGGTGCCGAATCGACGTCCCTATTCGATGCGCAAAAGCCTCCTTTGTGGATAGTCTAAGAGAGCTTGCAGTGGGGGCGATTTTGTCGGCGAACTACAGTGGCGATTCTGCAAAAGAGAGTTTTTTGGGGAATCGTCCACCTAGGGACGAAGGTTTTAGTGGCCCCGCTCAATTCATTGGTGAATTGAAATCGTACACCTTCAGGTCACTTGCTACGCAACACATAGCTATTCATTAGGATTTATGGGACTAACTGCCTCCAACATTGTGTGAGGTTGGACGGTAGCCCGGTAAACTTAAATCGCCCAAATTTTGGCCACTTGTCATGCGATACGTAGTTATTTATCATGATTCGTTAGACTAGTTGTTTCTAATGTTGTGAGAGACTGGATGGATGGCCGGCTCCAGCTTCCAGCCACTTGCCACGTGATACATAGCTATTCATTAGGATTCGTCGGACTAATCGCATAGTCGCTTCAAGCGGCTAGCTATCTGAAGTAGCCCAGCTTCTAGCCACTTGCCACACGACATGTAGCTATTCATTAGGATTCATAGGACCAATCGCTTCCATCGCTGTGGGAGGCTGGACAAATCAACCGATGAATTGAGGCATAATCGCTTCAAGCGGTTGGGGAATTGAACTTATTAGATGACCAGTTCAACTAAAAGCTTAAGCTGATAGTTGAAGGCTCAATTATAGTTATATTCTAACACGCGGCTTCACGGACAAGTCCGTTTACAGGTTTGGAGGTGAATTATTTAGAAGAAGAGGTGAGTCCATTGAGAAGATTGATAAGGGCTAGCCCATTTTTGGGGTAAATTTGATAAATAGAGAAGAAATTATAAATTTTTGTAAATATTGTGGTTTGAACACGAGTCCGTGAGGAATCAAGCTCTGATACCTTATTAGAGGATCCGTTCAACTAAAAGCTCAAGCTAATTGTTGAAGGCACAATTATAGATATATTTTAACAGAACTAGCTCAACTTCTAACCACTCGCCACGTGACACGTAGCTATTCATTAAGATTCACCATACTAATCGCCTCCAACATAATGGAAGGTTGGACGAATTGACCGATGAACTAAGGGTTTATCGCTTCCAATGGCCGGCCAACTTCAATCTCCCTACTTCTAACCACTTTCAAAGTGACACGTAGCTATTTATTAAGATTCGCCATACTAATCACCTCCCGCATTGTGGGAGGCTGGACGAATCGACAATGGCTGACGAACTAAAAGTTGCCCCACTTCAAGCCAATTGTCACGTAGTTATTCATCAGGTTTCGCCATACTAATCACCTCCAACGTTATGGGAGACCCGACGAATCCCCATATAACCACCTCCGGTGGGCGAATCCCATTGGAGATGCTCTAAAACATTCACAAAAGAGTTACAAACACCTACCCAATACCACCGAGAGGAACACCATGGTGCAGTGTACTAACACGATCCTTAAAAGGATCGAACGCTGGTACCTAAAAATATAGGGACAATGATCAAAACACATGTAAGAAATTACAAAACTCATCAGCAGAGTGAAGATATGTTACTCTTCCTTTCTCTTCTTCTTCTTTGATGTTGCGCCACACTCGAATTCCAATAGGAGCCTAGCAAATATATATATTTATGCGTGTCAGTACAAGTCTCTGATAAGGATCAAACACTTCGTAGCTGACAACGTTAACGTACCAACTGCAGTTTCTCTCTCATCCTCAGATTGAACGGTGTGGGGACATTTCCGCTCGAATTTAAATGCCTTTGCCAAGTCAGTGAAGCTGGCTTTGCTGGGTCGACCTGATAAATCGTTCAACCAATAGGGCCGATCAGATACAAAACATCAAATCTTTGTATCAGAGAATCAATTCAACTAAAAGTTCAAGATAATTTTAAATTTTAACATGCGTTCTCACGGACAAACCGTTTACGAGTTTGGAGGTGAATTATATAGAAGATGAGATAAGCCCATTTGAAAAGAGAGATGAGAATTGACCCATTTGGGACAAACTTGATAAATAAAAAAGAAATTAGATTTTTTTTTGTCGAGAGTGTGGTTTGAATCCGTGTCCGTGAGGAGTCAAGCTCTGATACCATATTAGGGGACCAACTCAACTAAAAACTCAAACTGATAATTGAAGACCCAATTATAATTTTATATTCTAACACTTTGAGTTTTAGAAACCTATAAAAAGTGATTGATACATTTTGTTATTTATCAAAAACACATGGATTCAATCCCTATAGGTGATGGGTTTATCAGGAGTATGACCTTTTCATTGGGTTTTTGATGAATAATGAGAGATGACAGTAGGCCATCGATAAACCTTCACATTTCCAATGTGTTTTTGAGAATTAAAGATCACCCCGAATGCATTCATGAAGTTACCCTTAAATACTTATCATGAATAATACAGGAGTTTTGAATAAAATCGTTATTAGTAATACTTTATCATCTTTCGTTATTCAGCAAAAACTCGCATTCTTACCAAATAAGTGATGGTTTTATCAGGAACGCATTGTCACCTTTTCAGTGGGTTTTTGATGAATAACGATAGGCAACAGTGTATTACTGATAACCTTTCACATATCCAATATGTTTTGGAGAGTTAAAGGTCACATGTGATGTATTAGCAAAGTTGCCCCTAAAAACTTACCATGAATAATACAAGAGTTTTGAGTAAAATCGTTATTCATCAAAAACACATGGATTCACGGGGTGTTTTATCATGAACGCGTTGTTACATTTTCAGTGGGTTTTTGATAAAAACGAGAAGTGACGGTGTGTTACTAATAAGCCTTCACCTATACAGACGTGTCAGCGGAGTTACCCCTCTAAACTTTCCATGAATAATACAATAGTTTTGAGTAGAATCACTCATATTTTAACCAAGCCACTCAAAAATATGAAACAACTTCTCAAACATGAACTTTAAGAGTGTAGTTTATTTGTAAATAGCATTACCTTATGTGAAGAAGAACCACTCTCTTTCTCGTCCATATCTCTCTACCAAAATAGTGATCACACAATTGTGAAAGCTAGCCAACAAAGAGCAAAAAAAAAAAATTAACCTCATCAGTCACAACCCTAACCAAATTCATAGGGGTGCGCAACGGGCGAATCGGTGAAAAAGAGTATTTTTGGTGTATCATCCATTTTGGGACGCAGGTTTCATCGCCTGCTCAATCCACCAATGAAATCGCCCACCTTCTGGTCACTTGTCATGTGACACGCGACTATTCATCCGAATTCGCCAGACTGATCACCTCCACTGTTACAGGAGGTTAGGTGATCTCAAGAACATATTATAAAAACGTACCTTTGACTCCGAACCTTAGATCATTAACTTGTTAATTTATCTATGTATTTGAGCTTCAAATATTCAGACACACAGTGAGGAAGAGAGTGATGAGTATTGCAAGTCTCTGTACTCTATAGATGGGTTCGATTTGAAAAAGTCATGTCTGTAACTGTGTAGTATGACAAAGTCTCTTGCCGACTTTTCCGTACCAAATTAGTGTATTTATGTCACTAAAACAAATCGGTCCATAATGGCTGGGTGGTGGGGGATCGGCTTCAATATGGACCGCCCACACTCCGTCGTACGGTGGCGAGGGGCCCCAGGCCGCGTCGGCTGGGCGGTGGTGTGGGCCAGAGCGGGACGGGGCAGGGCGGCGCTGTGGCCGTGGAGGGGGTGTTGCATGGCACGGGTGTTGATCCGGTCGTGGTCTCATCGGACTCTGTGTCCGGGATGGATGCGAGGACGGGTTCGCCGGTCTCGGCAGCGGACCTGGCGGAGAGGGTGGGGCCGGAGGAGGTGCCTTGGCGGCGGCGGCAGGGGAAGGAACCTATGACGGCTAGGGTTTCGCCAACTCGGGCCAGGGAGGAGGCGGGTTTGGGCCGTGGACTTATGGCCGATGCTCGCAGGGCTGGTCATCCGAGGCCGGGCCCTCATCCGGACTGGACCCGGGGAGGCATGGGAGATGTGGCGGCTTGGGCCGCCCGTTATGGAGCGGGTCGAGGTGAACATGGTGGTCAGGGGGCGGATCCGAGGCCTGGTCTGGGTTGGGTGCCTGACTCGGCTTTCAGAGGTGACCCGTCAGTGGGCACAAGAGCTGGGAGGGGGGAACAGGTGGAGCTGGACCGCCAGATGGGAGCTATGCGGATCATGGAAGTCGTGGTTCCAGTTCAGGAAGTCACGGGCAGGGGGAACCTATACAGGTATGCGCTGGCAGCCAAGGTCCTGACCTCCAGGACTGTCTTCTGGAAGTCAGTGGTGGCATGCATGGAAGACGTCTGGGGTATGAAGGTGGAGGCGAAACCATTGGAAGGTGGTCTAGTGGCCTTTTTCCTCAGAACGGCTAAGGAAAGGGAAAGGGTTCTGCTGGGGGAACCCTGGTCGTTCAGGGACTCTTTGGTCCTGTTTACCGACTTGAGGGCGCACATGCAGGTTAGCGATCTGCAGTTCCACCACTTCTCGGTTTGGGCGCGGGTGTCCAATCTTCCAATTGGGGCCTGGACGAGGGATGTGGGTTTTAGGGTTGGCAACGCACTGGGTGTCTGTCAAGGCGTAGATGTTGACAAGGACGGGCTTTGTTGGGGGGACTTTATGAAGGTTCGGATCAGGGCTGATATCAGGATTCCACTGCAGAGTCAACTTTGGTTCCGCCTCTCTGTCTCGCAGGTACGGACCCGTTTGCTCATTTCTTATGAGTTTTTACCTGAACATTGCTTCGGTTGCTGCTGTGCGAGTCACCTCTTTCCGGTCTGCCCGGTTGTGGGCAGCTCGAAGGGTGTATCCCTGAGAGCACCTGGGGACCCGCGGTCGGCCTTGGAGAAGGCGAAGCACGGGAAGGCCATCCCGGGAACGAATTGGACCTACTTAGGTGGGTCGGACAGAGGTGTAGGGGGGTCGGACAGAGGTGTCCGAGCTAAAGAGGCCCCACGAACACCAGGGAGGACGGCGGGACCGGGGTGGTGGGGGCGCAGTCAAGCAGGGGTCGAGGAGGATCGGGGCACCTGGATGGCAAGGGATGTAGCACCGTCACTATCAGGGAATAAGAGATTAGTGCGGGAGGAGGAGCCGGAGGAGGAAGAGGACTCGGTGGCGTCCAATGAGGTTTCACCTACAGCGGCGGGGGGCTTCAAGCACCCTCGCCTCCAGGAATGAGCCCGACAGGGGCCAGGGAGGGGTTGGTCGGTTGTACCTTCTCCCTGGTGTATAGGTGGCATTGGTACCACCAACAGCTGACATGTTACTTCCCTACCACTTCGGGGTCAGCATTCCCGCGTTCAGGAGCCCTACCACTATCAAGCAAGGGAGGACGACGCACGCTGACATACCGGAGGAGTAATTGGTCCACCGTTGTTTACTTATCCTCTGGTCTGCTCGATCAGTTCCTTTTGGTTGGAGTACACTGTATCGGTATCTCCGGATGCTACCGCAGTCCCAAATCCCCGACCGCCATTATGCTACAGAGCACATTTACTCTTTATGCACTTGTCTTTCCAATTATTCTAGTTTGGTTTATGTACGGAGACTTCCCGTTGTGGGGTCCCCGAGTTACTTTATATTAATGAATATCGCCATTTCCTTTCAAAAAAAAACATAATATAAGAGATGTTATTACAAAAAGAAATATTGAAAATGCATTTATAATTCCAACCCATAAATACAATATTTTTTTTTTTGAGATAAACGATATTGTATTAATTTTCGACAATAATGATATATTGAAGAGGTTCGGGGACATACCCCCCTTGCCAATTCTAGACAGGCGTAGAACAAGCCGCCCTGGCTAGCCAGTGAGCTGCTTTGTTGGCTGTCCGCTTCACAAATTCGAGCTGCACAAACTCGAGTTTAGATAAAAGGGAAAAACAATCTGTAACGATCGTCCCTAGAGGTGAAAGTTGCCCCCCACCTCTGTTGATCATATCCACTATGACCTTACAATCACTTCGGACCACCGCCCTCTGGGATGGGTATTGATGAAGCCACACCAGCGCCTCCCGTATCGCGTACGCCTCCACCAGCCCCGGGTTCTGGGCCCCATGGAATGAGGTAGACCGAGCCCCCCGGAGGTGCCCCCCGTCATCTCTACATATCCAACCCGTTCCCATTTTGTCTGTCGTTGCGAACAAAGCTCCGTCCGTATTAACTGCCCAGGCTCCCGTACTAGGCCGTTCCCATACCTCCGCTCCCCTAGCTTGATTGAGTCGTGGTTTGACCTGGGCCTGCGCCTTCCTTCGTCGTGCTTCCAGCCACCCTAAGTGGAGGTGGGACGCGGTCTGGAAGATCCCGGCCGCTGGTTGGGCTATCCCCTCCCAAACCACCTTATTTCGTGCCTTCCACACTTCCCATAACAGGCAGCCGATCAGTCCTCCCTTCTCCGCATGATTGAGATGAAGCATTTGTAGCAGCCACTCTGTTATTGACTGGGCCCCACAAGGGAGAGCTAGACCCGACTTCGTCCAACATTCATTCGCCACCGGGCATGTGACCAAGAGGTGAAAGGTCGACTCCGCACCTCCTTGACAGACCGGACATGTCTCCGCCATCTCCACATGCCTACGTCTTAGGTTCTCCGCCACCGGGAGACATCCCGAGCACACCCGCCATAAGAATGATCTGATTTTCGGCAGCACTTCCAGCTTCCAGATTATCGGCCAGATATCGGATTGTGCCTGCGTATAGGCTTGATCCTGCTGACACCAGGCGTACGCCGATTTCACCGTGTACTGGCCCAAATAGTCCCCCGCCCAATACCACGAATCCCTGGCCGCCGTCCGACTGATCGGGACCGCCAAAATTGCCTGTTGATCCTCCTCTGCTACCAGGGACCGAATCTTCCCCTCATCCCAAGACCTCCCCTGTGGCGTTATCAAATCCGCCACCAAGAGTCCCTCGAGTCTAGGGCCTACCGACTGCACCCTCGCCTCCACCCCCGTCAACCAGGGGTGTCCCAAAACTGAAATTTCCGATCCAGGGCCGACCGACCTTCGCGCCCCACTTAGAATCAATTCATGTACTGATAATATGCTCTGCCAGATATAGCTTTGATTAGGTTTCTGCCCCGCCTCCAGAACTGACGTCCTCGGGTAATATCTAGCTTTGAGAACCCTCGCCACTAAACTGGATTCCTCCGTAACCAGCTTCCACAACTGCTTCCCTAATAGGGATGAGTTAAAATCATATAAATTCTTGAACCCCATACCTCCTTCCTCCTTCGGCCTGGACATGTTTGCCCATGACTGCCAGATTACTCCCTTACCGTCTGGTCCTGCCGATTTCCACCAGAATTTCGCCAGAGCCACATTCATCTGGTCCAACATACCTTTTGGGATCCGCATTACACTCATCGTGTAAGTGGGAATAGCTTGCAAAACCGACTTAGCTAGCACTTCCTTCCCAGCTCCGTTTAGTAACTTCCCGTCCCACCTCCTGATCCGCCTCAGGACCTTATCCAGTACGTACTGTAAACTTTGCATGCGACTCCGGCCCATCATGTTCGGTATCCCCAAATATGAGGAAGGAGTATCGACCTCTGGAATTCCCAGAATCTGCACTCCACTCTGACGTCGATGCGCCGGAGTATTGTGACTGAAGAATAGAGACGACTTCGCTTGGTTCACCACCTGCCCTGACGCCTCCTCAAACATGCCCAAGTAGGTTCGCACTTTCGTCATCTCCTCCGAGACCGCTTTGCAGTACACGTAACAATCGTCTGCGAAGAACAGATGGGATAACGTCGGGGCATCCCTCGCTATCTTGACCCCATGGATGTCCCCTCTGTCCTCCGCCCCTTGTAGAAGCCGAGAGAAACCTTACATACAGAAGAGAAACAAGTATGGAGATAACAGGTCTCCCTGCCTGATTCCTCGGTCAGGTTGAACGAACCCCGCCTGCTGCCCCCCTGCCACTATATTGTACGTGACCGAGTACGTACAATGACGAACCAGGGAGATCCATTCTTCACTTAGCCCAAAGCCTCGCATAATGTCCCACATAAAACCCCATTCCACCCGGTCATATGCTTTGCTCATATCCAGCTTCAGCGCCACCCAGCCTTCCTTACCTTGCCTCTTCTGCTTCAGATAGTGCAGCGTCTCGTATGACAGGATAATGTTGTCCTGTATAGATCTGCCTGGCACAAAAGCCCCCTGGGTGTTCGAAATAAGGCCCCCCAACACGCCTTTAAGCCTGTTTGCCGCCACCTTAGACACCACCTTGAACACCACATTGCACAGAGCAATCGGCCTTAGATCCTTGAGCGACATTGGGCATTCCACCTTTGGAATCAACACCAGCGTGGTCTTGTTCATCTCCCAGGTGATGTCCCCCCCTGCAAAAATTCTTCTCACCCATCGAGTGACATCTTCTCCGACTGTCCGCCAGTACTTCTGGTAGAAGAACGGGTTAAGGTCGTCCGGACTCGGCAACTTGTTCGATCCCATAGAGAAGGTCGCGTCCCGCACTTCCTCCGTCGTGACCTCCCCCATAAGTGCCCTATTCTGCTCCTCCGACACCTGCTGACGGAATGTCGGGAAATTTACTCCATCCCCCCTCGTTCGTTTAGACAATTCCTTGTAAAAAGCCAGGATGTGGTCCCCCAACCCCGAGTCCCAGGTTAGAACGGTACCCTCCTCATCCCGTAGCTCAGAAACCTTGTTAATGTTTTTCCGTTGCGATGCCGAGGCTTGGAAGAACTTGGTGTTCTGATCACTGTCCGTGAGCCAGTGTTGCTTGGCTCTATGCCTCCAAAACTCCCCCTTCTTCTCAAGGGCTGTGATGTAGAGCTTCTGCAAAGCTCTCCGACGTCGAATACTCGGCCGATCCTCCTTCCCATTCAACCATAGCATGTCCTTCTCATACCGTGCAATCTTCCGGGCGAGCGCATTATACACCTCCCGTCCCCAGGTCTCTAGGGCCGACCCTGTATCCCGAATCTTGTCCCCGACCTCACGGTCCCCCGGGATTCCCCAGCTAGCTTGGATCAGGCGCCCACAGTCCGGGTCCTCCGCCCAGATGTTCTCAAATCTAAAGTGTCGTGATCCCACCGGATCCACTCGCTTCTCTGAATCTATCAGTATGGGTAAGTGGTCCGAAGTAGAGATGCCCAGATTGGCCAGGTGAACCTCCGGCCACAGCGCTCGCAACTCTCGCGTCATAAGGGCTCTATCCAACTGGACTGTCATGCGTGTCTCTGGCTCACTGCCACTATACCAAGTGAAGCCGTACCCTTGGAGCGGTACATCATGGACCCCCACGGCCCTCATCGCGGTCCGAAACCCTGAGATTAAGCGTTCCGGATACCGCCTTCCCCCCGCTTCTCCTTATTGCGAAGGATGCCATTGAAATCCCCCATCAGCAGCCATCTCCGCGTAGCCCCTGTCCTTGCCCCCAAGGTGCGGATCATATCCCACGTCTGCCATCTGAGCTCCCTGTTAGCCTCCCCGTACACACCTGTAAAGCGGAAGCTATCTCCAGTCGGGCCTTCGATCTCCACATCGATAAACATCACATCGCAGGACAGTGGTGTCACCTTCATCTCCGAGGTCCATAGTAGAATCAGACCCCCCCCCCCCCTTCTGCCCCACCGCCTGCACTTCACACCCTCCCGGGAAGCCCGTCTTCAACTTCAGAATGTCGACCTCCCCCTTTCGAGCCATCGTCTCACTCAAGAAGATTACTTGCGGTTTCCTACGGCGAATCACACCCTTCAGGTACTCCACCGTCGCTAGCTTGCCCAATCCTCTACAGTTCCATGACAAAAACTTCATTTCCACCCCTTGGTAGACCAAACTCGGGTAGCGGTCCCGTCCCCACCCCACTCTCCGTCACGCCCCCTTAGGCTCGATCTCCACTGGGCACCCCACCGCCACGGTCACCCAAGATCTCCACCTACCCCGTCTTAAGCTTACCATCCGATCGACTCCCGGCTCGACGAGATCTTCCGACCCCACACCCACCAACCACGCCGGCGTCCATGCACCAATCCGTGGGGTCACACTCGCGAGAAGACCTCGCTACCAATCGGACCAGAGCCGACTCCACACCAGATTCAACCCTAGGAAGCTATACCAACTGAAAGAAAACAAGTCCCGTACCTTACACCGGTTGCCCCACTCCCGGACACCGGAGCCAGTCGCTCCCGTCGCCGCCGTTCACGCGCACGCGCCGCTAGGCCCCCCGCATCCCGATCGTCTCTCTAGGGCCATCTCTTCCCAAATTTTAAAAATAATACAATATAGATACTCGAGGTGTTCCTCACTATGTCTGTTACGGTTTTTTTTACATGACCAAAATATTACCTAATATGTTGAAAAGTAAATATTTCTTACAAGTCTAACATGTTAATACATCTGCCTCAGCGCGAGACTTTCGGACTATAATTTGGAATTGAGGTATTAGTTCTTTTTTTTTGACTATTTTTTTTATTAATAATAAAAAAGAGCATTACAATGTAAAGAGTTTTATAATGTCTCTAAACAAATTTCCCCAAAAAAAATATCTCTAAACAAATAACTATAGGACAACATAACTGTTATAAACGGTTTGAAAAAAGCCATATAGGCTGATAGAAAGGGGGTTAGAGAAACGACGAAACCGACGAGTACTGCTCAAGGTATTACCTAAACGCTGCATGATTCTATGTGAAGTGCGACCGAACTTGAACTCCTCAGTAACATAAGGAGGAATGGTTTTCACCAAGGACCCCTTCCAAGACAAGTCCTTGAAGTCATGGTTGTCTATCATTCCTCCTGGCGAGGCTGCTTTCCAGTTCTCGCCTGATCTTCACGGGGTTCTACAGCTGACTCCTTCTTCAATCCTACAGTTCCAGTCGAGGAGGCTCCCGAGACTTCGGTCATCCCACTTCCTGAGGATGGGCCAACCTCCCAGTTTTTCCAGCCTGAATCGCTGACCCTTTTCGATGTACCGTTAGGTATAGTGTTCAGGGTTATTATCGGGCCTCTACCTCGATGTAAGATATCCTTAGGCATAGTGTTCAGGGTCAAATCCCCAAAACCTAGTGGAATGGTCGGGGATTCTATGATTGCCCAATATGTCGTATAGTGTTTACTTTTCGTGTCCCGCTAAAACTCCAGTAGTGATGTATCGAAGTGTGGGACGTCTACCATCTACCGTTTTCATTCCCGGGCCACACACCCAATCCTCCCACAATTGAAGCAAAATGTGGGTAACTTGGTGTAGGTGAGGGAAACCCGGATAGGATCCCGGAATTCCCTAAACTTCAGTAATAGGGTTCGCCTCAGAGGACGCTTCATAGGATGCAAAAAAAAGGTCCTTAACCCCCAGCAGATATCCCACTAGTCACATGGTACCTCCACACACGCTCTTAAGGAAGCTCTAATGGTC
The DNA here is from genome assembly GCA_963921825.1 of Erodium maritimum. Lineage (NCBI taxonomy): Eukaryota > Viridiplantae > Streptophyta > Magnoliopsida > Geraniales > Geraniaceae > Erodium > Erodium maritimum. The sequence continues at coordinate 3,074,472 of OY997595.1, forward strand.
TCCCTTGTTGTCTTCTTCCATACCAACGGTGGGAGGTCGTGGGCATGGACCCAAAACTACAGACGGTTCAGGTCAGGAAGGTCTCTGACCATCAGATCAATGTCCCTAAGGAGGAGAGGGTGACCATCAAAACACCAGGGCTCGTTACTCCGGACCCATGTACGAGCCTCCTCGGACTCAAAGTTAAAAACCAAAAATCCTCGGACCGATATCCTTGATAACCAAATTAACCGAATGCCGACCGTTCCACGCTTTGGTAAAAATCCTTAGCATGATTTCCTTTCGAGGGGGAGGGTCGTGGGGCCAATAATTTTCTAACCATACCAAACTATTGGCGAGTTAATATAGTCGGGTCGACGTGTAGAGGACCAACACCTCCATGTCCTCTTTCTCCCCGAGAGAGCAAGTATATAGGCTTTCTTGGAGACTAGCCATGAGGGAGTTGTTCAAACTTGGGGTTACCATGACGACTGGTGCTAGGGATTCCTCCGTAGGCGACAGAGTTACCCCACACTGGCGTAGCATGCTTGAAGGGATATACTGTAGGGGGAATCACCAAAATTCAGTCTGCGTTTGGGAGCGGAACACGCAACGATGTCCACGGCTCCTTCCTCAGGGCTCCCTGGTCGACAGGCTCTTCCTCCTATGCAGAGCCTCTCCGCATGGATCTCGGGGACTCAAGACCGTCTCCGAGGGTGAGGGAGTGAGTCGGCGAAGGGTTGATTGGCTCCAAAGCAAGAGCTAGGGTTTTTACTATACAGCCCCGTCTTGGTTTCGAAAGGGGTGGCACCGATGTAGTGAGACCCGGTGAGAAAGCCACAATGGTTGTGGTAGGTTGTGGTGGAGAAGTCGAGCCTGGTTTGGGTTGAGGTGCCCTCGACTTTCGTTTACGTTAGGCCCTTATAGGACTGACGGCCTTGGAAGATGGGCGTGGTAGTGGGACAGTCAAACCTCCATTCAACAAAGATGCATGTAGCCTCATTGATGGTGCAAGCGGGGACAAGACAATAGCGGTGGCTAGAGGAACAGTAGTGACAAAGGAATTAGACGGTATAACAAAATTAGGGTTTAGATTTTCTTCGAAAAAGACATACGATATACGTGAGAGGATGGAATAAATTCACATGAGACATTGAAATGTTCTTAATAAAAGATACTTAATTGAGGTACTAGTTCTTTAACTATCGTGACTTTCTCTCCCAACGAAAACCCTAGCTGCGACTACTGTTCCCCCTTCATCTCCCTTCCTTTTCCGGCACCGGCGGCGTCTCAGGCTTCGGCCTCCGACGTCGCCGGTGGTGACCTCCGTTACCCCTCTTTCCTTTCCCCCTTGTTCTTCCTCACCCACTCACTTCTCCCTCTCCTTTCACCTGCTCGTTTTGTTGGATTTGACGGCTCCGGTCGGCTTTGTCTTCCTCTCTCTTTAAAGATCTGGCGTGGGTCGACAGTCATTGGCCTTCTAGCCCTTTGATTGTCGCGGATCTGTGGAGATTGGGTCGGTTTTGGCTCGTTTTGTCCATCGGGTTTCTGGCTCCGGTAACTCCATCATTGATGGATGGGTCCTCCGGCCAGTGACGTTTGCTGGTGCTTCTGGACTCGACTTTTCCCCTTCTGTCCTGTCTCAGATCCTCTATTTGCGCTCGTTTCTGGCACGGTTCGCGGCTGGAACTCGGTTGGCCGGAACTACTCTTTTGACCGGCGACCTCTCCTCGTCGACGTGCCGCTGCTCTGATTTGGTCACAACTCACTTGTCGGACGCACCGGTTCTGATATGCATGGTCGGGCCCAACAGTAGATCCTATTAAGCCTCGGAATCCGATGTCCACGACAGTGGAAGCTGCACATAGAACGTGTCAACGAAAAGACACGCGTCAAAGCCCTGAAGAACAGGATTTGGATGGTTGGTTACACTTCGGGACTGAGAGGCGGGGGAGGGGATATATCGGATTACCTGGGTTGACCACCGGTGAACTCCTCCCACATTGCTGACCTGCTCTTTCGTGGTGCTGCTGCTCAGTCCACCTCCTCGGCTCTGTTGTTGCTGCTCCGTGTTTGGGTATTTTGTCTCGTTTTCACCCTTGTTTCTGATTAGTTATTGTAATGCACTACTTTGTTCCATAGACATGGACCAATATGTCTTCAGTGTTCCCAATCCGTTGTGATTTGGGGCTCGTCGGTTATTAGGTGTTGACCTCCGACGAGTGGTTTTAGGGCTTAGTGCCTTTGTTTGAAGACCTTGGTTCTCAGTTTCTAGGGTTTCGAAGTATCGGTGGTCAATCGACTATCGACCCCTCTTTGTCGTCCTTTCGGTGTTGGCCGGCGACGTGTCGGGACTCATACAATTCTTTGAATTATGGGTCTCGATGAGAGGGGGTTTCATACTTTGTCTACTTTTGATCCTGGGGTGATTCGAGTGCCGGTCGAAGTTGTGGGTCAGGAAGGCTTTTTGAGTAGTTGAAAGGTTTTTGGATTAGTTATTTCTGTTATGTTCTTTTTCTGTTGTTTTTGTTGTTTCGGTGGCCCTTGTTGGCTGTGTGTTGTCCAGATTGGCTTTTGTTGCCCTTGTTGGCTTTAGGTTTGTTGTGCTTAAGGTTAGAAAATTTTGGGTACTAGACCTTTGTTGTGGCATACCTATTGGGTTGCTGGTTCTGATTTGAGCTGTCTATATGACAGGCTCCTGCTTGTAATCTGTTCTGGAGGATTCGCCCTTGGCTTTGTTTTCAAACTTTTTGAAAACTTAATTTTTAGAAAGAAAAAAACTTGCTGATAAAAAAAAGGTACTAGTTCTTTACATTATGTAATAGGTGTTTTACAACCAGTTACCGCTTAATAAAGAATTACTTCCTTTCAAGAAAAAATCCAACAAAAATATACAATATCCATTACATAGATATTTAAATTTACATTCACATGATGACAATGATACATTGCTCCATATACAGTCTTACAACTCAACACACTTAGCCAACAACAAGTGGGTCCTTGACAAATACCACCCACTTTAAAACAACAAAAAAAACTCTCATTCACATCAATACACAACAAATTAGAAGGAAATACAAAATCAATTCCTTCTTTGCTACATGAATTGAGAGACAATATGAAAAACACTCAATTATATATTAATTACATGATTTTCCATTTAAAACATTGGATTTTTCAGCTCGACTATAAAAACACACGGATTAGTTAAAAAAATCGTTCCAATATATTGAACGATTGATCAGAATTACATGTATGATTTAAAACATTTGAGTTTTCAAAAACACTTCCATAAATTCTGATGTCATCACCTAAAGTTTAAAGTTCAAGTATTATTTACAAATCCTTCCATATCCATGGTGACCAAGAGGAAATAAATAATCTCTTGGACCCATGCCTAATTAATAATAATAAACACACCCATGACCCATCAATATTCAAATCTGTACCAACTTTTTATCCATGGATTGGATATTCAAAACTAGTTATAGTTATTTATTTGAAGAAAATACATAGTATATTTAAGTTTATTCAAAGTAGTGTCATATGTCATGTTTTTATATATATATACTCCATACTTTATATTAGTATTATTTAATTAATTAGTGAAATTATAAATGGAAAGAAAAAATAGTGTTACCTATGGGTCCCACAAGGAATCGTTATGCATATCATCATCCCACCGATCATTCCCTTCAATCTCATTGGAGAAAACCATAGAATATTGATACTCTTCCACGAACACGGCCTCCTCCATCTGCATCCACTTCGGGGATTCGAGCCGGGACTCGTTGATCGCCTGAATCTGACCCTCCGTCAGCCTGACGATCTCGGGGACCCCTCCCGACGAGGCAACAGCGCCTGTGTCTCCGACACAGGTGCTGTTGCCTACTCTCGTGCGCAGGGCGGCCTCGTGGGCCGCCATGCGCACGTGGTCAGCATTGGAGCTGACCGGCCGCGGGAGGGAGCGGGCCAGGTCGGGGAAGTTGAGCCTGGCGTCCGGCCCGCGGAAGTGCAGGGCGGCCACGTCGTAGGCCACCGCGGCCATCTCGGGCGTCTCGAAGCTCCCTAGCCAGATCCGGGTCTTCGTCCCGGGCTCCCGTATCTCGGACACCCACTTCCCCCATTTCCGCTTCCGCACTCCCCGGTAGTCCGAGGTGGCGCCGCCGCCGGAGCAACCGCCGTCTCCGCCACCAACTTGAGTGTTCTTCATGTGTGAACGAGGTCGAGGACTTTCAATTATGAGAGTGTTGAGGATTTTAAGTTAACGTACCGTTTTTATGGGTATAAATAGAGATTGGTGCTTGGTACGTGGAAACTTTGTATGGGAGGAAGAGAGCTTCCACGTAGTTTCATATACACAAGCCTCAGTGTTTTTTGTTAAAATATTTAGTTGTGTAGTAAGAAGTAAGAACACGATAAATGGGATAAAAATAATTAGGGGTAATTTTTTTTCAGTACCCTAAAATTTTTGGATTTCGTTTTTTGTACCCTAAATCTTTTTTCGTGCCACCTCAATACCCTAAATCTTTATTTATTCCAATTTAATACTCATCGTTAACTTTTCATCTGGGTCTCCATCCAACACAGGTAAAATGACCATAACACCCCTCATTTCAAAAATTATTTTTATTTTATAAAAATTATAATTTAATTTACAAAATCAATTTATTTTTTATAATTCAGTTTTTATTTCAAATTAATTTTTTATTTTTTTTAGAAAATCAACTTTTACTTAAAAACCAGTTTTATTAAAAAAAAAGTCAAAGGATATTTTCGTCATATTTAACAAAAATAAGGTCATGTGCTTCACACATGACTATTTTCCATCCAAAAATGAATGAAAAGTTAACAGTGGGTATTGAAATGGAATAAATAAAAGTTTAGGGTACTGAAATTGTACGTAAAAGATTGAGGGTACTAAAAACGAAATCCGAAAATTTTAGGGTATTAAAAAGGAATTACCCAAATAATTAAGTTTTTATGTTTTTGTATAAAGATTAAATAAGGATGATGGAGGTTACTGTTTGGGGACGCGGTTTGGGTGCTCGTGGAAGGAGCAGCAAAAATATATGGATTGGACCCACATATATGGTGATTTGTTTTATGTGTGTGACTAATACTTGTTGAAAAAGGGGTCAAAATGGTTTAGTTTTTTTTTCTCTTTTTTTTTTGGAAATATGAGAGAGATGAAAGGTGGTGAAAGGGACTGAGCATGGAAAAGAATGGAGGTGTGTGCATGTGTCTAGAGATTGACCCAATATATGTAGTATGTGAAAAATCATAAGTCTTTTGTTTTGGGGTGTCTCCTTGGGTGACACCTCCATGGTTGAGCCTTACTTTTGGTTGTTGACTATGTCAAGATATTTGGATGGTAAAGTTTTGGGGTCATATGTCTCTTTCTTTGTATGATAATGATTTTTCGATTCTTTATTACCGCATAATTTTATGAAAAAAGAGAGAGCTAAACATAGTCCCAAACAACTTGAAAGGTCCCATATTGTTTATCGAACACGTCGGTCCTTCAATGGGACCTCTGAGTGACAGAGAGTAGGATGTCGGGCATCTAATGAGAGTATCAGGAAAAAGAGGAGGCTTGGGGTCGAGTGGTGCATGACCCTGGCAGGGCGGGTGTGCCTCCTCTAACACATCTTGTTACTCGTCCTCATATTCATTGGTCCGGCGAGGCTGTGTAACAAATCTCGTCTGATTTTTGGGGGCAGCAATAGCTCTTATCGTTGATCCACGACGACACCGTGTCACCGTCGAGTTTTGACCAACTGCTCTTGGCATGATCAACTGCTAATTCCAATATCCGTAAATCTGATCGGAGGTATCATGGTATCAATCCAATGGATGAGGTTGGAGCGCCGAGTTTTCACCAGTTGTTACCGACATGATCAATTCTTTACCTGAGGTAATTGGGAAGCTAGGTCGGCTCGCCACCATCCGTCAAAGGCCTTGACACTCGTTCTTGTGTTGGATGTCTCAGCGGGTGTACAATTGGCTGCGACTCGAGGGCTAAATTTCTGTGTTGACGTGCCTCTCGAGCCGGCCCTCAAGGATTCCATTCCTTACCTTCACCGGTCTAGGATGATAAAGACATGGACCAAGACTGTTGGGAGGAGTACCACTCCGGCTCCTATGGGAGTCCCAACACGTTGCAGCTTCCTTTCAAGGCAATAGCTCGCCCCTTCCTTGTCGCGTAGGTAACCCCTGATCTACTACTATTGTTATTGTTGGTAGATCTCTTGGTTTGTTGGAAGTACAATATTATGTAAATTGACCGAACATAGCCATGAAACTAAATCGATTAATTTGACTAATAATTGAATCAAATCAAAACAATTTCAGTTAACTCGATTAGATTAATGAAATAAAATTACCTATCTTATCAACCTAAATTAATAATACATAATTTCAATTTGATTATAAAAGTCATTCATAATCGACTCGAATTACACACCGCTATTCATGTCCGTTTTCCCTAACATCTAAAACCGTTACTCTTATCTTTGAAGCCCCCATCCATTTCAATCTTTTATTTCCAGTAGTAAAATTGGTATAAAGCTCATAGAATATTCTATCCAAAACATTGTAGAACAACTTTAGTGGTTATAAATTGAACCATTTGTAGATGCAACAACTACAAGCAAGAGCTCACTCGAAAACATCACTTTTAATAACAACATAATCCAATCCATTGTAGACAAAGACCCCACATGGACACATCTACTTACCAAACCCCAAAACATTGTACTAGTTTTGTAAATATATGGTCAAGATCAGAAGAAACCTTTGGAGTCATATGTTCCCACTAGAGAAGTAACAAGACATTCAATGACCGACGTACCCGAGAACTCATGTGACTAACCGAATTTCGGGTCCCACTTAACCGAAAGTACCTGATTTTCTTATAATATTGGATTTGTATCTTTTTCGAGATTTTTTTTCCCTCTCTTGGGTGGACCGTGGAACCCTGAATTTGTGGGGATTTGCTTGAAATGGGTGATTGTATTTGTAAGGAACAATTTCCCAATTTGTTAATACGATGTCATTAAATGAGTAGTTGTGGAGTAGTGAAATAAACTAGGAAACAAAAGTCCTAGAACAGCGCCGCACAAGAAAAACCTATGGTTATGGTATCTGTTATAGCCTACGCTATGACTCTATTCTTTTCGTTTACAATAATAGTGATGTCAGGAGAGGATGTTCTCAGTTTCATAATTGATTGACGGTACGGCAACGACAACCATTCGATGAGGGAGGCGAATCCAGTAGTGATCTTTTTTCTCCGTCCAAGCACAACAAATATAACTTTCCACTGAGTCTAAGAGACTATATAGAGCCTTCAGGGCTAATCCGAAATCGAACCCCACATTTTATGGTTTCGATTTGTTGGGGTTTTGTTTTGGTACAATTTTACCAACCGAACACTTGTACGAACCATTTGGAGAAGGTCTCGGAGCAATACAAACGGTGGACTTAGGATCCGTGGGAGGGACAAGACGATGGGGTCTGTCTCCATAGCACCCGAGGTCGGGTTATCCCGTCTACTCAAGACGGGTTGACAATGCAAGACGCCCACTACGGCCAATACGAGGTTCAGAATTGGCATCAAAGGAGCTCCAGTATTGGTATTACGTAGCATTGGTTGTTTTGTTAACTATACAGTTCTAACACATAAGGTATCTTAACTAAAAAAATGGCTAAAGAAGTACCTTAGCTATCAGAAAATAACACTTTAGTTTACGGCGTTGACTTTCCATCCAAAATCAGTTTTGGAATTTAAATATCAATTTTATTTATTTAATAAAAATTATTTTTATTATTAAAAAATCTGATTTGTTATTAAAAAATCAGTTTTTATTATTAAAAATCAATTTTTGATTAAAAAAATCAATTTTATTTTTAAAAATCCAGTTTCATTATTAAAAAATCATTTTTATTTTAAAATTTCAGTTTATTTTATTAAATCAAATTGTTTTTAAAATCATTTCAGTGTTAAAAATAATTATAATTTTTTAATAATGAAACTGGATTTTTAAAAATAAAATAAAATTTGTTTATTTAATAAAAATTAGTTTTATTATTAAAAAATGATTTGTTATTAAAAAATCAGTTTTTAGTACTAAAAATCAGTTTTTAACTAAAAAATTAATTTTATGTTTAAAAATTCGTTTCATCATTAAAAAATCATTTTTATTTTTAAATTTCAGTTTTTATTATTAAATCATAATTATTTTTAAAACTGAAATGATTTTAAAAATAATTTGATTTAATAAAATAAACTGAAGTTTTAAAATAAAAATGAGTTTTTAATAATTAAACTGGATTTTTAAAAATAAAATTGATTTTTAATAATAAAAACTGATTTTTTTTAATAACAATTCAGATTTTTTTAATAATAAAACTAATTTTCATTAAATAAATAAAACTGATTTTGGATGGAAAATTAACGTCGTAAACTAAAGTGTTATTTTATGATAGTTATAGTACCTTTTTAACCATTTTTTTTTATCAGCGTTTTTTTTTATAAATACTAAGACTTCAAAGTGAAGTACAAGGCAAAGGGCGAACCCTCGCAACTAGAATCTTACAAACAAAGGAAACCCCAGTAGGAGTCCCTAGCGCAAGCAGCTTGCAGTGTAAGAAACTAAACCGAAACAAGAACTAGGAGTCTAACAATCCTATACCCTGATTTTTCAAACTTGAAGTAAACTTATTTTTTTAGTTAAAGTATCTTATGTGTTAAAAGTGTATAGTTAGGGGTACTAAACTGATATTTTCCCTACAATGTATTCTCGTTGTCGTTTCAAACAACAAAAGATTAAACCGAAAAATTAGAATAGAGGGAAATAGGACGTAAATGTGGATATAAGTGGTGAACACACAGATTTCAAAAGCCAGTCGATATCAAGTCTTCTGGATACCAACTGTAATCAACCAAAGTAAGGTGAAAGACATATTGCTATTTTAGGTACAAATTATATTTATTGTGGAACTCATGATTATGAAAAAGATTGTTTTTTTTATTATTATAACTTCACAAGTCACACAGATCATAACAGCTGGATCATCCTAAGCTTCAACTATAATTATTTTCATTTTTCTTTGGTAATATTTTAAATTAACTAAATGGGTTATAAAGAAAAATAATAATGGGTGCATTACAATATATGTTATGTATACGGTTTCCGCGTTTAGTTCAGCACGAAATTATAATAACTACCTTAAGTTGATGGTGATTGGAAGGAGGATTAGAGACGTATACCATTTCTACTTTCTATTTTGTTTTGTTTGTGGTAGATACTTTTAGGTGCTTTTGCGTCTTTAAACTAATATTTTGGTGATTTGTTGGCTTAATACAAACCATTGCATATATGTATTGATAAAAATTCTCCACGTTAGGTCGTGATGTGTTCCCGTATCTATAATATTCTCTCACGTTAGTCGTGTGTTTCTTCCGAAGAAACTTTAGCTCCTAGTCTAATTATATCGTCATTTTCGTCTGTCATCGTCGTGCCTCTGTCCACCGCTCTTGTCTCTTCGCCGCCTGCACCACCAATGGTTGAAGGCTTGGCTGTTCCACCACCATGTCCTTCCATGGACGTTTTTAGTTCATTAAAGGGTCGTCGAAGGAGGAAATCGAAACCATCGACTCCGGCACCAACCACGACTCTTCCGCCACACATAACCATCGTGGCGTTCTCTCCGGGGGTCACTACACCGAAGCCCCCGCGATTGACACCAAGAAGGATCCGACGTTATAAATCCCTAACTGCGTCAGCGAAAACCAATCCACCGCTACTCCTTTTCCCTTACCCATGGTGATGGCCCTGAGTCACCGAGGAGTCTGAATTCCGGACCTCCCTTGAAAGCGTTCCAGTTCGATCAAGGGCAATTGCGTGGGACGGAAGAAATCTTGTTCTGCGTCCCGCTCCTACTAACGAACGTCGATCGTATTATGATAATACCCTCTCTCCCAACTATACCGGATTACATTACATGTTGCGTCGGGGGGAGGGGCTCCTCCGCCCCCACCAGAATCAATTCTTGCATCGATTGTCCTGGTCCCGCCTAGTTTATCGGTCTCACCGATAGCTAATCTTTAGGAGAGCCTCTCCTCTTGCTCGATTGAGGAGGAAGAGGACATGGAGGTGATGGTCCCCTAAGTGTCCGTGGATTCGAGTGTGTTGGCCCGCCATCAATTTGGAATGGTCGAGAAGCTTATGACCCTGCATTCCCCTAGAAGGAAACCCTATTAAGGATCATCACCAATGCATGGGGACGATCAACATCATGCTTGGTCAGTAAGGACATCGGACCAGGGATATTCAGATTCTACTTTAAATCCGAGGAGGCTCGCTCTTGGGTCTGGGGTAACTAATCATGGTGGTTCGACGGTCACCCACTACTCCTTAGGGATATCGATCCGATGGCCCGAGACCTCCCTGACCTGAACTGCTTGCAGCTGTGGGTCTATGCCCACGACCTCGTAGCACTGGTAAGGACGAGGACGATTGGGGAGACGATTGGATTCGCCTTGGGACTTTCTATTGAGGTGCGTCTGATCAATGAGGGAAATGTTGGGGAGGGGCGGTCAAAGTCCGGTTCTGGCACTCTATGGATCGCCCCCTACGCCGTAGTCTCCTACTACGCTTCAAGGAATTCCGGGACCTAATCCGGTTCTCCTTCACCTACTCCAAATTGCCAACATTCTGTGGCAATTGTGGGCGTATTAGCCATAAGGCTCAGGCATGTGATCGGGAGATGCCAAGCGTCCCTCGTTTTGACACATCGCTACTGAAATTTTACCGAGACCAGAAACACAAACAATATGCGACGGATTAGACGGCCAAGCCTCCCTAGAATCCTCCACCTGGTTGCGGGCCTTTGACCTAAAATACTATACCTAAGGAGCCCTTATCTCGAGAAAGCGGCCCAATATTAACCCAGAACACTAAACCTAATGGTATAGTGGATTGAGTTGTTGTTCCCGGCTGAAAAAACTTGAAGGTGGGCCAACCCTCGAGTAGTGGGAATGGAACACCCCCAATGGGAAGTGCTGGAATGAAGAGGGGGTCAATTGATAGTTTATGTTATGATTTGACAATAAACGAAAAATTGAAGTTATGATTTGAGAATAAACGAAAAGTTGAAGTTTTCATTTTAGAAAAGTTTTAGAGCACGTGACAAGCTAGTGACTGATAGTTCACGGCGTTAGTCACACTTAATAGATTTTGATACATTTGAAAATTAATAAAGTATAACCAATTTTTATCAGATACACTTCATATACATGAGTTATGATTTGATGACTAACTTTAGTAAAATAAGTGATATGCAGTTCTTTCTAATTTAAATGTAGTTTTAAAAAAGGTACAGTGAACTTTCTAGTCTCTCTCTATGACTCTACACGTCTCAAACACGTGATGGACTCATGTTTAGACAAAAATGTGGTCAACGTCGGTAACGAGTCCAAGTCAAGACCATTTGTCAATGTCACTCTTAAATAATATATTCGGTGGCTTTTGTGTTGGGTTTACTGGATATCATTCTCTACTCTTCATTACTATTACGCGACAAGGCTGAAGACAGTTTTGAATGGGCTGAGCTCAAAACCTGAAATGGGCCATAAGCTGGCAAGGGGTTCAAGCCCATCGTGTTCCCCGTTACTGTCCCGTGGTACAACTCTTCTCTGTTTGGCCTCATATTGGGACGCGGGTTATGGAGTCTGCGGCAGAAGATCAAAACAGGACTGAACATCTGTATATAGACTAGAGACTACATGATGGAGGTGACAAACAAGCTTTAGATCGAACCAGACTATGATACTATGTTAAAAGTCTTATCCAACCAAAAAATTCGAACTGATGGATAGAGGCACTAGTATGCTGATTAAATGTTCAATTTCAATTTGTCTATATATTTATATGAGACTCATACTTCAACATTCTGTTTCCGTCTTTTCCATTCTTATTGAGCATGTGATCTCGTTTTGGTCGCAATCGTTGCTTATTTGTGAACTTCAATTGTTTTAAAGTTTATAATTCTCAACCCGAGACCCACTTTTCAATGCATTTTAATTCTTTCCGAAGAAGAAAACAATCTTGATCTATTTTTGTGCTCAACCTATTCATAGCCTTTGAACACTATACTAAAAGTCCCTAATCTTATGATGAATCTATTACTCGTGGGAGTTTATTGAAGACCTCATTCTCACGTATCTTTCCGCCTCCTCAACACGACCAACACGCTTAAGAAGACTTAAAATGATCGAGTAATGTTCATCGGATGGCTTCAGTTTCCACTTGGTAGACATCAAATTAAAGATCTGACAAGCATCATCCGCAAACCCGGCTCGGTCACAAACCGATAGAGCAACCGCGCAAATCGAAGGACTAATAGGGAACCCCCTATCCGCCATCCGATAGAACAAACGAATCGCGTCTTGGAACCATCCATTATCGCGGTAAGCCTCCATTATCGCACTCCAAGTCATCGTGCCCTTAACGGGGACTCGAGAAAACGCCGTCCTGGCATAACCAACGGATCCACAACTCCCGTACATCCTTATGACTTCGGAAGACACAAAAGGGATGGAGTAGAAATTCTTCTTTAGGACGTGCCCGTGGAGCTCTTTCCCGAGCTTCAACGCTCGGGAAATCCCACAAAGACGCAACATCCTCCCCACCAGCACTGAGTCCGGACGGTGCCTGGACGAATGTATAGACCTGAACGCACCCAACGCTTCGTCCAGGCACCCGTTGTCTACGTAAGATTCAATCACAGCTGTCCACGACCGCACGTTCCTATACTCCATCGTTCGAAACAATTTCGAAGTGTACTCCAAGTTACCGCACTTGGAGTACATTACCATCAAAGACGTCTCGACCGCCACATTAGGCAAGAACCGGTTCTTCACCGCGTACGCGTGAAGCTCCTTCCCCGACCGCATAACCTTCAACTCCGTACAAACCGGAAGCAGAGTCACAACGGTCACAACATCAGGCATGATCCCTTCCTGTTGCATCCAAACCACCGCCTTCAGCGCCTCCGCTAACCGCCCATTGGCGGCGTATCCCGCCATCAGAGCCGTCCAAGTAATAGCATTCCTCTCCCTCGACCCATAAAACACACGTCGTCCCATATCCAAGTCCCCAGACTTGCAATACATATCGATCAACGCCGACCTCACCACCACCTGCTTAGCATAACTCCTCGTCTTAACAACATACGCATGAACCTCCCTCCCCAGCTTATCACCACGCTGACACGTCTCTCCGATAACCGGAAGGATCGTAGTCAACACAACCCGGTTCGGCATAATCCCTTCCCTAACCATCTGCCTAACAAAATCCAAAGCCTCCCGGTTAAGTCGGTTCTGCACCAAACCGGCTATCATCGCTCCCCAAACCACAACATCCTTATCCCCAAACTCATCAAACATCCGGTTCGCAAGCTTGACCTTCCCACACTTTACGTACAGGTAAACCAAACCGGTTCTCAGAACCGGACTCTGAACCAGACCGTTCTTGATCAAAAGGGCATGCGCCTTCTCCCCCTGCCGAAACGCCGATGCCCCGGAGAAACCCTTTATCACGTTCGAGAACGTATACTCGTTCAAATCGAACCCCGACGAGCGCATCTCATAATACACCGACCGCGCCTCCCTGTACCGCCTCCATCCCCTGAGGACGTTCCCTCTGAGCACCGCGTTCCACCGGTAAACGCTCTCACTCCCGCCTTCCTCGAGCACCCTCTTCACGTCGTCTACAGATTCACAAACTGTGTACATCCTCGCGAGCTTCGCGCAGAGATACCTGTCCTTCTCGAGGCCATTGATCTTGATGTACTTGTGGACGAGCCTTCCTTGGTCTAGAGATCTTAACCTCGCGCAGGCGGAGATTAAGGAGGCGAAAGTGTCCGGGTCGGTCCGGAGGCCCTTCTGGTCCATGTAGTGTAGGATTGTGAAGGCTTGTTTGAGCTTGTTTTGCTTGGCGAATCTTGTAATGTCGCTGTGGATGACTTGCGGGTCTCTGCTGTGGAGTGGGAGTGATTCCGGGAAGGGGTTTCTTTGTTTTTGCGGCGGCGCCGGCGGGTTCTTGGCGGTGGTTCGGGTGCGGCGCGGTTGTGCATGGGTTGAGGCTTTGGTGGTTAAGAGGAGGTTGTTGTGGAGAGAGAGAGGCATCGGTTTTTGTTGGGTTGGAGTTATGGTTTTCATTGCAAAGTGGTGGAAGATAGAATGGTGAGAGTGAGAATTGGATTGAGTTGAAGGGTGAGATAGAGAGGGGATGTGTGTTGTGCAAATGAGAGGTCTCTGTTTCTCTAGGATCATTATATGTGTAGCTTTGTGGGCCTAAAAGGAGGGCTTGTGTGTTCCTATATGAGCCCATATGTTTTTGCTCTCTCTGTTTGCATTTTCTCCAAATTTCTCTGTTTTTATCAAATGTTCTCCTTCCATTTTAGACCAAAGATGGGCCTGTTCTGTTAGATGTGTCTCCCTCTCTTTGTGTTGGTAAGAGGAGTTGGGCCTGATGGGCCTCGCATACCGCCGCCATCGTCCGGGATGTGCAAACATTATACATTTTACTACATCGAAGTTCTGGTTACTGTTCTGCTGAATCCACATCCAGCAGAGCGAGTGGACGCGCTGTTGGGTAGAGCTGTGTAACCTTGTGGAGCAACCGCTGCTGATCCCCACCACGGTCACGCCTGAATATTACTTTCAAGTCAGTGGTTACTGTTCTGCTGAATCCACATCCAGTATAGCGAGTGGACGCACTGTTGGGTAGAGCTATGTAACCTTGTGGAGCAACCGCTGCTGATCGCCACCACGGTCACACCGAAATATTGCTTTCAAGTCAGTGGTCGTGTGCCATACCACAACTGCTTCTGTTCTGCACGTCTAACCGGTTGATCAATTTCAGTTTACATTGTTTGTTTCTTGTTGTTCATTTCAGTTTATAATCAGTTATGCATTATATAAACCAACAAGATGTGTCCACATATAAATTAGAAGATTCATATAGGATATTTAAGAAATAAAGAAATATTCAACATATATTTTGAACCCACCATTTGATAGTGTCTTTCGGATCAAGTGAGAACCCGATGTGTATTAATAGGTTTGTTATTGTTGTGTGTTCTTCTTTAGATAGGCCTGGTTCTCCTTAACAATTGTATTAGAGGTTGTTGTATGGATTCTTCCAAGAAGTAGGTCGGAGTAAATCTTCTAAGGCCTAGAACATTTGGAACTATTGCTTCTCATGATGATGGACCTAAGTAAGATGAAGTGGATTTGTGAGGAATTGAATAGCACAAGCTAAATGTTGGGTGTACAAATACGAACAACCCGTTGTGATGAGACTCAATAGAAATACGAAAATAATCAGGTTTGGAACATGTGAATCGAAAGACTTGATATACATTTTGACCGTGGTTGTAAAATATTATGGCTATGTTGGCATAAAGAAGCATGTTGTTTTCAGGAGGTGTACTGAGTTTAATATGTAGGGGATGAGGCCACAAGTGCACTAACCAATTTACTGAAGATAGGCTTTTGGGTTCATCAAGATTGAACAATAGCAAGGCTCTACTTGTGTTCCATCACTTTTAACTTTAAGAACACCTACCATGGAGCAAATCAGATACCCAAAGTCTTTGGGTGCAATATGATTTTATTTGGGTGAATCTACAAGCACAAGAATATAGAGAACAGATATACATGATATAGACACTTCTTTTTTTCAACAAATCTTCACCAAGCAAAAGTTCGATATCGATATCGACTCTTAGAGCACCCGTAATGAAAGACTGATGGAGGAGATTTGGATAGGACTATTCAGAAAAGAATCGTTACGTGTCACGATGAGTAAGGCTGAAGAGAGATGAGATATGAATCGATTGAGCTATTTTCGAATATACCAGAGGGACGATTTCTGTGCCACCAATGTGGATGTTCTTAAGATCAAGGGCAAAAGGGTCTTTCCACAAGAGACCTATGGCTTGGGATTGTGAAGTGCCTTATCCTCCCCTCTTGTTCCCTCAAGTAACCCTCACAAAGAAACCCCCTAGAGAACCTATCCTCTACAGCCCTGTCCACATCATGCACAAACACATGAGTCTCACCACCCAACCTGTTCCTAGCCATCAACCCAGCAGTGTAGATGGCACTCATCCTCCCTGGAGCCCCATCATAATACCCTGTGGGAGCATCCACCATAATCAAATCCCACTCCACATCATACACCTCACTAGGGAACCCCCTGACTGCCAGCTGGCACCTTGACTTTCTAGGGTCAACCACAGCCTTGCAATCCTTAGACCCCATCCCAAGCTCAAACAGCTCACCAGCCATGTGCCTCTTGGTGTCATAGGTCACATGGTAGGCCTCCAAGTTGGGGAGCTTGGCTTTGACTTGAGCTATCCAAGCCTCGTCCTCTTCAAGGAACACTGTCCTGCCTCCTAGGTTGAGGGAGGTCCACATGAGGCTGTCATGGCCTAGACCAAGTACTAGGAAGTTGCATGGTGACTTGCTTTCCAAGACTCTTAGTGAGACTTGGATCTCCTTTAGGGTTTGTTGTGGGGTGGTGTTGGAGGTCACATAGTGGATCATGGAGTGGGCTAGGGTTGGTGGGATCTTGTTGCATGTTTGTGATGTGGCCTTTTGTGGACAGTTTGATGATGGCTCTTGATCATCTTCATCATGATCATTGGGTGAGAGATGGGTAGTCTCTGTGATGGGTGGTTGGAATGGCTTTGGAGAAGAATGGGTGTTGGTTTTGATTAGCAAGACTAGGAGGAGGAAGATGAAGAGGAAGCTGAAGAGGATGAGCTTCAAGTTTATGGGGTTTTGGGGTTTGGATCTCATGGTTTTGGAGACCTTTGGGAAGAGAGAGATAGAGAGATCTGTTTGGGACATGCCCTTGTTTTGTAGGGGAGAGAGAGATTGGTAGATGACCTAATGATTATACTTTCTTTCTGTCTCCTAACAGAAGTGATGCTAACTTATGTTGCATATACATATTCCTTCCACCAAAACAATAATGCATGGCAGATGGAGGTGACTTGAAGATCAAGAGTGGTTGAAAATGTTAAAAGTCTTAAAGCATCCACAATGTTGGGCGGGGAGTTGCTGGCGATGAACAATCGGTGGCAGAAAGCAGACGGAGAGCTGACGGGGAGCTAGCGGGAAGTTTGCTGGTGGTGAGGAACGACAGTGAGCTCACCACCTCTTCTCAACGCCGGCGGCAAGCAAAATTGTGAAGAAAAAAGCACTTACCATCAACTCTTTACCACCTAGCATTGTAGGGTAGTGACTATTGGAGCTGGCGGTAAAGCTCAAAAATTATATTTAATCATTCCATCAGCACCTCCCCGCCAACTGCCGTCAGGGAGTGTTGTGGATGCTCTTAGATAATTTACAATGGAACTAAAAAGAATTGGTCTAATCCCAGTTTAATTAGAAAAAAAAATAGGGAAAATGTAGGCCGAATCGACCCAATTCGTGGGCCCACACATCGTTAATATCTTTTTAAATTATAAGTTACTACGTGACAATTCTCTATAAGAAGATCGGACATTAAACCCGAATAGACCATCAACGAATCCATAGACTGTCTATGCGGTCGAAGCCCACAAATCAATTTTTTTTGAGCTTTTTCCCAAAAGGTTACTGATTTAACGCCCCTATTCGACGTACAGAAGACCCACTATGTATGATCTTATCCATACATTAAAAAAAAATACCTATTAACATCAATTTTCAAATTTACAATTACAGACTCCATAATGTATGTTAACTGTGCATTAAAATTGAAGCATAATCACGGGGATGATGATATGGACATGTGATCCACTCTGGAAAGAAATCCATAAAGAACATGGTTGGTAGATTTGCATATATGCTTGTTAAGTTTAGGAAATGATTTGAATTAGTTAGAAGCATATAATTAAGTTGGTACTATATTGTTTTTCTAATCATAAACATTACCAACTAATTTGTTATTTGCAAGTTTTGATTGGCTATTGTAGTAACGTGACTTGATATCCAAGCTATGAAAAAAATACGAACATGGGGGAGAACATTTAAGTAGACAATAAAAAGTTTAGGATTTTAAACGTTTCTTAATGTTAGGTCAAGTTTTTAAATTTAAGTTTAGAAACATGTATTGCCATTGTCTGATTGTAGGGGATTTGGGATGTAGGGTTCTCTGTTTCGCTATGTCCAGATATGGTGTATTGGGGTCATCTCCTTGCTCGGTATTGTGTTGATATTGGTTCTCACCCGTTCGGGGCACCTCTCAGTGTTGGCTGAAGGTGTGTTACATTTTAGGTAACTAAGGATCGAGCAAAGAGTGCCTCAACAGGAGGAGTCCTTGTTGTGCTACTCGTGGGTTGGTTGTGTTGCTAGCGTGTGGGTAAGACAAAGTTTTTAGTCGCAACTGCTTGGGGGTCTCGGTGTTTCGTACTTAATACTGGGAATATCTGGGTTTGTAGACCTTCCATTTTCTAGTTTTGTTGCGTTGCTTTGCACTTTGGTGTTCTAGTGCAGGTGCAACCCTTCGTTTGCCAAAAATCTAACCCAATGATCATTGTTAAAATGCTTCGGTTTTCCATCCTTCGTTGAGTCTTTGTATATGTTTTTGGTCCAGATTTGTTTTGTTTATTTTGGATTAATTATAATTAAAAAATTAGATGTTACTGGACCGTTAGAACAACAGTCCGACATTTTTTCCTTTGAACGTCACATGTAGGCGCCTGATTGGCGCGCTTGCGACCTGCGAATCGCACACCAGCGACTAACATTTGTGAGTTGCGATTCGGCCCACGGACCTGTGATTTAGTAGGTTGAAACCGTGTTTAACACAAGCCACAACGTACGCACCTGACTCACGACCCACTAAAACACTAGTCGTAGTTCGTACATCACGTAGTACGTGCTCTAAGACATGTTTTTATTGAGATAATGTGAAACCTCACAAACCTCTCCCTCGACTCGAAGAGGCCATATTCCTAGCCTATATGCTATAGTGCCGGGACAAATTTGGTCTCCTCCGATACATATATGTTCGGAACCCAAACTCTTTACAACGTTTCGTACCTCGAATGGTAAAACAAAACACAAGAGTAGAACAACATTATCCGGAAGAGTCATGACAGAGACACAACGTGTCATGAGAACTGGTCAGAGATAAGGATAATGTCGGAGAAGCAAGTACATATCTTTCCTTTAATGTAATAATAATTGAGATCGGCATGCAAGAATGTCCAAAAACGACCTCCATTCGTCACAAAACGAGCTCTCGCAACCAACACGTGTACTCACTAAAAAAAACATGTCACATATATATGCTCTATCGTTTTAATCTTCGAAAACTCAACAAACTCACCTCTCTTTATCTCTCTCGTTTCTTCGATATGGATATAATGAGCCGTGTTCTAGATTTCATGGTGCCGCCGGCGAGCTGCTTGATGCTGGCGTTCGCATGGCCGGCGTTGAGCTTCGTCAACGCTTGCGAGTGCCTCTACAACTCTCTCTACTCCGAGAACATGGCCAACAAAGTCGTTCTCATCACCGGCGCGTCTTCCGGCCTCGGCGAGGTACGTGTTCTAAGGGGTAACTTCGTTGATATATCCTCCGACGTTAAAGAATTAACGACATGTAACACCTGTCACTTTTTGTTATTATCATATATCCATAATCGGTTTATTTTTGTTAGGGTTTTTTTGAAACAAATTAATTGAATCGGTAAACTTTTACAATGTGTTACCGGTAGAAAATAATGTGTATAATAAGATTGAGTTTAGAAAAGACATGTCGGATTTAAGACTTTCAAGTTGTGGCGTGGTGTGGAGACCACTCACATGAAAGCAATTTGTCCGGTGGACTTCAATAACAAAAAATAACAGGTTGCTCTTTAAGGATAACAGGCTTGCTAGCTCTATTCGCATCCATTCATGAATGGATTCCCGGAACTTACGGAAGAATACCCAAAAACATAGAAATTAAGAGAGGAGAATATTGTTTTTCTTGATGTTTAATCAAGGATTAATGATGTCTAATTTATAAGGAAAATTGAGTGAAAAACCAAACTAAAAATAGTCAAGAGGTGGTCCTAAATTTGTAGACTCTGACCACAAACTTCTAAGAACAATATATAAGACTTTAAAGCCAGGAGAATATTGTTTTTCTTGATGTTTAATCAAGGACTAATGATGTCTAATTTATAAGGAAAATTGAGTGAAAAACCAAACTAAAAATAGTCAAGAGGTGGTCCTAAATTTGTAGACTCTGACCACAAACTTCTAAGAACAATATATAAGACTTTAAAGCCATTATTTATAATATTACCGATAACCCTTTTTTTCTTAAGAGGTATGTTTAAAAGTCAAAGGTCAACTAAACGGTGGAAATAACATTTTCCCTACTTTAAAAGGTTTATTTTGTGTTACAATAACCCCTTTTCTATAGAAAGAATGTTTAAAAGTCTACTGAATCAGTGGAAATAACATTTTTCCTACCTTTAATCCCTCTCTAGTTTTTTCCACTTCCTAAAGTGTGAACTAAACTTCACACATAAACAAGTGTTTACTCCATGTCCTAACCTCCTACTACACTTAATTGTCAAATCCACACCCAAGCTTTGAAAAATTGTCAAATAGTAACGAATTTCAAAACTAAATTATTAAAAATCAAAAAGTATTGTTTAAATTGACTTTTCCCGTGAACAGTGAATCACGTGCTGCCCACGTGACTCATTTTATAATGGAGCTTGCGCGAGCTGAGGTCACGAAGAGATGAAATTCGAAGCATGGACACAAAGAGATGAAGTTCGAAGAGCTGAGATGAAGAGATTAGGTCACAAAGAGATGAAGTTAGGCCAAGTTAACATCCGAAGGAAAAACATATTTGAGGGTAAACTCGAATTTTCACTTGGCCAAGTTAACGTCCGTTTAAAATTAGAAACAGTTGGAAATTTCAGTTAATTGACCGTTACTACATGGCAATTTCAATTGTACAGGGTTTGGATTTAATAATTTCTGAAAGTTGGACGTTAGGATATGGAGTAACCCCTATAAACAATGAACCAAACACCAAAACTTATTTTTGTTTAAATGCTTGATCAATTTGAACTCTGGTACTTAAAGGTAAGAGTTTAAATCACGACAGTGATGTTAAAATCTTAATATCGCTATCAAGAGATTTAGTCTGAGAAATGTTAAGGCTAATGTTCAAATCACCTAAAAACCCAAACTTACGAGATAGAAGTTTCGGTACGTTTTCGAGAATATGTTTATAAAATTAACCCTAAGTTTTTATTAATCCATGCACCCCACATTTACCACATGATATGCTATTAATATTATCTATCAATACCAGCAAATTGCTTATGAATATGCAAAGAGACGTGCCAATCTCGTATTAGTTTCTCGAAGAGAGGACAGACTCCGAGGGATCAGCGAGAACGCACGACTCTTGGGAGCCAACCATGTTATGATCATAGCTGCAGATGTAGTCAAGGAAGACGAGTGTCGGAGATTCGTTAACGGTGCCATCAACTTCTACGGCCGTAGTATGTGCACCATTAAAATTCCCGGCTTCTATAAAGATTGGGTTAAATATCGAAACTTGCTCTTAAGTATTGGTCATTAACACTACACTACCCAACGTTTCAAAGTGACAAATGCACTACTTTAAGTATTGACCACACGATTTTGTTAGTAAAAACAGACGGAATATTCCACTCTGTTAGTCATATGACCTCAAGTGCTTAAGTATTTGACCTCTATACATTTTATAAGGAACAATAACGAGGGTACAATGGTAATGTTCCTTGTAAAATGTATAGATGTCAAATAATTAAGGAAAAACGTTATTTTACCATCCATTACATGACACTTGAGGTCATACGACTAAGTGAGTGGAATATTCCGTCCATTTTTACTAACAAAATCGCGTGACCAATACTTAAAGTAGTGCATTTGTTATTTTGAAACGTCAGGTATTGTAGTGTTCGTGACCAATACGTAAAAGTAAGTTTCGATATTTAACCCATATAAATTGACTCAACTAAAACCTCAAGCTTACATTACACGAAAAAAAACTCAACTCACAAGCTGGATTATAGTTTTATATTCTAACACGTTTTTTTTCAGTTGATCATCTCGTGAATGCAACGAGTCTAGGACATACTTTCTACTTCGAAGAAGTAACAGACACATCTGTGTTTCCACATTTGTTGGTAGTGCTTTTAACCTTGGAATCATACCTCGGATATGTGAGCTTGGTGTCGTTTTCGTGCTCAAACATGTAGTTTGGTCTTTTTCAGGACATAAACTTCTGGGGAAATGTTTATCCGACATTCGTTGCTCTCCCTTACCTACATCAGAGCAATGGTCGGATTATTGTCAATGCGTCGGTGGAGACCTGGCTGCCCCTGCCGAGAATGAGCTTATACTCCGTAAGTACACCGGATCTTAGTGAGTTTATTTCCGTTTCAGTTGTTGTAACGATAAAAGATATGATTGTGAGAAACCAAACTAAAGATCGAACTGATAGTTGGTGACTCAATTATAGTTTTGTATTCTAACAGTTACGTGTTTCTTTTTCTGCTTAGGCTGCAAAGGCAGCTCTCGTGAACTTCTACGAGACATTGAGGTTTGAACTAAAAGACGATGTTGGGATAACGATCGCGACACATGGTTGGGTCGGGAGTGAAATGAGTAGAGGCAAGTTCATGGTAGAGGAGGGTTCGGAGATACAATGGAGGGAAGAAAGAGATGTAAGTTTTCCTAGAAATGAGTCTATATGCATGCTAATGATTTGTTTGATGATAAAAAGGATAAAAAAGAATTATTTGTGTTTATGATATATATGTTCCTTTTAGTTTCACTTTTGTCTTGAATAGTTAAGAATAAAAGGAGATTTCATATAAAATTTGGACCCATGGTTTGATAGGTCAGTTTTTTGAGTCAAGTGGGACGGTTAAAAAGCGTAGCAATGTTTTTTTTATTGTGCGCTCCTCCTCGTTAAGACCCGATTCTCCTCAACCGTGGTATCAAAGTCAGTATCTATGCACTCTCCTAAAAAGCGGGTCGCAATAGATGTATTAGGGTTGAGAACACCTAGAACTATGATCACCACTTCTTAGGGTGGGGAGCCTGAATGGGATGAGATCAATGTTCTAAGAATTATTAGGCGCTAGTCGGACGAGTAAGGTCTTTTGAGGATTAATCGGGGACTAAGAATAGATTAATCGAGGTTAAATAAAATAATCAGAAATTAAGCAGGTCGAATAACAAAAAAATGGGGCCTAGACAAGGCCTAATCGAGATTTTTAGAACCCTAGATGAAATAGGCACATCAAGGATTGAATAGATGAAGTAGAAATTGAGCTTAGGAATAAAATGGGCAGATAGTTGAGAAATAAAATAAGACTTGATGTAATAGACTTATAATTTGATAGACTAGTCTTTTGTGTCCGGAGTCAAATGGAGTGATCAAAATGCTTATCATAAGCTTTTTATTATGTGTTTTTTTCTTGTTAAGGCTCAATTCTCCCGAACATAGAGAACCAACTAGGATTCAACCGTGTTTTATTTTTATCATAAAATATTTTATAAAAGACTCAACTTTCTGATGTACAAATAAAAACTTGTTGATGGCGTTATTTGCTCTACAACAGTGTGTGTCAATTTCGATTTTTCTTTTAAGAAAGGGCAACACTTTTTGTGATATGTAGGTACATGTGACCGGTGGCCCGGTTGAGGAGTTTGCGAGGATGATCGTATCCGGAGCTTGCAGAGGCGATGCATACGTAAAGTGTCCGCGATGGTACGACATCTTCTACCTCTTTCGGGTTTTAGTACCCGACGTTCTTAGATGGACATTCAAGCTTCTCCTAGCACCAAACGGTATCGCAAGCCAAACTTCTATGTGGGATACCCGAAGGGCTGCTTCGGAAGGCTCCGAGAGACACTATTCGGAAGGAAGCTCCCCTAGTAAACGTCTAGGAGGTCCTCTTACGTTTTCTCAACACCAGCTAAGGCTAGAAATGAAGTAACGAATTAGGGTTTGGCACACCCATGGTTATAGAGTTTGTGAAGTATTTGTGTTATCTTGTTGTCAATTGTGTTTAAGGGATGTATTTTGGTTAGTCAATAAGCAAGATTTTAGACTAGAATTGCTACTTTTTGTTACACTGCCTATAATAAATTACATGCCTTGCTTTGTCATGGGCTAAGTTTTTAAGTATGTTCATTGTCAACGTTTTAAGGTAGCGAGATGTGAAACATAAAAGATACATGAAGAGGAAAGGATGTGATTAAACCGGATATCAGGAAAATATGAGTGAAGATTTCGAAGAAGAAGTGATCACAATTCTTTAGATTTGTTGGTTTTTTTTATCAGCAAGTTTTTTGTTTTATAAAGAACCATGTTTTCAAAATGAAAACATGGTTATGGGAAGAACCCACCAGAACATACACGGGCATGCCCGAACATCCCAAACCAGTGTAACAGAAGGCCTATCTACCCAGATTTTTCTACCTTGAAGTACAACCATAACACACAAATGGGTCTAACAACAAACCTATACCCAGATAATAATCAGCAACAGTGCCAAACAAAGGCAGAACAAAAACCATAAAAACAAAACTTCATATTTGTTGGTATTATTAGAATATAAATATAATTGAGCCATTAACTATTAGTTTGAGTTTTTAGTTGAGTTGGTCATTTAATATGGTATCAGATTTTAATACCTCATGATCATGGGTTCAAACCACACATCTTGCAACAACAACAAAAATACTAATTTCTCATATTTCTTCTTAATGTGTTCATCTTCTTTTCTAAATAATCTATCTCCAAACCTGGAAACCAACTTGTACGTGAGAGTACATATTAGAATATAAAATACAATTAAGCCTTTGATTATGAATTTGAGCTTAATTAAAGGCTTAATTGAAACACATAGTAAAGAGGGAAGGAAAGTGGGGCAGGCTTCACCGGATCCTGTTTCTGTTCGGAGGAGGAAGGTACGAGATCGTCGATCGAGAAGGGAGAAGATGGTGTTAAGAGGAAGACACAGATGGCGTAAGTTTTGATGCGATTGGGCCTGACAGTGCTGTTGTAGATGGGCCTGTTTCCAATTATCCAACCCATCTTGTACAAGATCCAGTGGATTGCGCTTTCACCTGTGGAACAAAATGTACGAGAATTTGACATCACTTTGCCTAATGGATCATTGACAAGGGATAGGCCTGGGGTTGAGCCGACCTTGTCTAGGTCCAGCCCTTCGTCTTCAGCAAGCCCGAAGCTAGTGTCAGACACAGACACTTTGGTTGACGGGTCAGTTTTACCAAGTTCGGGTAATATACCCATTGTTGTCAAGAATAGTTCCCTTGAATTGGCTCCGATCACTCAATTCGGGGATCAACAGAGCAATCCTTGGAAAGAGGTTCTTCTTAAACCTTCTAATCCAGTGAACAAGGGTCCCCATTCGAAACTACCTTCTAGAACTTCAAATCATCTTAGTCAGCCTCCTAAGTTCTTAGGGGACTACTATACCGTTAATATCAAACCTAACCATTCTAGAAGTCGGGAGAGACTCGTTAATCTTGTGGATATTGGGAAGCAAGTCTTACATCCTCAAGTTGCTCTGACCAACTACTAATCAAGCAGATTACAAACTCAAGTTGCTCAGCTAGCCCATTCAGCCAAAGCCTTTGATGACCCGACCCTGACTTCGGATGGCGATGAGTCGGTCACTGATGGCTAATCCTGTGTTTATGTTTATGTTTTGTTCTTTTTTCGGGGTTCGTTCCCGCAGCTCCAGACGAGAGCTCTTTTGTTTTGGTTGTGTTCTGGATTGATCCTGCTTGGATCTTTCTTTTTCTAAATAAAATTTTTGAGCTTATCAAATTTTTTTGTACGAATTTGAGCTTTTAGTTGAGTTAGTCTTTTAATAGATATGTTATTACCCTCCCAGTTTGTGTGTGAAATAAAACAACTATGACAGACCTCACATATACTTGCATCTCCTCAATAACAACGCAATCAATACGAAAATGGTCAATTCCATTATCTAAAATTTCATTATCTAAAATCTAAAATCCAAAATCTAAAATCCCATTGTTCAGTATGTACACAATCTAACAATACTTTACTTAGTCAAACCCATATAAGGAAGAAAAAGGTCAATTCAATTGTGATATGACACATAAAAGGCAAATACATCATGTGACATGGCTCTTCTAACCAATACAATATCTTCACGTTGACTCAGTAGAAGTCAAACATACCATAATGTTCCACCCAAAACCAACAAAAACTTGCCTACTATAGCTTGTCGGATCCAGACAAGAGTCCGATATCAACTCAACTTTCCATATTTAGCATTGCATGTAATCATCAACCGAAACACTCAACCCTTCTCCATTTCTCGACGAACACGACCGGTCGTCGCTTCCCTCCCACGTGTCCCCGCCTCGCCCTCCGCCACCTCCCTCACCGGCGGCCACTCCGCCGCCGTGATCCACACGAGAGCCACTACTACTACCACTATTGTTACTCATTTTCAGCTGAGCGTCGACGGCCATGCCGGCGTCGGAAGCCACCAGCTGTATCGACCTCGGCGACATGTCGTCCCTGACGCCGGCGGGGAGGAGGAGGAGCGGGAAGTTGAGCTTGGCCACGGCGGCCGAGCCCCTGAGGCAGTACGAGGCAATGTCGTGCGCCACCGCCGCCGCCTCCGGCGTCGAGTAGGAGCCGAGCCAGAGGCGGTCGTGGGTCGCCGGGACTCGGATCTCGGACACCCACTTGCCCCACTTCCTGCGGCGGATTCCTCGGAGCTTGCACGTGCTCGGACTGGTCTCTTCGGAGCTGCTCATGATGTTTTTTTATTTTTTTTGTGAAGTGTGGAGATGGAGATGAGAGAGAAGTTGAAAAGAATGGGTTTTTATAGGTTGAAGAATGAGGAAGTCAAAGGGTTAGATGAAGTCAAAATTTTCAATGGTCAAAATAGAAAGAGAAATGGGCGGTGACTTATAAGATATATAATACAAGTTGGAGTTCGATGGCTTATTAATGCACTTCCCATTTATGGTGTCGGCCGTATAAGTTAACGTTAATAAATACTGTTACTATTTATTAACCATTGTCCAACTGATTTATATAAAGTATAAGTTCGGTAGTTACTTTTTTGTTGTTGTTTTGGTTTTTATACTCTTTGGTTATCATGTTTATTTTGTTTAATATATTGGTTGTATTTCAAAAATAATTATAAGTTCGGTGATTACATTGTGTGCTCCTTATAAGATAGGCTCGACTATCCCTAAAATAATATCATACTCTGATTACGTGGACTGCTTAGGGCCAAAAACACCTGGAATTCTTATTGTTGCATCTTATGGTGGCAAGTCTCGGTAAGATTTAATGGACTTGTGAGGGATTGAGTATAAGAGGTAAAAGTTGGGATCAGTAGTGCAAGCAACTCAATGTGAAACTCAACGCAGGGAGGGGGGATTGTTAGGAGCGTTCGCATATGAGCCAGAAGTCCTATATCGAATAGTTAAGAAATAAAAAAAATACTTAATATACACGCGGACCCATGACCTTTAAAACTAATATTTTAGGTCAAGTGGAGGGCCAATGTGTATGGGTTTTTTGTTCTGTGCTTCTCCTTATATTGGCCCGTTCTCCCCAGCATGGAGAAGGATTGAAGGGGAATAAAGATGGAATCGGGTACGTCCAATATGGTTTCGATCGTTTTGGATTGAATGATTGATGCCCTAAATAGATCTATTCTAGAGGATATTTAGATTCTTTAGATTTTCTAGGGAATGTGACGATTCATTATATGCCTCGTCGTGATTATGATATTACTCGTAGGTCTTAGCTTAACTCAGATTGCTTAAATAAAAAATAAAGTTCAGTAATCCCTCTTGGTTCATCTTTTTTCAAACAAGGCGAAAGATAATTTTATTATTAATGCCAAGGATAGTAATAGATACCGAGGCAATGACCTAGGTTCCAAATGTAGTCCGAGAACCCCGATAGGTATAATTTATTTTGCACAACATAAGAGATTTACTTTAATTTAATTAGCTTAATAAATATGATTAAGTGATCCAAAACATGATATAGAAAGTATAATCATAGCTCAGTTATTTATTCGGAACTATTTAAAGTAAAACCAGAACATAGAATCGTGTTAATAGGTTCAGTTTTGTCTGTGAAGTGTGAATCATAGAAGTGGTCTGAGACCGAAACGCGCGTTTCACACATGAATGAGTAGTAGGGTGTGGGCCCGCCTACTCAAAGTGTTACAAAAACATCACTGATGATGTCATCTGATTTTCGGACAGTCAAAGTATTTGAAGCACGTGTCAAAGGATCATCCCCCCTAAATTGGAAAACTCCAATCTCCTTTCAATGATGTAATAGTCTTTCTAGTTCCAAAATTTCAAACATAAAGCTCTAATCTAATTTTTTCTGAACACAAGAGACAGATTTATTCAATTATAATAAAAATATCATTATACTCAAAGATCCAGAATTTTATGAAGGGCTCACATCATCCTAGATGGGACAAACAACTTCACAGATGGAACAGACCCGGGGAGGCCTATTTCTAAAGCATACCCGACCTCTCGGGTGTGTGGACCGACTGCAGTACAACCCTTGCCCCATAGCTGAGAGTTAGGTCTCGTGTTAGGCTTTACAAGTGGCCCCTTTCCCCGAGGTGCCCAAGCCTTAGGTAGTATATCCGAGGTTAGTGGTGCAAACCCCGGGGTTGGGGGTGGTGCTCCCGTACCCCAGTCCATGGCATACGCCTTCTCCAGTTTGCCCGATTTGAACCACAAGATCGAGTCATCGAACCTCGGGGGTCCTCAGTACCTCCATTCACAATCACGAACCATGTGACCGATTCGGCCATAGTTGAAGCAAAATGACAAAATGCGTTCATAGTTTAGACACTCACCGGCTCTGGAAAGTCCATGAACCTCATAGTTATGGTGCGACGGAGGGGGTAGATGGAGTTCCATCCAGAAACGGACCTTGATCGTCCCGCCATAGCACATACCCCATTGGTCACTAGGGACGTCCACGTACTCCCCTAGCGTAGCGCCGATCGCCTCTCTAGTGGACTTGGTCCGAATAGAGGGTTTTGCTTGGTTCCTTTACAAGAACTTTTTTCGTCATGAGGTGGGAGACCGAATTTGAACTCGACAATCTGAACGAGAGGTGAGGCTTGAGTTAAGGATCCCTCCCTAGGTAGGTCCTTGAAGCCATTGGACCCTATCATTCCACTTGGTGACTTTATTTTCCAGCCCTCGCCTGATCTTTACGCGGCTCCCCCGCAGTATCTCTCTTCTGGCCCAAACTTGAAGAAGGGCTCACATCATCCTAGATGGGACAAACAACTTCACCGATGGGATAGACCCGGGGAGGCCTATCTCTAAAGCATACCCGACCTCTCGGGTGTGTGGACCGACTGTAGTACAACCCTTGCCCCATAGCTGAGGGTTAGGTCCCGTGTTAGGCTTTACAAGTGGCCCCTTTCCCCGAAGTGCCCAAGCCTTAAGTAGTATGTCCGAGGTTAGTGGTGCAAACCCCGGGGTTGGTGGTGGTGCTCCCGTACCCTAGTCCATGGCACACGCCTTCTCCAGTTTGCCCGATTTGAACCACAAGATCGAGTCATCGAACCTCGGGGGTCCTCAGTACCTCCATTCACAATCACGAACCATGTGACCGATTCGGTCATAGTTGAAGCAAAATGACAAAATGCGTTCATAGTTTAGACCCTCACCGGCTCTGGAAAGTCCCTGAACCTCATAGTTATGGTGCGACAGAGGGGGTAGATGGAGTTCCATCCAGAAACGGACCTTGACCGTCCCGCCCTAGCACATACCCCATTGGTCACTAAGGACGTCCACGTATTCCCCTAGCGTAGCGCCGATGGCCTCTCTAGTGGACTTGTTCCGAATAGAGGGTTGTATTCCCCGAGCACGCACCCATAATCGGATCCAATCCACCCTAGAAAGGTCTCGAGACGTCGGGTCCAAGATCTCTCCAAGCACTAGTGGATACCCATTAAAGCACCAAAGTTCGTTATTATGAACTCATGTCCTCTCCTCTCGAGACGTGAAGTAGATTTCATAGGTCCCCTGGCTCTAGGCCTTTGATCACCAAACCCGAGGTCGATCGTCCCCATGCTCGCATGATGATCGTGAGCATGAAGTTCTTTTGGGGCGGGTAAGACGATAGAAGCCGCCCCACCATGCCATACTGAAACCGAGCAAGGACCAAAGGATCCGCCGGAGTGTACGACACTAGAAGCTCCATATCTTCTTCCTCAGTGAGGGAGCATGCAGAGAAACCAGTTTGGAGGACACCCATCGATGACGGCGGAGGCAATGAAACCGTAGGTGACATCAGGACTGGCTGGGATGGAACCCTAGTCGTCACCTTAACCACAGAAACAGGACCATCTATGGTTGGGGACAATGTACCAGACGGGGACGAAAGCTCGTTGACGGAAAGCTTAGTAGGCCGACCCAGTTTGGATTTAGCCGGCACAGTCCCTGATGTTGCAGGCCCTAGAGGGAAAACCACCACACACCGCATCATTTATTGACGGAAGTCCATGTGGGAGGAACAATGCTGATGGTGGTGGCGGCGTGATCGGGGAGACAAGGGAAGGCGTCTTAGGGTTGCGCTTCTTCCTTATCAGTTTTGGGCGGATGAACTCCATTGGTGGTCTCGGGGCATTATGAGAGGGTTGGGGAAGCCTTCTCGACAAGTAATGGAGGAGACATTTTGAGAACAGCGGTGGCGTGGTAGACGACGAGGAGGTAGGCGACGGTGCAGTCAACATGAAAGAATTAGAGTTAAGGGTAAAACACGATCTAGAAAGGCACACGACTCGAGAGAGTGGAGAATTTTTTTAATCTCTTATTTGTTATCTCTAACCTAAATTATATTTCGTACTATATATCAATTCATTATTACATACTCTGAATCGTATTTCATTTAAATTAAAGTTCGTTAAGAAAAACAGTCTCGTATTACGTTATTTAAATCGTATGAGAAACACTAGGGATTTTAATAGAATATCGACAACTTCTCGTAGTGAGCAGGCTTCACAATTCCAGTGACTTCGCCATCTTTGCACTAAGAGGGTGGCCGATGGAGGTTGGGAGCTTGGCTCCCGGTTCTTTGGTAGTGGTTTCTAGGGGTGTCCAAAGTTGGCCCGGAACCCAATCCATCCGGTCAATCCGGTTCATCCGGCCCCAGTGGGTTTGTCCCCATGGGTTACGGGGACGGGCCCGGGTTCAGAAATACCAAACCCGGAGTTAGCGGTCCGGGTTGCGGATTTGTCACAAGCTTTCCTTCATAACCCGGACCACCCGGATATGGTACAAGTTCAGTGCCTAAAGCTACACTCTTACAATTTTAATTACTTTTACGTATAAAGATGAAGATTGATTGTTTGACATTTTGAGGATGATTACCAATTTTGTAATAGAACATGTCATAGTTTTGTATTGAGTTGAACTCATCTTTTGTAATCATAATCTGTTTTGAGTCAACTTGAACTTTCTGTTTGACGTTTTTAATCCTTGAACCTTTGATAAAATTTTAATAGGGTAAAGAGTTTTTTCATAATTAAGAAGTGACCAAATTGAGAGCTTATAAGCCCTCTTTGATGACTTTGTAAGGGGTTTTTGAAAAAATATTTGAAAGTATACGTGCTACTACTTATGGTTAATGTGATCAATTGTTAACAAATTCGGATGGGTTGGTCCAACCCGGTGAACCGGCCCATAATCCGGACGAGCGGGTTCAAAAGTGTCTTTTCGGGCCTGGGGCCGGGCGCGGGTTAAATTTTTTGAACCCGGTCACTACGGGTCGGTTCAAAAAATTAGCCACGGGCCGGGGACCCGGCCCATGGACACCCCTAGTGGTTTCTCATGAGTGGATGGACGGTTCCTTGTGACCCCATATAAGGCACACCGACGATCTTCCAGAGTTAAATTGAGGTCGAGAGCGTGCCTTGGGTTGCAAGGGAACACGAGATTGACCTATTCGAACGGGCGAGGAGTGTCAGGAACTCTTGCCGGAACATTTATGAGGGCCTCAGCAGGCAATGTAACCTATAATATAGATGGGCCACACAAATCTATATCGGTATTTGTAACGTATGTACCTAATCACTATCTAGCTAAAAATCTGTGTTATTCATGCATAAATACCATCTGGGTGGGACAGTAATATCCAAACCAAACATCAAAAAGAAATGAATCTTACAGATGCATTCTACACCATAATATTCACAGCCATCAAAATTTCCTTTGGATTCGCTTCAAAAGACAATCACCATAGCGCTTCATTCAGTGCCAGTCGAACCTCCCCTCCAGTAGCCCCGCTCGCTCATTCCACATTCCGCTAAAAATTTCTGATAGTCCTCTTCGAGTTTTGAGTAATTACGAGGCATATCTTCGAAGGGTGTTTCATCATCCAACGGATTCTGCAGCACAGTCCAAAAGTAGCACAACGTAAGTGCATATCACTAGAAAGAAAGAAACAAAGAACAAAGCACAAGTTTTCACTAGAAAGAAAGAAACAAAGAGCAAAGCACAAGTTTCCATCTATGAACACCTCTCTCTATCTAACATTACATACTCATAAAACCGTCTACTTACATAAAAATCGGAGCTTGGCTGCGAAGAATCCAAAATATCGAGGTCCCTTAGAGCAGATTTCCACCGTGGACTTTTGGATTCCAGGGGGCGCCCCTTTGACCTGTTCATCGTTTTCTGTTTCAAGTCTCCAACCACTTTATTGTGAAAGGCACCCATTATGCATCTGATGCATAATATCATAACAGGAACCAGAACTAGTAAATAACAAGCTGTTTTACTTTTAACCTGACAGTAACATTAACATGTATATCGAGTGAGTTCACTGGTACTTTTAAATACGAACAATCCCCAAAATAAAACGTTATTTACACCCTCTCGACGACCTTTGGGTTTAAGTAACCCGCCATAGGTGAGGGGTTATCAGTGTCACACTGCCACTTTTCATTATTCATCATAAACCACGGGTTCACACTGAATAGGAGATGGTTTTACCAGGAACTCACCATCGCCTTTTCAATGTGTTCCTGATCAAAAACCCACCTTTGCAACAGTTTTTAATGAATAACGAAAGGTGACAGTGTGTTACTGATAACCCCTCACCTAACCTACAGTGTGTATTTAACAATCAAAGGTCACTGAGGGTGTGTGTTAATTATCACTATAATAAACTCAAGCATAAACTATACAAGTCATAAGAGATTCATGATTGTGGTGCTTACACGTGGCAGACCACAAGCTGTAGTCAGCATGGTGAATATGTTTTGGTTTGCAAGTCCATGAGCGTTATTCAACGAGCCTTCAAGCCTTTGTGGTACTTTGATGCCACACAACCATCTTTTCACAGTCCCAAACTATTTCAAGACAGAATTTTTGTAGCATTAGAAGCAAAAAATACCTAAACGGAACACATAATAGTGCATCGCAAATTAAGACAGTTACTTAGCTCTGTAGCAACATATTAGGATCTAGTATATAATAGGGATAATTGCAAAAAAGTACCATGAGGTATTTCACTTTTTCCAACTTTTAGCCCTCTTATTTGATCATTGCAAAAAAGTTCCCCGAACTTGTCTTTTTGTCGCACTTTGTATAAATTTGGTTCAAAATACAATTCTACCCTTGGAAATTTAGATTTTAAATATAATGATTAGAGAACAAAAAAATCAATTTTTCATATCCCTTAAATTTCTCACTCTTTGTACAGAAAGAAAATTAAGGAATATGAAAAATTGGATTTTTTGTTTTTTACTTATTACTTTTTAAATCTGGATTGTAAGGGTAAAAACATCATTTTTATACAGATTGCAACAAAATACAAGTTCAGGGTACTTTTTTCCAATTATCAAAGAAGAGGGCTACGAGTTGCAAAAAATAAATATCTCAAGGTACTTTTTTGTAATTAGTCCAACAATCAAGTGGATCACAACAAGCATGTAACCATGCTTACCACTTGAGCTTCTTCGAGGGTGGAACAGGGAATATTAAGAAGTTGACCTTGTAAAACAAGGTCAAGATCCGTTATATTTCTATTAGCAGCCGCAATCGAATATATAGATACTCCATACTGCTTTGCTATCGAAGTCAAAGTCTCACCCCTGCCATCACGATTTCCAAAATCAATATGCACCAACCATATTAAAGGGTTGACTCAAATAAAAACTTTATAAGGTAACAACTAAATTCAATTAGAAAATGTATCTTTCTTTTACTCTTTGACCGCATGGACCACGAAACATTTGGTGGAGGATTGACCTCTTGAAATCTCTTGAATTTGAAATCTCCATCTCTGCCAAAATACATAGCTATCTCAAATGGTAGAAAAACAAAGCTTACATTCCATTTTGCAAAATCGAGATAAATAATTAGCATGGTAAAGAATTTGAAGTTTATAATTAACACCCGGATTTGGGCCATTTTGTTGCAAAAAACCATTGATAAATGAGAAAGGTGACAATGAGTTCCAGATAAAACTATCACCTTTTCTATGTAAATCGGGGTGTTTGGTTGACAGTGTGTTACTTAACCCTTCACCTTCATGGGGGTGTTTTTGATAGAGAAAGGTCAAAATGGGTATGTAAATAACGTTTTCCCTTGATAAGTCAACAAGTTATGCTAACGTCAACGAAGTAGGAAGCCTAATGTCAAATATAACACGGCATTTAGAAATTTGAATGTATCTCCCTTTTGTGAGGCCTATAAGTCAACCATACTTGCTCATGAATACATGTACTAGCATACTAACATTTTCTTTAGAAACAAACTGAAAACACATTTATGCTCTAACCTCTAATCCGTTATCCATATAAGCCAAACAAGGTACAAAAATAAACTCAAGGGATAGTTGCAAAAACTTGCAGTGAGCTATGCGCGTTTTGCAAATACTATAGGCGAACTATTATTATTTGCAAATGATATCCCCCAACTATTTTCCGTCCGCAAATCCGTTATCTTGAATGGAAATTAGTCATGTAAATTAACTAATTGTTTGGAATTGACAGTTTTTCCCTTTACATTATAGTGTTTTGCAATTTGGAACCCTTATGTATACATTTTTGCATGATTACTTTTCACTTTTTGCAACAACAAAAAAATAGTTAACCGATAGTATTTGCAAAACGCGCATAGTTCAAAGACAGTTTTTGCAATCATCCCTAAACTCAATCAAAGACAAGCAGAGATTTTCAGTCATTATTTTCCACACACATTCTCAGCAAGAAACTAAGACAAACAAAACAAGCAATGCCCCAAAAATGAACTCAATTTTCACCAACCCACATCGATTTAGCTGATTTGAGCTCGACCCAACAAAGCAAAATCCGAGCTTCTTCTCTCCTACGGTGAAGCATTTTCACGGAAAACAAATAGAACCCAATTCACGAAAACGAGAGAAACAGAGTGAGATTGAGTGAATTACCAGCACAATGCCTCTGAAATGCTTCTTGCTCCAAATGCTACTGTTGACCCATGAACTGAAACTGAATCTGGGAACCAACACACAGATTAGAAGAGAGAAAAAGATGCAAACTTTAGGGAGTAAAATGAAGCGGAACCTGCGAAATGGGAAGCAATCGGGTAGGAAATTGGAAAGAGGAAGAGAGAGATCTCGTCGTCCCTGCGTCGGCTTCACTTCCATCACACAAACCATAAATAAATTACAAAATGAAATTGATTTGATAAATTGATAGACTATGAGTCTATGCATTTAATTTGTATGCAGTATGTCTCTTTAGGTGGTCGATTTTTTTTTAGTTGACAATTGGGCCGGCCCATGAAAAGCCCAAACTGAATAGACACTAAACCCATTTATTTGAAATAATCGGGCCGAAGATTTCATAAAATTGGCTTTCTAGAGATAAAAAATGACTGATTCTCGCATAAGGCCCATCAAGATGGAGAATAGTGTATTTAAAAACTAAGAGCACCTCCAATGGTCGTTGGAGGGCCGTTGTAGGCGTGTCATCTTAGGTCCTGCAATAGCTCGTTGTCATGGCGTACCGACGCATGAGTCGTGGTTTGGTGTATCGACGCAGCGTGTCGCCTTAGATCCTTCAATGGCGTGACTAGTTGTCGCATGCCCTAGGCTACTCGGCGGGCCAACCACACGCCGACACTTGGCAGCAAAAAAAGAACTAAACAACTATTAAAAGTGCAAACAACTACTAGTTGTTTGTCATTGAAAATGTAGTTATAGAAGGTAGTAGCTTGGAAGAAGGAAAAACTCAAAATGTGCTCTTACAACCCCTCCAAATATCATGCAGGCTATTACTATTGGAGATACTGTAAGTGTAAGCGGAAAATTATACCCAATTAAAAGTCAATAAGTCAAAAATTGACTCGTAGTGATCTTTGTTCTCACGTATCCAAGTATTTATCCATTTCATTTATTTTAGAACAAGAAATTACCGAAAAATGGGTATGCACCTAAGATAACTATCATTTTAACGGGATTTTTGGTCTTAAATATAAATGAAACGAGGTGAGTATGTAGGGATTGACCTTCTACCAAGTTTACGCGCGGGAACAAAGATTAATATAGACCAGTTTTTGAGACGAAAGGTTATTGAAAAGTTAACTTTTGTATTTATCCCTAAAAGCTAAAAAGGAAACTTTTAATTTCTTAAAAGAATATAAGGTTAAGACTAAATATCCTTAGACCATCCATAGTGGGGTCGGTGGAGGTCATTTTTCTCCGTCGAATCGGTGGGTTAAATCAAGGTCGGATTTATAAATTTTGTAGTGGATGGTCGGATTCGGTGGGTCGAATCTGATCAAAATCAACATGTCTAAGGAGAAGATTCGTTGAAGGAGAGAGAGAGAGAAGAAAAACGGTGAGAGAAAGGGTGTGGGAGGAGAGAAACAGAGAGAAGAGAGAATCGACGTCGATGAATCTGCAAACTCAGAGGAGAGAGAAAATTGGATTCGAAACGTCAACAAATCCCTTTTTCTCGTCGTTTCCGACGATTTTTTCGACCTCCACTGTGGAAGGTCTTAAGGAAGCTGGATGGGATTAAAAAGGAGGGACGATTTGGTCTAGAAAAATAGTTTGTAATGGGTTGATACGATCCTAACTTCTCTTCGAGACGAAAGATTATCGTACTATGAATTCACTCCTCTGGAGTTAAGTATTATGCTCTAACTCGTCCCATGTTAGGCGGATATCATGTTATAGTAATTGAACGAATCTGAATTAATCAATCAGAATCTTTGGCTTGATATGGAGTAATTTTCAACAATAAACATGTAATATCAAGGCAACCATTTGAAATAAATTATGTGATGAAGAATATTTACACTACATATGAGAAAACACATTAAGATTTTTAAGTCCATATAAGAAATAAAATTATTCTCAGCTTTGTGAGGCTGTGTGAAGAATTTGAATAATTTGAAGAGATGTGATGTTTTTTTCATTTATGTATTTGTTTAGCATAATTTTATGGAAAAAGCTACACATTATTATTCCCACCAAAAAAAGAGAGGGAGAAATGTTTAAGCATAGATAGGATGGAATGCTATACCTTAAGAAGTGTCTAATCAAAAAAAGAACATTCCGATTTATTAATTTAGTGAAACATTAGTATTAATTTATGTCATAACTTTATCAAATTAATGGGAGTGTAGACAAAATAAAATTGAAACAAAAGACAATTATACTGAGATTAACTTAATTGCAGAGAAAAATTACATTATATATTGTCCGCTTGTGAAAAACTACATTTTGTATTGTTTATATATCGTCCACATCCCTAATTTTCATGAAATATTCCAAATAAGTAAACAATTGTGGCAAAAAATTAGTATAGCATGCCTATGCAATATAATAATATAGTTTTTAACAATTAACCTAAATTATATGGAATGATAACCAATAAAAATGATATACATGTAAGCATGTTTGGGGATGACCTTACACCAATATTTTTTTAAATATGAAAATGAATTTATTAATGGGCGGGACGGGTGCTAATACATTCATTACATAATAGAGAAAATCAGTCTTTGGGTTCCTGATAATAATTCAAAAACCCTATAATAAAGCACGTTATCAAAGTTTTGGACTTGTAAAAAAACATATACATTTTCATCATATTGGTGACAAACAAAATAATCGAAAACATTAAACACAGAAAAAAGATGCACAATAGCTCAAGTTTGCCTACTTAATATTTTGGTCATGTAAAATTGACTTGTAACATGTATCATAGGGATCACCTTAAATATTGGGTGGCAGCTCTTTCATCCGGAACAACAAGGAATGTCCCGTCACGTGAATAATGGTCATAACAACCTTGTCAAAATGTGTGGGGCAGTCGTCTAGTTCACTTTCTCACACTCGTATTATGACTCATATCTCCTGGTGAGGCTACTAAGAAGACCTTGCTAGAGTATCCCTTAGGATCTCCCTAGGCATTTTGTACATGTTACGCCCCCTCCATC
The DNA here is from genome assembly GCA_963921825.1 of Erodium maritimum. Classification (NCBI taxonomy): domain Eukaryota; kingdom Viridiplantae; phylum Streptophyta; class Magnoliopsida; order Geraniales; family Geraniaceae; genus Erodium; species Erodium maritimum. The sequence goes on from OY997595.1 coordinate 3,113,049, forward strand.
TCCAAAGCCTGATTCCACATCCGGGTCTTTAGTATTCACGCTTGTTAGGACTTCTCCCTGTTGGAGTGACAACGACCTCATCATCCTTTTCATCGTCCAAGGGATCGATCCCAACTATTCCTAAATCTTCGTGAGGCCGACATCGATTGTGGCCCGATAAAGAAAGAGAGAGGAATAGAGACAGAGATTTCTAGTGAGGACCGGGAGATGTGGCTGGAGGAGAGGAAGGAGTTGCTACGTCGACGACGATGGTTCCCATTTGGAACCTTACATGCTTAGTTTTGATTGTGAGGGGAGACATCAAAAAGAAACTTTTTTGCACTTGTAAGTTGATTTCAGACATCTAATCAAGTTTCTTCCCCCTAAAAAAACTCTTAGTATATGGATTTCAATGTTTTTGTTTTCAGTGAAAGTTACTGATTAATACAAAGAGAAACATAGATAGAAAGAATTAGTTTAAGGGTATGGATTGTCCTTTGAAAATCTATCGAGTTGTTCCTAGAACTATAATCGATATAAATATGGTTTTGAAAATTAGGGTTAAATGTCAACAAGAAGAAATATAAAACTCAAGAGAACCAATCATGGCTCGACCCAATACAAGTAAGAGTACCTGAGTGATGCTCGGTCTTTTGAAGAGGACCATGTATTTTTTTTTTTGAACAAAGTGCGCTACTTGACCATGGGTCACGGTAATTGGTGGAAGAAACTAGTTAGCAGATGTTAACCAGGTAGGGGTTGAGACATTTTTCCTCCCCAACAACCCGTATCCCCGAGGACAATTCATTTACCATGGCGAGACTATTTTCCAAGCCTTTCTTGATTCTTAATTAACTCATATGCAGATATGATGTCAGTAAGACCTAGTGCCCTATGTTTGGGCGTGGTCTACTTCGGCCAATGACTGATGGAAGGATATAAGTCATCCCTTCCTTGGCCTTCTTAAGAGCCATCTTCTCCAATTGTTGCCTCATCGGCCCCAAACGAGCATGTCCTTCCTAATTTTGACAGGGTCGTGTGTCAGGTTTTGCATGTCCCGCCTAACTGTGGGTTCGACAGAACGTTGGTTTTTACGCCAAACTTTCTTCCCGAACCAAACCATTCTCTATCTCTCCACCAGGGGTGAGGATTCTGGGTGGGGACATGGATCCAGGGTTGGAGCTTTAGGAAGGATGTTTGTTATCAGAGATGGAACATGGATGTTGAATGGGAGCGCTGCGAATCCTGGGGGAACCACATGAGAGGATCAAGTTGGCTTAACCTTCCAATCAGTGGTAAAATGTTGTGATTGTGGACATAAAATGCATCGGTTTTAGATGTTTATATCCCATATTTTTTTTATCTTTTCAGTCCCGGGGTTATATGATTTGATACACTTTTCTCTCTATAAGTGCAATTGGTTTCTTTCCAGGGGTACTCAATAATTTGTAGCGAAATAAGGAGTTTTGGAGCTAAAAGGAGCAAAAATCAGCTTAAGAAATCTTAGGGTCCGACTGATCTTTCAAAGAGCATAACTTTCTCATTCGAGCTTTGATTTTCACCCGTAAGATATCAAATTGAAGGGGATTCGGAGATACATTTTGATGTAGGCCAAACCCAAAGAAAGACCGAGCCTCAGACCTCCATGGACCCAGGAATAGGATGTGCCTCGACGTCTCTTAAAATCCAAAATGCACTGTTTTGGTGCTCTTTCAAGCATGAACCGTGCCCCATGCTACCATGGTCTCAAGCATGGTCTGTGCCCCATCTCCTCACGCACATCCAGTTCAGTTTTCCTACGTTTTAAAGGCTATAAAAAATTAGGTATTGTAAAGGGGATACACGATCTTGAGAGAGAAAAACATAATTTTGAGAATCAGAGTTTGGAGATTACGGGAGACAAGTGTATTGGATTAACAACAATTGAAGGTTTTCAAGGATTTCAACCATACATCGATATTTTTATCATCTCTACTTGCCTTTTATATTGAATTCGAATTGTTCTCTTCATCTTGTGCGTTTACCAATTCATTATGAAACCTCTAATGATATGAATAAGTAAATTAACGGGATTCGATATTGCTTTTACAAACTTTTATTTATGCTAGGATTTGTTTGATTTTGATCTTAATGATCGATTTGTTGGCCACTTAATACATGATGAGATTCTACGATTCAATAACTGAGAAATGAGAATAATTTGAGAAAATAGGATTCATACAACTTGGGTTTAAGTCTAGTCTAGAGATAGCTAGGTTACCACGAGTGCGGATTTTCGGGGAGCCACGGGAGAGGATCGGGTTTGCTGAACTTTTCACTTAGTGGTAAAGTGTTTCCCTAGAGTTGCGTTCTCATCAGTCGCGAGATATATATCGAACATGGTCATGTCAGGTGTGACAGTCATGCACTCGTGAACTACATGACCCAGACAATTGAAAAAGAAGAGGGAGACATGACAATGGACTGTCGAGAGGTAGAGAACTTGACTTTTGTAGCCCTAGAAACACTCGTATGACCTCGTGGAAAGGTCGTGTCGGTATAGTCATCAGATCGCCTCGAAAAAGATTATTTGTGACGGGACAACCGATGGTGACAAGGTGGTGACAAAAATAGGCACATGGATGGTTGAGCAATGTCCTTGAATCGCCTATGAGTGCAAATATGGGAATAGGGTTCGGTTGTAGATTATTTTTGGGTTAATGGAAGTCAAAAAAATTAGTTAAATTTAAATTTAATGCTTTGTTTCCCATAAAAAAAGTTAGTCCTAATCAAATTCAAGTTAATCCCACACAATGGGTGGCCGAGGTTATGCTAATTAGGATCTTAATAATTTTGAATGGCTACACAACTTTAAAATTAGTCAACATTCTCGTCCACAAAATAATATTTCTAGACATAACTATGGTCAAAAGTAATGATAGATGCACCCGAGGCTGGCTTTTAATTTACGCGATTGGTCTCAAATATATTTAATTACTATATACAACAATTAATTAAGATAAATCCAGAATATAAAATTCGTAATATTGTTTCTTCCAACATGTACCAACATGTACATGTTTGTGTATATGTTCACATACATGCAATATATTTTCGAACAAAGTGTTTATCTTTGAGGAGCAATACTACTTCCTTATATGTATGTTTAATATATATACCTTTGTTTCAAATTTATATGTTTGTTTAGTGACCCATACTTTTTTGTTAATAATTTTATATCTTTGTGCAAGAACCTTATTTCTTCTCAGATACCCTTTGATTTTTGGGATCATTTTCCACCAAATTATTGGTGAACTAGATTGTATGAATTTTGGAAAAAGAGGGAAGGAAAAGCTTGAGTCACTTTTGTTGGTGCTGGCTTCAAGAAGCATATATTTTCTGGTCAAAACTACGATCTCCATCGTGAAAATTGAGTTACCGATCTTATAGTTCTTTTATAAATTATCTATCGTTTCTTGATCAGGTCAAAATAGAAATGATGTATTTAGTACACACCTCCAAATAACACAGTTATTTCCCCTATTAAGATTCGATCCCCGATAAACATCTTAATACGTGTACAGAAGCAATGAGGGTGGATTTTTATAAAGTAACGAGTTTTTTAGCCTCACATGGGTCACCTGATTGTGTTATTTTAGGTATTTGGTTGTCTGTTTTTTGCTTTATGCCTTGCTCTTATCTGCTCTTATCGAGTTTGTGTATTCTTTCTCCTCGTATCGATGCTTCATTGTTTTGTTTTTTTTCTCTCTTTTATAAACAAAAACAATAAAAAAAATGGATTGAAACATAGTATTCTCCCCTAAGAGGAAATGCCTTCCAATTCAAGTCTAAGCATATATAAGGAATAGTCATGGAATCTCAATGCTTTCTCTTGGTGCCTCATTAATATAGAGAAAGCCATAGCACCCACAAACCCTAAAGTCAAATTTTAACCTTATTATTCCAAACTTATCATGTACATTCTATATAGTATGTTCTGCCAAGGTTAAATGTGACATATTTTCCTGCTTTTAATCATTATTTGAACACAAATTTATCTGAATCTTTGATTATATTGAATGATGGTTATGCATATGATACAAATATGTAAGATAGTTCAGAATCTCTTAGTTTCTTGGTCTTCTTTGATGTCTGGTAGAATCCAGAAGGTGTGGGTTCCCTTGTGTGGTTTGGTTATTTGGGAAATTTGGTTGGGAAAGAATGGCTTGAATGTCAGGAGTGAGGTGCCTTCGGTTGAACAAGTGATCTCTAAAATCCAGGTTGCCTCGCTTGGATTGGTCAAGGCATCTTTTCCTGCTTTTGGCTATATTACCTTTGTCGAATGGTGCAGGTACCCTTTTGTGAGCTGTAAGAGCTCCCTTCGTTCCAAAGGTTCCACAGTTTGAAGCTGATGTTTTGTTTAGTTGCTTATTATTGTTATTGTCATTTGTGAGTTTAGAGATTTATTAGTGTTAAACTTTGTAGCACTTTGGTAGTAGCTCTTTGTATTCGTGTTATAGCCGTCTTTCCGGCTACAGTTCATTTCGACAGGGATATATAAAACTTAACTGACCAAAAAACATACAATTTAAAACCCTTTCATCAAGAACCCTATCACCTTTATAAGCTATATATAAACAATATAATAAGGATTATGGTTTAAGTGATTGATTAATTATCAATTATTTTTTTCAAAAGACATGGAATCAAGGCTTTATGAAACAAAAAGCATCAAGCTGAATGAATCCACCAAAGAGAATATCCATACGTGTCAGCAAGTGAAAGCTCCCCATGCAGCCAATGATCTTCATGAAGATCTTCATTAGGGTTTTCAATGCAAGTGATTTGACTAAAGATTCTTCTTTTTCTTTCTCTCTTCAAAGGCTACGAGATAGTCCTAGCCTAGAGATTTTAAGGGTCAAAATGTTGCTGAAGAAGAAGAGAAAGCTTATACTTTGTGTCCTTAAAGTTGAAAAGCTGAGTGAGTAGCCCAAAAACTTATGGTATTGTCCCAAAATTAAAGGGCATTGGAGAAAACAATGGGGCGGCTCATTGGTTCTGTTAAAGGGAGGCCATATATCCAGTTAACTTGCTTTTCTTAGTGGACCCTATATATGACCTATGAGATGCCCAACAAAACCTAATTACACTTTTTCAAAACTCAAATTCTATAATCATAATGTATCTTTATTAGATATGTCATAAGGAAGGAGGCTCGGTCGGAGCGCGGTGATTTGGCTAAGAACGCACTTGTATAGGCACGTCCGAAAAAACAGGAGGATCATCCGGCACCATTAACTGGATCCCCGGGAATCACAAAGCTCGATGATTTGACTAACATGCCTGAAGAAGGAGACCTTCTATTGTCTGAGTTCTCCACAGGTGGGATAACAACCAGGACGGGGAAGCAGAAGGAGCCTTAGGTTTGGATAGGGGGTAGGTCCTATACGGACAGTGTTAGGCATGTGTGAATCCTAATTCATCACATGGGCTGCCCAAAGACTCTTCACATTCACGTGGGCTCCACTACACCTACCCTTCCCCTAACTTTGAATTGCAGAATTTTTGTGCCTATATAAGGCATGGTGTAGTCGTGTGTTTCAATATGTAGAAGAGCAATAGTTTAGGTAGTGTGAGTTGTGTTATATTTGTGAGTGGCACAAACAGAAAGGGTACAGAGAGGTGAGCGAAAAAAGGGGTTTTATCAGAGAGAGTTAGTGTATTCAATGCTCCATCGGAGATTATAGTGAATCAGGCTTTACAAGCGGCAACTGGACGTAGCTCCTATTTTGGGAGTGAACCAGTATAAATCTCTGGTGTCCTTTTTCTTTTATCGTCTTTTATTGTTCATCGTTCTTCGGGGACAGTAATTTGGGTTTAATTCCTTACAACTGGTATCAGAGCACTGGGTTTGTGTTCACGATTTAGAAGACGATGGCTGGCGACGATGGTTCTGCTCACGGGATCGGGAGATTCGACGGTACCGATTTTGCGTTCTGGAAAATGCAAATGGAAGATTACCTATACGGTAAAAAGCTACATGTGCCTCTGACGGAGAAGCCGGAAAAGATGGATGATGCTGAGTGGGCTCTTCTGGATCGACAAGTTCTGGGGGTTGTGCGATTAACCCTGTCGAAGAACGTCGCGCATAACGTGGCGAAGGAGACGACCACTGCAGGCATGATGAAGGTCCTGTCCGACATGTACGAGAAACCTTCTGCAAATAATAAGGTATTTCTTATGAAAAAGCTTTTTTATTTGAGAATGGAAGAAAGTGGATCTGTTGCTGCACATATGAATGATTTCAATACAATTGTTAATCAATTGTCATCTGTGGAAATTGACTTTGATGACGAGATTCGTGCCCTAATTTTATTGGCGTCTCTACCACCGAGTTGGGAGCCAATGAGGGCAGCGGTAAGCAATTCCGTTGGGAATGCAAAATTAAAGTTTACAGATGTTAGAGATCGTGTTCTGGCTGAGGAAGTCAGAAGGACCGATGCAGGCGAGAGCTCTTCCAATTTTGCCTTGAATGTGGAACACAGGGGTAGAGGAACAGGGAGAAGGTTCAACAGGAACAAGGACAGGTCAAAGTCAAGAAACGGTAGAAGCCCATCCAGATTCGGAAGAACAATGGAATGCTGGAACTGTGGTATGACAGGTCACGTGAAGAAGAATTGCAAGGCTCCCAAGAGAGAAAATTTGGGAAATGCAGTTAATGCAACAACCGATGAGACTGGTGACGCATTGCTCACATGGGCGGATTGCCCAAAAGACTCTGTCATGGAGAAATGCAGCGTTGAAGAAATCGTTGCAGCGGCAGTTGGAAACTCCAAGGATACGTTGCTACTGTCCGTCGACAGTCCGATCGACAATTGGGTACTCGATTTAGGAGCGTCCTTCCATACCGCTCCGAGTCAAGAAGCAATGGAGAATTATGTTGCTGGGGATCTTGGAAAGGTCTATCTAGCTGATGGCTTGCCTCTACCCATTGTCGGTCACGGAGACATCACCTTGAAGATGCCGAACGGGCGCACGTGGAAGATAAAGAAGGTGAGACATGTGCCGAAGCTGAAACGGAATCTGATTTCCGTTGGTCAACTTGATGATGAAGGTCACACCATTACCTTTGGCCAAGGTAAGTGGAAGGTGGCAAAGGGAGCAATGGTGGTTGCTCGTGGTCAGAAAACCGGCGCCCTCTACATGACGACAAGCTGCCCTGACTCAGCAGTTGTCGTGGACTATACCCAGAAGACCGAGTTGTGGCATCAACGACTTGGGCATATGAGCGAGAAAGGTATGAAGATTCTCGTCAAGGAGGGAAAGATTTCATAGCTGAAATCGGTGAATCACCATCTGTGTGAGAGTTGTGTGTTTGGGAAACAGAAGAAAGTGAGTTTCTCAACCGGAAGAAGGGAGCTGAAGACGGAGAAATTGGCATTGGTCCATACCGATGTATGGGGACCAGCCCCGGTAGCTTCCCTTGGAGGGTCACATTATTATGTGACGTTCATAGACGACTCAACCAGAAAGGTATGGGTGTATTTTATGAACCACAATTCTGATGTGTTCAATGTTTTCAAGACCTGGAAAGCTTTGGTTGAAAACGAGACAAACCTGAAGATAAAGTGTCTAAAGTCCGATAACGGTGGAGAGTACATTGATGGTCCCTTCAGGAAATATTGTGCTCAGAACGGGATCAAGATGGTGAAAACCATTCCAAAGACACCTCAGCAAAACGGAGTAGCGGAAAGGATGAATCGGACGCTGAATGAGCGTGCAAGAAGCATGAGACTACATTCTGGGCTACCGAAGACGTTTTGGGCTGATGCGGTTAATACTGCAGCGTATCTGATCAATCGAGGACCGTCCGTTCCTTTGAATTTCAGAATTCCAGAAGAGGTGTGGAGAGGAAAAGAGGTAAACTTATCTTTTCTGAAAGTATTTGGTTGTTTGTCTTACGTTCATATTGATGCCGCTTCTAGAAGTAAACTTGATGCAAAGTCTAAGAAGTGTTATTTTATTGGCTATGGTGATTCCGAGTTTGGTTATCGTTTCTAGGACGATCAAAACCGGAAGATCATCAGAAGTAGGGATGTCATCTTTAATGAACAGGTGCTCTACAAAAACAAGCTGCAACAGGCTCCGGAGAGTCGAGAGTCGGGAAATGAAAAATCAGCTATGGTTGACTTGAGAGAGATTCCTACACACGAACCAGAGCGGGATATGTTGGAAGAAGATGAACCTGAAGTTCAAGAAGAGATTCAGCAAGATAGCGACCCTGAAGTCGAAGAACAAACGCCGGCCACCGACGTACGCCGATCTTCTCGGATAAGAAGGCCGAGTTCAGGAGGTGTGAGGCAGATCATTGCTGCTACTTCAAGAAACTTGGTAACTCATATTTGATATTACTGTTATATGTTGATGACATGTTAATAGCAGGAGCAGATCTCACTGAGATTGAGAAGTTGAAAAAGAGGCTGTCGAAGGAGTTCGAGATGAAGGATCTCGGGACAGCAAAGCAAATCCTCGGGATGAGGATTACACGGAGCAAAGATGGGCTGAAACTGTCACAGGAAGATTATGTGAAAAAGGTCGTGAAAAGGTTCAACATGGACGATGCCATATCTTTTGGAACTCCTCTAGGCACTCACTTTCGGTTGTCTAAAGGCGACTCGCCCGTGACAGAAGATGATAGGGCGTACATGGATAAGATTCCATACGCCTCAGCTATCGGAAGTCTTATGTATGCTATGGTATGCACGAGACCGGACATTGCACATGCAGTGGGAGTTGTGAGCCGATTTATGAGTAATCCGGGCAAACAACATTGGGAAGCCGTGAAGTGGATTTTCAGGTACCTTAAAGGAAGCTCAAGTACGGCACTGTGCTTCAGGAAGTCCGATTCGGGACTTGAAGGGTTCGTTGATGCAGACTACGGTGGCGACATCGACAGTAGAAAGATTACGTCCGGTTATGTCTACACATTCGGAGGTACTGCAATCAGTTGAGTTTCAAGGTTGCAAAAGATTGTTACTCTTTCTAGCTGCGAGGCTGAGTACGTGGCCATGACTGAGGCTACAAAGGAGATGATTTGGTTTCAGTCCTTTCTACAGGAGCTGGGGTATAATCAAGAGGGCAGTGTTCTTTACTGCGACAGCCAGAGCGTCATTCACTTGGCGAAGAACCCGACGTACCATGCTCGAACGAAGCATATACAGCTTCGTTACCACTTCATCAGAGAGGCTTTGGAGAACGAGATGCTAGTTCTCAAGAAGATTGCAGGAAATGAGAATCCTGCAGATATGTTCACGAAGGTCGTGCCGAATGAGAAGCTGAAGTTGTGTGCTACTTCAGTGGGCTTAGCCGAGTGAAGAGCCGGGCCGCCGCTTGTAAATGCTTAAAGACAGGTGATCGAGATTAGTCTTCAAGTGGGAGATTGTCAGGCATGTGTGAATCCTAATTCATCACATGGGCTGCCCAAAGACTCTTCACATTCACGTGGGCCCCACTACACCTACCCTTCACCTAACTTTGAATTGCTGAATTTTTGTGCCTATATAAGGCATGGTGTAGTCGTGTGTTTCAATATGTAGAAGAGCAATAGTTTAGGTAGTGTGAGTTGTGTTATATTTGTGAGTAGCACAAACAGAAAGGGTACAGAGAGGTGAGCGAAAAAAGGGGTTTTATCAGAGAGAGTTAGTGTATTCAATGCTCCATTGGAGATTATAGTGAATCAGGCTTTACAAGCGACAACTGGACGTAGCTCCTATTTTGGGAGTGAACCAGTATAAATTTCTGGTGTCCTTTTTCTTTTATCGTCTTTTATTGTTCATCGTTCTTCGGGGACAGGAATTTGGGTTTAATTCCTTACAGACAGAAATGCTGAAGCAGAAGGGCAAAGGGAAGACGGGACAATACTACACCCGGGCAACCAAAGTGAGGAAGACATTGGAGCTTTCAGGTTTAGTCTTACAATCACGTCAGTTGGACGAGGAGGACAACGAGGACAACAGTGATGAACGGGCGAAGGCTTTTTGGGGAGGGGGACGACTCGGAGAAGGCCTACCCCAGGAGACCCGAGGCGGCCAGTCTTGAAAAATCTCGGGATAGCATACAGGACATCACACCATTCCTTTCTTGTCTTCTGCTTTAGTTGGTTTTATTTCGGTTTGGATATTTACTAGTTTTTTATTAGTTTGGTTTTACATTCTGTTTTTAGGAATTTTGAAATGTTGGTAAGAGGATGTCCTCAGGTATTGTCTACGATCAAAAGTAGACTAGTTATATGGGCCCAAGAGAGTCGGGTCCATTTAGATGCACCCGAACAATATTATGGATCCTCGGGTCTTTGGCCTCACTTTGTATTCTTTGATTGACAGTAATGCACTTCCTCAATTACTCGTTTTTTTTAAAGATGTCATAGTGAAAGCAAGGTCAGTTCCTTCCATTGTTAGGTTTTGTTTCAAGGGTTAGATACTACTCTAAGGTTGCATTCTCTAAGAAGGTTTCGGAGTATAAACCATTAGAGTGTGTAATATTCTCTACAAGATAATCACCAATGCGGTTGTAAACATAGTTAAGAAGATGCTTCCGATAGTTATAGATGAGTTTCGAAGTGCTTTTGTCTCGAAGAGTTTCATTTCAGACAGTCATTAAAACATTTGAGTTTATGCATTTTATAAGCCAAAAGACTAGGGGCAACAGAAGTTGGTTCACTTTGAAGCTTGATATGACTAAGGCCTACGATAGGATTAAGTAGGAATGTGTGGAGGTTGTCCTTGGTCGACTGGGTTTCCCGAACTTGTTGATTCGGATCACTATGGAATGTATTTCCTCTTATAGTTTTGGTTTTCAATTTAACGGAGAGATTGTGGCTCGGTTTTTCCCTCTCGAAGGTTAAGGCAAGGCTTCCCGTTTTCTCCATATCTCTTCATTATGTGCGTGTTCTCTTTGTGCTGCTTGGGAAGAAAATAGATGATGGTCGAATTTCAGGTTTTTCTTACACTTAGGGCGGGCCTCGTGTTTCCCACATTTTCTTTGTTAATGATAGTCTCTTGTTTGGGAAAGCAAAGTCATAAGAGGTTGATGATATTCAGAGAGTTTTATCTTGAGACTAGGAGATCAAATGTTGGATGGTAAGCTTTGAAGAATCTTGTATCAGCTTAAACCCTAATATGCACGTTCTCCTTCACGCCTCTTTGCGAGCATTTCTAGTCCAGTTAGGTTTCATAGTTCGATGATTCAAGAATGAGATCTCATTTTCCCTACTCTATTGCATGTGTTGTAAGGATTAATCTTTCTGTATAATTATTTTCTCTTTTCCTTAAAAAAATAGTATTCGATACTTACATATTATAAACGAAAAATTTAGGAGAACAGATCGATTGAATAAAATATTTTTATTGAGTTGTCTTAACTTTCAACCATTCAACTTTTCGTTCACTATTTTTTTTCACTTATATATTTTATATAAAAGAAAAATACAATTTTTTTATGTGGCGAGTTTTGTTACTGTCGATGTGATTGTATTTTTTTGACTTTTCTTGTAAGCATGTTTCGTCGTTGGTTTTGGAAGGACTGTCTTTTTTTTATCAGCAATTTTTTATTTATAAAAAACCAGGCCTTAAAGATTAAGGACAAGGTCAAGGGCAAGCCCTCATAACATATTACAAACAAGAGACCATATAAGGTCCCAAACCATTACAACCAAAGGCTACAACCTAACAAAGGAATGGGTCTAACACATCCTACACCCGGATTTTTCAACATTTAAGCAACCATAACAAACATCAACAACAAATCTAAGGTCTAAAACCAGAATTCCCAACCTTGAAGCTCTTACCTAGCCCAAACATGAGCAACACCAAGCCCAACCAAGGGCAAAACAGATCGGGGCAACCGGGCCCAAAACAAGAAACCCTAATCTAAAAAGAAAAAAAGAGGAAGAAACAGCCTGAACCGCACCCCGCCTCGAGTCCCACGCAACCCAGGAGCCAAGAAGTTGTCGATCACTTCGATCACTCAGCACCGAACAACTCCGACCACCATCTGCCGGAGCGAAGTCCACCACTGGACCACACCAAGTGCCGCAGCGACGAAGAGAACCAAATCAACCCCGAGACGACCCGCTGGAACTTCGTGGATTGGATTTCACTTGACTGTCTACGGCTCCATTGCGTGTGCTCGGGGTATAAGTTTTGTATAAATGTATCGCCATACTATTAAGTATTTTTTTTATTGAAGTTCTTTTCTTTCTAAGAGGTGGAATGGAATAACCCGGTTGAAGCGTAATGATCATACGTCCACCCACAACTCACTCGGCACCAAACTGTCGGCCAACACCAGACAGAAACCCCAAAAGGAGGAGGCCAGGAGCACATCCACCCCTTTCACCACACAAGGAAACCTCAAAACCATCCCAAGAGCACTTGAAAGAGTCAAAAGACTCAGAACACCTCACGGTGGATAACCCCAACCGTGAGGCCCCGACCACAATGGATCGAGAAAACTAAGTGCTAGAGGAAAGGAAAAGAAGAGTACCCGGGTTAGAAAGGGAAGAGGGTTAGAGATCTAACCAAAGTCGAAAATCCAAACCCGCTCTCAGATCTCGGACAAAACGAGATCTCCGAGACCTCGCCGACAGCCAACACGTCCCGACGAACATCAAGGGAGAGGAGACGCCACTAATCACCAGAGCAGTTAGACGAACGGGTCAGATCTGACCAAGGAAGAAGAAGGAGGAGCCAGATCTAAGATCTACGCGACATGGGCTCAAACCAAGGAAAAGCCAGGAAATAAAAGGGTAAATGAAGAAAGGACAGAGGGAAAGCCATCGGCGACATCTTGTCCAGGTAGGCCGGAGAGGAAAATCGCCGATGGATGGTGAGAAATCTAGGGTTTCGGCTGTTTTTTGAAGAGAGAAGGCAGAGCTCTTTTTTTTAAGATAGAGAAGGGTAGGAAGACAATTGATATACTTAATGGAAGGACTGTCTTCCAAGTTTGTTTCTGATTTATCATTATGCTTCTTGTTTTGTGTTTTTCGTTTCTTTTGTACATAATTTCCTACAATTGGCGTTCTGTTGTGATTGGATCCAGGCGGATTTTTCCAGTTCGATCCACGACCTACCTATCAACGCTTTTCTTATTGTGCCATCCATTTTTCTTAACTAATGATCCGTCATACGTTATAATAACTTTTTTATTAATTCATATAATTGCATTGTGTATATTTTACAACATACATTTTCCCAACTATAACACACGCCTAAACAATTCTTAACTTTAGCTAAACCATAACTCATGCACTCTACTATCAATAAGTTTTGAAATGAATTAAAAGTTTATACGGCTAGTGACATGCAAAGATCCCCAATAACGTGTAAAGCAAGGTTCGTGACTAATTTACTTAAAGAAAGGATATGTAGAGTATATAAAGTGTAGGGAGAAGCAAAATGTAGACACAAATCTCCTTAAGACAAGTTTGTTTCCTCTCGACAAGGAATAGGATAGTTGCGACAACCTCGAAGCTAGTTCAAACTAGTGGGAGGTTGTGTGCAATCACACCTCAATCTCCGTCTTCCCCGTCCCCTATCACCATCATCCATACGTCTTATCAAACCCGTTTCAGTCCATTTCAATCCAATTCGGTTAATTTCCAGACCAGATCGATCCAGATTCACCTGTTTCTCCCCACACCCTCACAAAAAAACCGACATAGTTACTTATATTCGATATCCCAAACATTATATCGAAATCGACGATTCTCGATATGGCACGTGGAAAAATTCAAATAAAACGCATAGAGAACCCGGTGCACCGGCAAGTGACGTTCTGCAAGCGCCGGTCGGGGCTCCTCAAGAAGGCCAAAGAGCTCTCCGTGCTTTGCGATGCTCAAATTGGCCTCTTCGTTTTCTCCAACCATGGCAAGCTCTACGAACTCGCCACCAATGGGTCTCTATCTTCTTTACTTTCTATATTTACTTTAGGGTAAACCCCATTTCCATACTATAAAATGATCTTTTTTCGCACATAAGTACTGTCACCACCTTTGTATGTAAGTCGTACCAGTGATCTTTTTTTTTTCAAGTCTTACCAATGACGTTTAGTTATTTTCAAAAAAATAAATGGCTATTTTTGTAAATATCAATGTCACCTTTAACAAATTTCGTCATTTTTTGAAAATTAAAGGTCGTTTTCTGACGGAAGTTGAACATAAAAATCGCCACAGTATGGACTTACCACTTTCACCTTTGTCCACAACACGGAAATGAAGTTACCCCTTTACTTTATATGTTGGTGTTTGTAAATGTTAGTAATCTAATAATTTGATTTTTTTTTTTAATTATGATTAGAGACATGCAAGGCCTTATTGAGAGGTATGTGAAGACCACTGGAGGGTCTCTAATGGCTACTGACCAACCTATAGAAACACAATCTCCTGTGGTACGTATTAAAGCCTTAATTTTCTACGTAGATTTCATGTACATATTTAGACTTAATTACATATGAGAGACGAATAATGTTGATAACATCATTATTATTTAACAACAAAAAAAGCTTGGCTGGCCAAATTATAGCATCGGATGCTGATAATTGCTATATATATATTCACTAGAATATATGCATATTACATATATTCAGTGGGGAGACATTGATAAGTTTTTATTTTGTAATAATAAAAAATGTAAAAATAATATTTAAAACACTAATATCGTGTAAAATGTAATAAATGATTATTTATTATAAATAGTGACGTTGAGTTTTCGTATATATCAATATCTATATATATAGGGGAGCTTTCGGGTACAAACTTTATTTCGGTCAGAACGTAGGACTAATCTGGGCCATTGATTACCCAGATCGGATGACCACTGAAATTCAGGGGGGGCGTAGTGGTGATTGATTACGAAATCAATTACAAGATATGCATTAATTTAAAAGATATTAAATGATATGCATTGAATCTGGGCCATTAATTCTACGATCCAAGGGCCCAAATTGATAGTTTAACGTTCTGACGAAAGATGTAGGTTTGTACCTGATTGTATCAGGTACAAACATGCCCTTATTGTGCAAACTGCGAACGCACAAGAGCCATAGGATCCGCCCGAAGTGACGTCAGTAGAGCGCCCCAGATGCTGACACGTGGGCGCGCGTTGCTGGCGCTGACACGTGGGCGCGCGCGCGCACAGTACTGATAGTTTACATAGCACGGTGCTGATAGTTTAGTACAGAAAGTGATGATAGTTTACATTTGTACAATACTATCAGCACCGTGCTATGTAAACTATCAGCATTGGCGCTGCGCGCGTGGTCAACACGCGCTACTGTGCGGGCAGAGGCGCGCGCGAAGTGGCCACGTGTCAGCATCGCGCGCGCTCTGCTGATGTCACTTTGACCGTATCCTGTGGCTCTCGTGCGTTCGTAGTTTGCACAATAAGAGGCGTTTGTACAAGATAGCTATCCTATATATAATATAATATAATATAAAATCTCTCGATGTATATAATATTTCTCAACTAAGTCTTATTGATATTCATAAATAACGTAATTTGTCAATATATTGACAGTAAGTCGAGGTTTCAACCAGCTTAAAAATAAATACTTAAACTCAAATTCGATTCACTTCGTTTACTTTTTCTCCTATAAATGTTCAGTCTAATCAAAGCGAGTAGCAGATAAGTTACCAATGAAGCTCAAACATAAACTATTTCTCTTTGTTTATAGAATAGTCTAATCGTGAGGTCGAATTCGACTAAAATTAATTTTAAAAAAATCGAATATTTAACTAATCAAGTTCGTACCCTTCGTTTCACTATCTTAATTATCAATGACTTAAATATGACAATTTTTTGGTATCAATTAGAATCAAGAACATTAAATTAAATAATATAAAACTTTAAACATTTATTCAAAATATAATTAAAAAAATCAAAATTTAAGAGATGATGCTTCATTGCTTCTAGAAACTTGGCAGCCATTTACGCACCAAGCCCATACTTGTCCAATCCAACTACAGTCACTAGTCACTAAGATCAATCATATGTATTTTAATCACAATAACATGGCTAAATGAGATTCTAATAACTAGCCATGGCAATAATAGAAAGTTTTGTTAAACTAGTTTTCGATAGTCCTATTTTATTTCAACCAGGCGAACCTAAGTTCTATTTTATTTCAACCAGGCGAACCTAAGTTCGATTCATCGTCTTTATATTCTACTCACATGACCGACGGTTAGAAAAAATATCGGTTCAGTACAACATTTTATTGACGACCTGTTTTCATGTCGCCTAAGTGAGCAGTTCCATTATTCTGTTTGTCGGTCATGTTCACTTCCTGACCGACATGAAAATAATTCCGTTTTCCAAATGAGTTTCTCGTGTAGTGTGTATAGACTTACAAGACGTATTGAGTTGAATTTATGAGCACCAATAATATGTATGCTTGTTGAGTATTGTTAATGTATATATGGTATTGTAATATTTGTGCAAAGGATATGAAGGAAGAGATCAACATGCTGAAACAAGAAATTGAAATACTTCGAAAAGGTTTAAGGTATATTAATTAGTTTGCCATATATTTCATTTATCTTAATTTTAAAGATAACGAGTTCGAATAATTTAAAAATAATGAAACGTTTCAGGTATATGTTTGGAGGTGGAGATGCTGGAACCATGTCTCTCGATGAACTCCAAGTCCTCGAAAAGCATCTCGAGACTTGGATTTACGAAATTCGCTCAACTAAGGTATGCCCACATTTTGGATTATACTTTATTCTACTATATATTATTCATATCCTTATAATTATTCAGAAAGTTGTGATAATTCTAGTATTTAATCTATGATTCTTTCTATTTCAGATGGATATCATGTTTCAGGAGATTCAATTGTTGAAGAATAAGGTTAGCCAAAACCACAACTTAGTTATGTGAGATATTAATTTCTTAAGTTATATTTGGAAATCAATAGTTTAGGATTGCAATATGACTTGTTTTGAAATTTCAAAGTTGCAAAATGACGCGTTTTAAAAGTTCAGGATTGTAACGTGATATGTGTGTTATCAATTTTCGGACTGATTCTATTTGTTCTAACGAGGTTGCAACATGATGCGATTTTAAGTTTAAAGGTTATATGATCATCAACTTAAATATAGGGTTGCAACACGAAATTAATCACGTATATACGTACACGTGTTTGTGTCGATATGCATGCACACCATTCTCACTAGCTATATCCATTGTTAATAGGAAGAACTCCACATACTAACTATCATAGAGTTGTACATTTCAAGAACTGACTGCTGACTTATTAGTCGATCAGATTAGACATGTAGATTTAAGGTAATTACACAAACTAACATTTTCTGACTTATTCAAAAAAAAAAAATAACATTTTCTGTTAGAAATGATAGAAAGCGTTAGAAAAAGCACCAAGAACTAACTGTCATATGACTATTGAACTCAAAAACTAATTGTACACTTGTTACTTTTTAGAGTTTTTCCTAACGTTTTCTGTCAATTCTAACGGAAAATGTTAGTTTGTGGAATTACCTTCAGCTATAGACTTGATCTAATCGACTAATAAGTCAACAGTTAGTTCTTGAACAATACAAATTGACGATAGTTAATTTCTGGTTTTACCCCTTGTTAATACTCAAAAACATATTACTATTAGTTCAAAAAAAAACAATTAATTGGTTTACTTTTCTTGTTGATGAAGGAGGGAATGCTAAATGCAGCAAATATGTATCTTCATGAAAAGGTAATAACTAATTACATTTTCTACAATATTAATTTCCTATAGGAATTTTTTTTCTTATAATTTTCCATTGTGTAATGCAGATTGAGGAGACCTTTGGCAATACTAATTTTGAACAAATTAGTACTAATATGCCATATCCTCTAATCATATGAAATGAAAGATTTCATATAAATCAAATACTTAATTTGGTTGTGAGATGGAGTTGGAAACCTTCAATGTTGCAAAAATAAAAGCACTATAGTAAATGCTTTTATGAGTGTTATTATAAGAAACAATACCTTAAGAGCATTTGACAATAATTAATAGTTACTTATTGTAATATTATATGGTTTCGATATGTAACTTATCATCTTTACATATGATGATATTCTCTCTTTATTTGGGCACGTAAATAAGAGATACTGATGTGTGGTAATGCTGCAATTTTTAATATGTGAATGATAATAAACGCATTGCACTTGATGTATTGTAACTATATTAGCTAATTTTGATATGTAAGGTTTAGGTTATGATGTACTTTTTAGCTGTTTACTGTGAAGTCAACACTACATCGAATAAGGCCTCTCATTTGTTAGCAGGAGTAGTTCGTTTTTAGTCCGGTCAAGTGTCGTTGGGGGGTATTGTTCCCTGATGTACTTCGATGTATCTTAGATTTTGATCTGTAATGCATTATCTTTAGGGTTAATTACGTTCACTTATCCCGAACTAACATTTTGTAACAACGTTGAGAAACCTTATTCAACGGTAGGAGATGGGATATAACACGAGCGTAGTGGATATGGGATGTTCCATTGGCAGATCGAGGAAGACTTACGCTTTGTTACTTATTAGCGACACAACCCCCTTCACTCATTTCAGGGGTACAACAAGACTGCTCACGGGTTTTTGTAAATCAACTGAACGTGTGTGCGATCGAATATAAAATATTAGGACGACAAGCAGCTAAAGAACTGTTGGTCAATAGAAAACAAAAAAAAAAGTAAAATTATGGGAAAACTCCAAGAACAAACAGTCATTTGACTATTGAACTCAAAAACTAACTATAGGCTTGTTAGTCAATCAATTTGACACTAGACTTAAGGTAATTACGCAAACTAACATTTCCCATTAGAGATGACAAAAAACGTTAGTTTTTGAGTTCAATAGCCATATGACAGTTAGTTTTTAGAGTTTTTCCTAACATTTTCTATCATTTCTAACTAAAATTTTTAGTTTAAATAATTACCTTAAGTCTACAGTGTCAAATTGATCGACTAACAAATCTATAATGAGTTTTTGAGCGGTACATTCTTTTAATAGTTAGTTCTTGGTGTTATCTCTAAAATTCTAATGGGTGTTTCTAGCAGGCAAGCAGGATATACACAAGTAGGCAGTCGAACAATCAATTTCATAACAAGGGTTTGAGGTTCTACGAACAACAGGAAAGCTCCCATCATCGTGTGACGAACGACAGTGGTAGAAACCAGCTTGACATTAGTCAAAAGGAATCAGGAACATGACGAACCAGGGCCGAAGAGGACACGG
Source organism: Erodium maritimum (assembly GCA_963921825.1). Taxonomy (NCBI): domain Eukaryota; kingdom Viridiplantae; phylum Streptophyta; class Magnoliopsida; order Geraniales; family Geraniaceae; genus Erodium; species Erodium maritimum. The sequence goes on from OY997595.1 coordinate 3,132,297, forward strand.
GTGGATGATGCTGACATATACACAACATCCGGTATACATTATCAAGGGAGGGCATGATGGACCGAGGATCCATACATCAAGGCATGATGGACCGGGCATTCGAACGTTGTTCTCCACAACCCAATGTTGTATCGCCACAAGCCACCCGACTGAAGGAGATGGAGAAGAATAAGCTAGAGTTAGATAGAATAAGGTTGGCTAGAGATGCGGAGAAGCAAAAGACCGACCGGGAGTTGGTCGGTTGGCATGAAAAAACCCGAAAGAGAGCTAAACACGATAGTCTTTTGAATACACACCAAGTCATCAATCTTTAGATGAAATAAGGGATAACTCCAGAAAATAACTGTTATTTGACTTACATTTTCACATCCTATTAAACAAAGTACATTTTGAAACAGATACTTATACATCTCATGAACATACAATTATGATTCGACCAAATCATAATAACACCAATTTCAATGTTCTAGTAATGAACGCATCAATTACAAAAGACCAGCAATGCTCAAGGAGTATCCTCAAGAAATGGATAATCTGTGTAGCCCAAAACAGGATCAGAAATGTAAAAAGTTTCTCTGTCGTACTTGTTCAGAGGAGCATGAAGCTCAAACCTCCTTGGCAGGTCCGGATTTGCCAAGAACAACCTGCCATAAGCGATAAGGTCAGCGTGGTTCTCTGCAATGGCTCGGTTCCCATCTTCCTGCTCGTATCCTTCAGCTGCGATGAACGTGCCTTTGAAGGCTTTTCTCATCGGGACAAGACCTTGGTGAACTTCGAACTTTTCTTCTACTGTCTTCATCCTTGGTTCAACCATGTGGCAGTATAAGATATCGTATTTGTTCAAGGACTCAGCCATGTAGAGGCCCAAGGCTTCTGGGTTCGAGTCCACCGATTCCATGTAGCTTGCAAAGGGAGAGAGCCTGATTCCAACTTTATCTCCCCCTATCTCGTTGGCAATGGCCTCAACCACTTCCAGAGCGAATCTGCAACGATTCTCCAGGGATCCACCGTACTTGTCTGTTCGGTCGTTCACTTGGTCTTTCAAGAACTGCTCGATAAGATAGCCATATGCCCCATGGATCTCAACTCCATCAAAGCCTGAACAAAGTTTTGTAGGGAGAAAATGAATGAGCAAAACAACTCCAGAGATTGATATTTGAAGTTCATGCATTGATTAAAGCAACCTGGTGTTGTTTTCGTTCCTCTTAGTGTTATTTGTTTGGAATAATTGCAAAAAAGTACCCGATGAATTCATTTTTTGCAGCTTTGTAGCAGTCTTCTTTGATAATAATAAAAAGGAAAATTTTCGCCTACTAACTATTATAGACTTGTACATTTCAAGAACTGATTGTTGACTTATTAGTCGATCAGATCAGGCCTGCAGACTTAAGGTAATTACACAAACTAATATTTTCCGTTAGAAATGACAGAAAATACTAGAAAAACACCAAGAACTAATTGTCATATGACTATTGAACTCAAAAAATAATTTAGATTTTAAAAATTAGGGTTAATTACCTTTAGTACCCCTTTTCTATTGGTAACACTCTTTTAGTACCCCTGATGTATTAGTAACACTCTAGACAAAATTTTGGTCAAGTTTACGTCATTTTGATGATCTGTGATCAATTCATAAGGAGTATTAAATGTTTTGTTATCAATACATAAGGGGTATTAAATGATCTATGACCAATTCATAAAAGGTACTAAATGACAGTTACCACAACGGAGGGACTATTATTAAACGTTACAAAATGCAGGGGTACAAAAGGTATGTTAACCCTAAACATTAACAAGTACAAAACCAAAAGTCCAAATTTTCATATCCCTTAAATTTCTTACTCTTTGGGGCAAATTTTTGCAATTACCAAAGAAAAGGGATACAAATTACAAAAAAGTGAATACCTCAAGGTTCTTTATTGTGATAATCCCAATTTGTTTTTTTTCTCTTAGTTGGTGGTATGGTTGAAGAATTTAGATACCTGCTTCGATGGCATTTCTAGCAGCAAGTCTGAAGTCATTGACAATGAGAGGGATTTCATCCGTCCTGAGCCGTCTTGGAGGGGTGAACTCCACACCATCGTCCCCACTTTCCCTGTTTTGACAGGCCAAAGGCTTGTCGGTGGAAGATATCGGAGCTTGCCCGTTTGGCTGAAAACCTGAACAATGGAACTTCTGATAAAGTGAACCCATTGCCGTTACATGAATGGACAACAGTGATCAACCATACCACCTAGACCCTCTCAATGAAACAAGATGCAACATGCTCATGAGATCCACACAAATGACCGCGATACTTGGACAAATAACGAGACTAAACAAACTAGTGTTGCTTGTTTCTACCGATTGACGCCACTCAATAGATGACATCAAGAGTTGTGAGTAATATTGTAGGGGTAACTTTGTTAACACACCCTCGGCAACCTTTGATTCCCAAAAACACATTGTATAGGTGAGAGATTATCGGTAACACACTAATAAAACCATCACCTTTTTAGTATGAATCCGTGAGTTTGTGATGAATAACTTAAGGTGATAGTGTATTGCTGATAACCCCTCACCTATAGAGGTAACTTTGTTATCACACCTTTGGCGACCTTTGATTCCCAAAAACACATTGTATAGATGAGAGATTACCGGTAACACACTGATAAAACCATCACCTTTTTAGTGTGAATCCGTGAGTTTGTGATGAATAACTAAAGGTGATAGTGTATTACTGATAACCCCTCACCTATAGAGGGGGTTCCTGAAACTCAAAGGTCGTCGAGGAGGTGTAGATAACATTTTCAGAAAGGTTAGCCTACAAATGCAAGGATCTAGTCCCTTGGAACCTAAAATCATATCTACACTTTTCCAATCATGGAACTACCTACTCTTATATCCATCCACATCTACACAGTTCAATCCATTCACGGTAGCATGCACTTCCAAAGTCCAATTCTATAGTAGTAATACTACAAATTTGTTGCCACTCACAGGCATCCTACCAAACATATATCAAAATTAAAAAATGACGATATTTAATCAAAGCACCTTTGTTCGAAACCCTTCCCGCATTCCAAATCTGACAAAAGAAGATACCGCCTTTGGCATGAACAGCATCCACAATGGGCTTCCAAGCCTCAACTTGCTCTTTCGTCCAAATACCTGGTGTGTCTGGGTACCTTCACCAACAGAGAAACTACTGATCATCCGTGTTTTCCTTTAAATTTTGGTATTGTTACACAGAATAGCTCAGTTGAACTTACCCTTGAGAAGTGTCAGAAACCCCGGTGGCTTCAGCTATGAGCAAGCCTCCTTTCGTGGTTCTTTGAGTGTAATACAAAATGGCATGTGGTTGGGGAACATTTCCGTAAGATCTTTGTCTAGTCAATGGTGCCAAAACAACCCTGATAAATGGAAGGTGAAATTGAATCATGAAACAGATATGTAGCATAATAAGTGTTGCCAAAACACCCCCTTGACCTTTTTTTTCTAACACACAGTAAAGGTGAGACATTATCAATAACACACTGACTTTTCGTTTATTATCAAAAACACCCGGATTTGGGTCATTTTGTCCAAAAGAAACTACTGATAAACGAGATAATCCAGGTATTTTGTATTAACACGAGAGGTGACAGTGTGTTACTGATAATCCCTCACTTGTAAGAGGTGTTTTTAATAGCGAAGGGTCAAAGTGTGCATGTAAACAACGTTTTCCCTAAATATAAATCTTAGTGAACAGAGACAGTATGTGATATCCGCATTACTGTTCCTTGATGAAAATGCTTCTCCAAACCAACCCTAACATGAACTTTTGCTTCTTTATCATCACTGCTGAAATAAATAGACACTCAACATCTTTTCCCCACATATCATCAATTACATATTCAAGAAACAAAGCACCACAGGAGAATTCAATAACCTTCACAGTAGTGGTATCCAAGTCAAATATACAATGAAAAGGTTACTCCCAAGGAGACACAGAATACATCACATCATGGTTAAGCCATGAAAACATCACTTTGCTAAAGGAAGAGCTTTATTTACACCCTCTGCCACCCTTGAGTTTCAGGACCCCTAAAGACGGGTTATCAGTAATACACTGTCATTTTCAGTTACTCATTGAAAACTCACGGATTCCGAGTTTCAGGACCCCTAAAGATAGAGGTTATCAGTAATACACTGTCGTTTTCAGTTATTCATGGAAAACTCACGGATTCACACGGTATAAGTGATTGTTTTATGAGGAACACGTTATCATATAGTGTGTTACTGATAATCCCTTACTGATACCGTGTGTTTTTTAGAATAAAAAATCACTCAGGATGTGTTAATAAAGTTACCCCTATAGTAAACAAAATCAACATTACTTAATAATACTAAAACAACACCTTGTCCATATTGATATCAAAGATCCCATTGGACCTTCTACAGTGGGGTCTCGTAGCCGTCGAGTCGGGCGTCGAAACCAGCAAAAAAACGTCGTTTTCCTTTCATGTCGTCGACATGTAGTATGTTGTCACGTCGAATAAGGGAAGACGCTATAAACGGTCTACGAATCTGCCGACTCAGGAGAGAGTCTATTCGGAAAATTCGGTGTTGACCAAACGAATCAGCGGACGCCACGTATACACGGTTCGGCGCACAGATTTTGTGGTGGGCCGACGATTCTGCCACGTGTCCTTGGTCAGCAGATTCGTTTGACCAATAGATGTGCTTTTTATTTCAAAAAACCCTTCTATAAATATCTCCTACAATTTTGAAGAGTGTACCCCAACACAAATAATCACACAAATTATCTAGGGATAATCGTTCAAAATTACCCTAAAGTTTCGTCCACAAATAAGTTGATGCACAAAGTTTTGTCCATGCTGTATGACTATCCTGAAGTTTTGTTCACGCTGTGTGGCTACCCTGAGTTTAGACTGATTTTCCCACCATTTAAGCCTACCTAGACCGAGAAGCCTTATCCTTAGTTAACACAGTTCCACAGTATAGATAAAGTGAGCTAAACAGAGTAAAAGCTCGGTGAACAATATAGACCATTAATCAAGGAGAAAACATCACACCCCAACTGGGTTCTTCTCAAAACCCACAAATCAGTACCCAAAAACAAAACCCAGAACCAAGAACATCACATTAACCAAAAATTCAAACAAAAACGATAATGGGTCAACTTAAAAATCCAAAATTGACGGCCATGGATGAGCTTAATCACCTGTGGGAGAGACGAAACTTGCCCATTTGGTAAGGAGTGAGAAGTGGCTGCGTTTCATCGCTCCTTGTGCTCTCCATTTCCTTCAGTGTAGCTCTTGATTTGATTCGATGTTGCAGAAATCGATTCTGAGGAAATAGAAACTGATTTGGGTATTTATCAGATTTCGACGGAGCGGGATGGAATGAATGTGGGCTTGTTGATGTCCGGAGACATGTGACGTAAGGCATGGCGTGGGATCAAATGGTTCCTTGACTCGTCTTCTTCCGATAGACATGCCTCTATACTTTACTGATGGGGAGTGAAGGTTGTGATGTTCGTGTTATGGGTAGCGATTGAGTGGTTGTTTACTATTCGTACAATGTAGTGTACGTGATTCAGGAACTGGGAATCATTAAATCTTAACTCGTGATTTGATATGCCGATCACGATCTATAATTCTGAGTCATTGATTTGCGAATCGTGATTCGCATGTCCGTCACTCACAACATGACATGTGGTATTGGGAGAAAAAAATCTGATTGTTCGCAACGGTTTGAAATCAATCGTAATTGTTTTTTAGTTAAATTAAATATATAATTGATACAAAAAAAATATTTTTTTTCTCCAACTATAAATACTCCTTCCTCGATTCATCAAACCCACAATATTTCTCTCATCACCCTCTATTAAATTATCCGTTTTCTCTCCAAAAAAAAGGATAAAAATGTCCAACAATTCGACTCAACTGTCGTCGTTCTTATTGGACAACCAAGATTACACGTTGGACACACCAGATGTTCAGGTCAACACATCTCTAGCAGACGGCTTTCAAGAGACGTTGACCACATCGGGCAACCCTCTGCCTTTCAACCCAGCAATCAGTTTTTGGGAGCATACCGCTTTTAATGCATTCATGCAACAACATTGGAACCCAGGTACATTCTAACAACATCGTCTTTAATTTCATTAATTATTATTTTTTAATTACATTATGTTGTCAAGTGAATTTCATGAATATAAATTTTTATTATTTATGATGTTAAATGCATTCCAACTCAAGTACGTTCCAACCACAAATCAACTCGGGTACATTCCAACAACCGTGTAGCCTCGGGACATTCCGACCAACACCTTTCAACCCCTTGCCTTACAACCAATCTATCAACTACTACGGTTACCTCGTGGCCACCCAATACCATCAACAACACGTCGTTGATAGTAGCGGCATGGTTCGGCTCACAGCCTGTTTGTTACCTCCACCCTACGGTCTCCGAACCATATGTAGACGTCCAGTCATGTTATGGCCCACGTGTAAATGTCTACTTCTACACGTGAGGGGAAGAGTTGAAGTGTGAGTACCACATAGAAAAAGTGTGGATAAATTGACCCCTTAATTTACATCTTGATGCATCCACCCATGAGTTCGGAATCGATCAGAAGAGGGAGGTTCCATTGGAAAATAGAGGAAGATATACGTTTAGTAGCTTGTTGACTACAGCTTCATTGACTCATTTTGGGTAAACAAGTTTGCTCAAGGGTTTTGGAAATAAATTGAATGTAAGTACAGTGAGAGCCATGTATATAGTATTAGGAGTGTATACAATATTAGGACAACAAGCAAATAAAGAACCATTGGTCACTAAAATGTATTATGACACATACATCTCACCAACATACAATTATGATTCAACCAAATCATAATACCACCAAGTGTAATGTTCTATCAATGAACACATCAATTACATAATAGCAGCAATGACACTTCCTCTCCTACCTATGAAATGTTCAAGCAGTATCTTCCAGAAATGGATAATCTGTGTAGCCCAAAACAGGATCAGAAATGTAAAAAGTTTCCCTGTTGTACTTGTTCAGAGGAGCATGAAGCTCAAACCTTCTTGGCAGGTCCGGATTTGCCAAGAACCACCTGCCATAAGCAATAAGGTCAGCGCGGTTCTCTGCAATGGCTCGGTTCCCGTCTTCCTGCTCGTATCCTCCAGCTGCGATGAACGTGCCTTTGAAGGCTTTTCTCATCGGGACAAGACTTTGGTGAACTTCGAACTTTTCTCCTACTGTCTTCATCCTTGGCTCAACCATGTGGCAGTATAAGATATCGTATTTGTTCAAGGACTCAGCCATGTAGAGGCCCAAGGCTTCTGGGTTCGAGTCCCCCGATTCCATGTAGCTTGCAAAGGGAGAGAGCCTGATTCCAACTTTATCTGCCCCTATCTCGTTGACAATGGCTTCAACCACTTCCAAAGCAAATCTGCAACGGTTCTCCAGGGATCCACCATACTTGTCTGTTCGGTCGTTCACTTGGTCTTTCAAGAACTGGTCGATAAGATAGCCATGTGCCCCGTGGATCTCAACTCCATCAAAGCCTACACAAATGTTGTTAGGAGAAAATGAATGAGCAAAGCTACTCCAGAGATTGATGTTTGAAGTTCATTTTCTACTCATGTTGGTTATCAGTTATTTAATTTCGGACATCATGCATTGAACAAAGCAACGTGGTATCGTTTTCGTTCCTCTTAGTGTTATTTGTTTGGAATAGTTGCAAAAAAAGTACCCTGATGTATTCATTTTTCGCAACTTGTAGCCTTCTTCTTTGATAATTGTAAAAAAAAAAGTACTCCAAACTTATCTTTTTGTTGCAACTTGGTTCAAAATGAAGATTTTACCCTTACAATTTAGATTTAAAAAATAATAAGTAAAATAAAAAAATCCAAATTTTCACAACCCTTAATTTTCTTCCTCTTTGTACTGTACAAAGAGTAAGAAATTTAAGGGATATGAAAATTTGGATTTTTTGTTCTTCAATTATTATTGTTAAAGTTTAAATTTCCAAGGGTAAAATCATCATTTTGAACCAAATTTATACAAAGTGCAATAAAAAACAAGTTGAGGCCAATTTTTTGCAATTGCCGAAGAAGAGGGCTACAACTTACAAAAACTGAATGCTCAAGGTTCTTTTTTGCAACCATCCCAATTTGTTTTCTCTTAATTGGTGGAACGATTGAGGAATTTAGATACCTGCTTCAATGGCATTTCTAGCAGCAAGTCTGAAGTCATTGACAATGAGAGGGATTTCATCCGTCCTGAGCCGTCGTGGAGGGGTGAACTCCTCAGCATCGTCCCCACTTGCCCTTTTTTGAGGGGTCAAAGGCTTGTCGGTGGAAGATATTGGAGCTTGCCCGTTTGGCTGATAACCTGAACAATGGAAGAACCAATAAAGTGAACCCATTGCCATTACATGAATGGACCACAGTGATCAACCATACTACCTAGACCCTCATAATGTCACAAGATGCAAGATTCTCATGAGATCCAAACAAATGACTGCAATACTTGGACAAAGAACAAGACTAAACAAAATAGCATGGTTGGTTTCTACCGATTGACGCTACTCAATAGATGACATCAACAATTGAGAGTAATATTCTAGGGGTAACTTTAATAACACACCCTCGGCGACCTTTGATTCTCAAAAACACACTGTATAGGTGAGAGGTTATCGACAACACACTGATAAAACCATCACCTTTTCAGCGTGAATCCGTGAGTCTGTGATGAATAACTAAAGGTGATAGTGTATTACTGATAACCCCTCACCTATATAGGGGGTTCTTGAAACCCAAAGGTACACAACTGGCAAAACTACCGGACAAAAGGTTAGCCTACAAATACTAGGATCTAGTCTCTTAGAACCTAAAATCATATCTACACTTTTCCAATCAAGGAACTACTTACTCTCATATCCATCCACATCTTCACAGTTCAATCCAATCATGGTAGCATGCACTTCCAAAGTCCAATTCTATAGTAGTAATACTACAAATTTGTTGCCACTCACAGGCATCCTACCAAACATATATCAAAATTCAAAAATAACGATATTTAATCAAAGCACCTTTGTTCGAAACCCTTCCCACATTCCAAATCTGACAAAAGAAGATACCGCCTTTGGCATGAACAGCATCCACAATGGGCTTCCAAGCCTCAACTTGTTCTTTTGTCCAAATACCCGGTGTCTGTGGGTACCTTCACCAACAGAGAAACTATTGTTTAAAAAAAAAACAGAGAAACTATGGATAATCCGTGTTTTCCTTTAAATTTTGTTATTCTTACAGATTAGTTCAGTTGAACTTACCCTTGAGAAGTGTCAGAAACCCCGGTAGCTTCAGCTATGAGCAAGCCTCCTTTCGTGGTTCTTTGAGAGTAATACAAAATGGCATGTGGTTGGGGAACATTTCCGTAAGACCTTTGTCTAGTCAATGGTGCCAAAACAACCCTGACAAATGGAAAGTGAAATTTAATCATGAATCAGATATGTAGCATGATAACTGTTGCTCCCATTCAAGTGCAGCAACAAAAGAAGCTACGGATATGTAAATAAATATAAGGGGTAACTTCATTTAACACCCCCTTTGACCTTTGTTCCCAACACACACAGTAAAGGTGAGACATAATCAATAACACTGTGACTTTTCGTTTATTATCAAAAACACACGGATTTGGGTCATTTTGTCCAAAAGAAACTACTGATAAATGAGAAAATCCAGGTGTTTTTTTATTACCACGAGAGGTGACAGTGTGTTACTGATAATCCCTCACTTGTAGGAGGTGTTTTTGATAGTGAAAGGTCAAAATGTGTATGTAATTAACGGTTTCCCTAAATATAAATCTTAGTGAACAGAGGCAGCATGTGATATCCGCATTACTGTTCCTTCATGAAAATGCTTCTCCAAACCAATCCTAACATGAACTTTTGCTTCTTTATCCAAGTCAAATATACAATGAAAAGGTTACTCCCAAGGAGCCACAGTATACATCACATCATGGTTAAGCCATGAAAACATCACTTTACTAAAGAAAGAACTTTATCAGTAATACACTGTCATCTTTTATTATTCATGGCAAACTTACAATTCACACAGAATAGGTGATGGTTTTATGAGGAACGCGCTATCATTTAGCGTGTTACTGATAACCCCTTACCTATATAGTGTGTTTTTGATAATCAAAAGTCGCCCAGGATGTGTTAATAAAGTTACCCTTGTAGTAAACAAAATCAACATTACTACTAAAACAACAATTTGTGCATATTGATATCAATTATCAAAGATCCCATTATCCTCAATTAACACAGTTCCACAGTGGAGAGAAAGTGAGCTAAACAGAGTAAAAGCTAAGTGGACATCACACCCCAACTGGGTTCTTCTCAAAACCCACAAATCCTCAGCACCCAAAAACAAAACCCAGAACCAAGAACATCAAAGTAACCAAAATTCAAACAAAAACGATAATGGGTCACTTAAAAATCCAAAATTTCCGGCCATGGATGAGCTCAATCACCTGTGGGAGAGACGAAACTTCCCCATTTGGTAAGGAGTGAGAAGTGGCTGCGTTTCATCGCTCCTTGTGCTCTCCATTTCCTTCAGTGTAGCTCTTGATTTGATTCGATGTTGCTGAAATCGATTCTGAGAAATTAGAAGCCGATTTGGGTATTTATCCAATTTCGACGGAACGAGACGGAATGAATGTGGCCTCGTTGTTGTTGGGAGACATGTGACGTAAGGCATGGCGTGGGCTCAAATGGTTCGTTTGACTTGTCTTCTTCCAAATGGTTCCAATATACATGCCTGAATATTTTTGTGATGTGGAGTGAAGATTGTGGTCCTCTAAAGTAAAGTAAATGTTGACTTTCTTCTGCATTACTAGACTTTTTTTGAGGGGAAGGTAGTGATTTATTAATTCAACAACAAACACATGGAAAGAGATTCAGTTTTGAAACATAAGTTGTTTTTAGAAAATCCATGGTATTGGTCCTAGAGCATGCACATTGCTACGGACCGGAACGCGAACCGCGAATCGAACCATAATTTTGTGGTTTGTGGGCTGCGAGTCGCAGTGTTGTGGTGTACGCTTTTTGCGGCCCGCGAACTGTAAAGTCGCGGTTTGGTCCGCAGACCGTGACGTGCGAACCGTAACAACGGTTCGCGAGCCATAGCTCGCGGTTCGTCGGCTAGCCCAACCAGAGCGCGTCACGTGTCCAATGCAAGAAAAAAAATTCTGACTGTTGGCAACGGTCGAAAATGAACAGTAAGTTTTTTAATGCTTAAAACTCTTACTTCAAACCCTATAAATACCCACAACCCCTTCTCATTTCACACCAACACTCCTATAACCTTACTTTTCATTCTTAAACAGACGGAAAATTCTAGAGAGAGGCTCTTCCCTCTCTCTAGAAACCTTAAGCCCCTTTTCCTCAGAGTCACAACCGTCGCGGCTCCTCCCTTCGTCGGCGTGCCTCCTGGTCTTCTCGACCATGGAGCTCGCTGGCGAGGGCCTCCCTCCCCTTCTTCTCCCTTTTTCTTTGTGTCTACCTTTCCTTAGCCTCCATCGTCTTCTCCCTTACCTCTGTTCGTTTTCTACTCCTCCTCTCGTCTTTGAAGTCTCGTTTTCAGTGGTAAGGTTGACCGGGTTCTTCGTCTGAGCGTGGATGGCCTTGGTGGTGTCTGGTTTGGAATTCCTCTTCCAGATCTGACGAATCCCCGGAGCAAGCTCGTCGTCGTCGCTTCTCTGGTGTTTTAGAACTGTTATGCCGCCCCGGGTTCGGATTTATTCCCGCCGATTCACTTTTCAGGTCAGATCTACAACTTTTCTTCTTCCCTTGTCATGGTGTTCCCCTAAGCTCCACTCTCCCGAACCCGCATGCGGTGGTGCTGCAGGGTTATCAGGGCCCGTCGTTATGCTGGCCACGACGGGTGTTAGTATCGACTACTCTGGCCGAAGGTTGGGAGTACTAGCGGTTCTGGGATTAGGGTCTTGAATTTTTGGTTGGTTCGACTTGTCTCTACCGATTGGGTGTTGGCCTCGGCAACCGGCTCATTTGGAGCTCCGGTGAGTATTTGTGCATTTGTGTTGGTGGAGGCTGAATTCGGTCTATTGTGCGATTTCTTCTTCTCCCGTGCTCTGGGCTTCAAGGTGGATAAATCTGGGTACCAAGACCTGTGTTTTGTTTTCCTTTATTTTCCTGTTTTGTCACTTGTCTGTTCAGTTGTTTTGAGGTCCATTTGAGGATGCTCGGGTCTGTTTACTGCTCTTCGTGTTGAGGAGCTAGTTTTAGTTACTCTATGTTTGCTTAAAGTTCGGTAAATCTTATGTTTTAGACCTGTTTGGTTTAAGGTGTCTCTTTAGACATGCTCTGAGTTGTATTTGAGGGTTTTTCTCCCTTGGTTTGTGTTTTCCTATTTGAAAAGCTGGTTTTTTTTTTATTTCAGTTAGTTTTCCAAAAAAACACTCCTACAACCTCTCTTACTTGATATCAAAATTTTCCCCTCAAATTCGCTACAAAATGTTTAGCGGTGACGGTCTCCAATCAGATGAGGAGTTGGCAGTGCAACTGCTGTATTTTGAAGAATGACTCCAACGAATGGTTGAGAGAGGCATACAGAGAATAATGCCAAGGATCAACGTTGTGAGGCAGAGGATCGAACGCGGGGAACCTACCCGACGGGAAATTCCTAGAGGTCGTCTCGAAGCCCACGACCAATTAATGAAGAATTATTTTGACGATCAGCCCATGTATGGGTCCGCTATGTTTTAGCGTCGGTTTCGTATGTGCCGACCACTATTTGAGCCGGTGATGGACAAGGTAACGGATCATGACGATTACTTTGTTTAGAAGTCGGACGTTGTAGGACACATGGGATTATCAACGCACCAGAAATGTACTGCCGCGATACGAATGCTTGCGTATGGGTGCTTGACCGATTCGTTGGACAAAACCTTACGCATTGGGGTAAGTACAATACTTGAATGTTTACGCAGATTTTGCAAGGCCGTCATTGAGGTTTTCGAGGCTGAGTACGAGCGTTTACCCACACCAGAGGACATGACCCGATTACTCAGAGAGTGGTACAACTGAGGGTTCCCCGGTATGATTGGGAGTCTTGACTGCGTGCATTGGGAGTGGAAGAATTACACAACCGCATCGCAAGGTGCCAATGGACGGGGAAGTCACCACGGGGTAAGTACCATTATGCTTGAAGTTGTGGCGTCATGTGATTTATGGATTTGGCATGCTTTTTTTTGGATGGCTAGGTCGAACAACGACATCAACATTCTCAACCACAACCATTTGTTCCATGATGCTGTCTTAGACCGTGAGATTTCCGTGGAGTACGAGATCAACGGCCATCGGTACAACCGTCCTTACTATTTAGTGGACGACATTTACCCAACATGGTGTCAGTTCGTGAAGACTATTCGGCATCCCTACACAAACAAACAAAAACTGTTTGCTAAGGTCCAAGAAGGTGCTCGAAAATATATTGAACGGGTATTTGGAGTTCTTCAAGCACGGTGGCACATCATTTCACGTCCCGCTCGTACTTGGAGCAAGTTCCTTGTGGCTGATATCATGCACACGTGTATCATTCTACACAACATAATTGTAGAGGATGAACGCGACCGGTACGAGTATGGAGATGACGAGTTGTTGTTCGACCCCCCTCCATAAATGCCAGGATGGACACCACCAGAGCGATGGCACCGAGGAGGTCCCTTGGCATACCAAGCACACTTGGACGCTCGACTCAGTGTCATAAATGATTCTACCCACGGACAACTACAAAATGACCTGATTGAGCACATATGTGGTCGATTTGGAGCGCATTTCAATCTCAACGATGATTGAAGATATCTTTTTATAGGCAACAGTTGTGTACTTGACGTTAACTATTAGAGATGAATAAAATTTATTTTCAGTTATGTTGTTATTAATTTTTTTTCAAATTAATTTCACTTTTATATAACGTTTAATGTTATAATAAAACATTTAATTAAAACAAAATATGAATTCAGCATCCAGTCAGTATCCACTCACAATACAGTTTGATCACCCGATTTGTACCACTGTGGAACACGGTTTATTTTAAGGATTACAAACCTTAAATTTTCACTGTTGGCATACGGTTTGATCATCCGGTTTGACCCACTATACATGCTCTTAGAAATATAAATAAAGTTTTGATAATCGAGACAGAACGTTAACAAACAAAAATTCAATATAATAAAACCAATAACAAGCTCTATCGACACTCTCAACTTTGCTATGAAACCACTACAACCTTAGCCGTTTTTTATTGTTTCGTCTCTCTTACTACCGGTAACGTCTTGGTCTCCGGTCATAGTTGATGTCGATGGTGATTCCCTCTTTTTCCCATGCTTCTCTTCTATCTTTTCTTTTTTAGTTGATCCCACGTCGGCTCTAAGCTTTGCCTTTTCTCGTTATTGGATCGTTGACTTTTCTGTTTCCGATTTCGAGGTTATGGTTTTGGAGTTCAGTCAAAGTTTGATTTTGCTCCACAGATCCGGAGTTGAGCAAGGCCCTCAAGCTTTCGTGCGTGGCTCACGCCATGATCTGAAGCTTTTAGATCTTAAGCTATCGTGGCTTTGTCGTGCATCATATAAGAGGTTTTGATTTTGAATCTGGACAAATAATTGTATATATTACGAATATGTTGTGCTCCAACTTATTTGTTGTACATTGTTTCGGAAAACATCAAAATAAATAAACAAATGTGTGATGCACATACACACACGTATGGAGTGTAGCTGTCATGTTGTATATCACAAAGGGACTTAACTAGTTGGTGATGAATCTTCTTTTTGATATAAATAAGTGGCTTTCATCAATCAAAAAAAATATCGTTCAACCACTTTCATCCATCTTTTGAATCAAAATATGATAAATAAAAAATTACACTTTACTAAATTAAGCATACAAGTTCGGAAATTATCCATGACAATCCTGAGATTAGGTTCCTTTTTCAAGTACTTTATGTTTATCAAACTTCTCAAAAACAGTTTTTATTAATACTTTTTTATGCAATCAAAATGGTTGGTATATTATAAAACAGATTGTCACTAAAAATATGTATATAAAACTATTTTATTCTTTATATAAAAAAATAGCCTTGTATTATGGAAAATGAATTATTTTGTACTAGGGTAGGCCCACGACCAAGGAAGCCATGAGACCAATCCCCCCCGACTACGTTGTCGACTCCACAACAACACAATCCTCCTCTTGGCATCCAAACTGTCAAGAGGACAAAAGTTCAAAATGTGAGGGGAAATGACATCCAAGTGTCGCTCACCACCATATGTCTGGCTTCCTCGACCAACCAACACCCGATTCCCCTACACAAAGTCCAAAATGTCATTAGAATGACTAAGGACTCGGTCAAGAGTACTACCGGGGGACAAGCAGAAACATAACCCCTTTGAAAGTTGGTTCTCCACCAGGTAAGATCAAGTCGGGAAACATGCACGAAGGGAAGAAAGTCATGGCCTATCGGGAAGGGGGGAGGAACCAGAGCCTATATCAATGAGCCCTAAAGAGCAACTCAGTGGACCGATTAAAAGGGAAATGGAATCGACGCAATAAAGGAGGGGCGGAAAGCACCCTCACCTACTGGAATGATGACCTTAGGAACAGGTGTCTGGGTTGGTACTCCCCAGTCACCATGCCTAAGGTGGATCGGCGATAAACTAAGTACTTGCATGGACTGGATACAAACTCCACGAGATTTGGATGAGAGGCCTTCTCCGAGTCCATGTCCTAGTTAACCTAGCCTGACCCCACCACCGCCAACTCCTCTTCACGCTCGTGGGCAAGGAACGTAAGATAACAATGCATTTTAGTTACGAGAGATTACATGTTTATTGTTATAATTATGGAATGACTTGACATGTTGCCAGAGATTGCGGGATTCGGCGTCTAAGCCCTTGATTAAGGGGAAGCGGGAGATCAGAAGAAGGGAGTACGACAAAGAAATCGTGAATAAAAGTTTGAAATGTGAGGGGAAAGTGACAGATGAAAGATAAGAGTTCATTGTTAATCTTTTTTTATATAAGCTAAAGAAATTTATTAAGCAAATATTCTATAGAGTTATTTTTTTTTTTTGAGGAAATGTTCTATAGAGTTATAGAACAAGCAAGAAAAGATCCAAAAAGGACATTTTCCTTCATCCAGTACAAAATTCATTGTTAAATTTCACACACTTAGGAAGATATTAATGTTATATGAGAATGAATATATAGGAAGAGCCTAAGATTGCCGGTATCTTTAAGATTTGGGGTCATGTTTCGCCATATTCAGCTTTAGTAGCACCGAATTATGCTACTTGTTTGAAGTTGATATCGTTTTAAGACTCTTTTTTCGAATAACTAATTCTGTTATGAATTTCTGAAACTATGTTACTTTCTTATTTAAGATTGTCTTCAAATCCACATTGACTATAAAATCTTTCCAGTAGAGATTCACCCAATTCTTTCTCATTCGCAAATATAGTCAAACAAACATTTTCGCATCGAGAAAGAAATTACATCTTTCAAAGTCAAAGACTTATTATTACACGAAAAACACTTATAACTGAAAATTCAATTATAGTTTTATAATCTGACAACACCGAACAATGACAAACTCAATCAGTAGTCGTATTATCCAGAAACGGATAGTCAGTGTAACCCACAACAGGATCGAGAATATAAAACGTCTCTCGAACATACTTATTAAGGCCCGCATCCAACTTGAACCTCACCGGCAAGTCCGGATTCGCCAAGAACCATCGACCATACGCGACGAGATCGACCCGATTCTCGGCAACCGCACGGTTACCCTCCTCCCGGTTATAACCACCGGCGGCAATGAACGTACCTTCGAACGCCTTCCTCATCGGATAAAGACTATGGGGGCAGGCGCACTCTTCATTGATCGTCATCATCCTAGGTTCGATCATGTGACAATACAAAATGTTGTACTTGTTCAATGACCGTGCCATAAAAAGACCTAAGGCCTTGGGATTGGAGTCTGGGGTCTCCATGTAGTTTGTAAAAGGTGAGAGCCTTATGCCGACCCTACCGGCTCCTATCTCGCCCGCGACGGCTTCGACTATTTCTAAGGCGAAACGGCAACGGTTCTCGAGAGACCCGCCGTATTGGTCGGTTCTGTCGTTGACTTGATCTTTGAGAAACTGGTCGATTAGGTAACCGTTGGCGCCATGAATCTCAACTCCATCGAAACCTAATGGCAGATTACGAAACGATTAGTCTAGGCGAATACGTCAAAAAGATACATTGTCCAGCTTGGGCTAATTAGGGGCTATAAATGTTAGAGAATTGCCCTCAATAGTCAAAAAACACTTTTTTGACTAAATTGTCCTTCTTTTACTGTCGCTGTAGATGCTCTTAGTGTAGAGTGTAGGAAAGTAAAGGTAAATACCTGCTTCCATAGCGTTTCTAGCAGCAAGTCTAAAGTCGTTGACAATGCCGGGAATTTCATCCGTCCTCAGCCTCCGCGGAGGGGTGAATTCCGCCACGTCGAGGCCATTGGATCGGATTTGAGGGGTTAAAGGTTTGTCTGTGCAAGATATCGGATCTTGCCCGTTTGGCTGAAAACCTATCGTCATAGCACAATAACAAGGCTAATAAGACTGTGTAACACATAAAAAACGTTGTTTACACCCACCCGATGACCTTTGATTCTCAATAACACCCCCTAAAAATCAAGAGTTATTAATAACACATTGTCGCTTTTTGTCGTCAATCAAAAACCCACCAACAACGAAATGTTAGTGTATTACAGATAACCCCTCATCTTTACCGTGTGTATTTGAGAATCAAAATCGCTAAAAAAGAATTACTAAAGGTACCCCGACTCATAAACAATGTGTTCAAACCTCGATTCGAAACCCGCCCGACATGCCAAAGCTGGCAAAAGAAGATAGCGCCCTTGGCATGAACAGCGTCAACGATCGGCTTCCAAGCCTCTACGTGCTTTTTCGTCCAAATACCCGGCGTCTCCGGGTACCTAATTCACCAATGTCACGTTATTCCATCGATAAAACTATCAAATAATCAATAATCAAGTACCCTTGAGCAGTGTCAGAGACTCCCGTGGCTTCGGTCAACATAAACCCCCCTTGAGAGGCTCTTTGGGAGTAATACAAAACCGCATGCGGCTGCGGAATGTTTCCATATGACCGTTGCCTCGTCAGTGGCGCCAGAACTACCCTGCAAACCACGTGCAAAACAAAAACTCAAACCCAAAACAATCAAAGGATACACTGAATACTCGATCATAGTTTTATATTTTTTTATCAGCAAAAATAACGGTTTTATTCAACCTAGAACTAGAGAACACAAAAAGAGATAATACAGTAAAGGGAAGAGACAACGAGCTAGCAGAAGTCACTAAGACAAGAACAAAGAGCGAAGCAGCAAACTACAACAGTACGAAAGAAATCAAAAGCAGACGAACTCCAACATAACGTGAAGTTCTCAAACAAGTTGATTACTTCGTGTCGCAACAAATGACAGTAAACCCAGTGGATTTGGGGATATCCCATGAGCGCTTACGAAGAGACCTGAAATAAAATGTTACCTGTGAGAAAGATTGAAGTTGCCCATCTTGTAGGGAGTGAGAAGTGGGATTGCATCTTCACCCCCCATTGTTTTAGTTTCTTGGCCTGTTTTGTTGGTGTGAGTGAGGGAACAAAATGAAAGTGAACAATATAAGGTGTAGATGGTGAAGAACAATAATTGGTGTTATAGTGTTATGAGTTATGACTTTAGTGGTTGGGTTCATGAACCTAAAATAAGTGAGGAATCGATTTTATCCTATGCGATAGTGACGCATGCCATGGCGTGGTTGAGGCGGCTTAGACCTTAGAGGTACAATCCACTTGCAAGTGTGGACCTTATGAATAAAGGGCCAGTCCCTTCCCATTGATGTAGGGTAGGTTGGTAGGACATCTTTTTCCATCGGTTTTTGCACCCAACTGGACTGAACCAACAGTATCCGGGGAGTTATGTACATTATACATTAGGGTTGAGCACGACCGGTCACCGGTGAGCAGAATCTAGCGATCGGAATTGGACCCTCCGATTTTTCATTGGAGTTGGCACCGGAAACTGGGACATTTACTGGAAACCGGCCGATTGCGTTGAACGTCGGTGTCGATTTTTAAATATTTGATAAATGATGGTTTTATTAAAAGCTTTTTACTCCAAGAAGGAGAAAATGATCGGACTGCCAAAAAATGTTGTCCTCAGATTCCTTCAAAGGAACCCTTCTCCATAAGGGCGACACAAAAAAATCGACCTCAGAAAACAAAAGTATCCAAAATAACATACGACTCAACCTAAAAACAGAAATAAAGAGATACCCATTGTCGGTCCCTTAAAGTTCTTGTAGTGATAAACCTTATCTATAACCTTTTTCTACGCCGAGCTTCAAGAATTTCACTGTCACACTGAGTTTGAGAAGTTTGAGATCGAGTTGAAACACGAAAGGGTTGCGGATAATTCATCTTTCTGTTCCCTCTGACCTTTGTAATGGATTCAGGCGACCAAACAAGAAAGGTCTGATCAAAGTCCTTGTTAAAGGTGGCAGTCGGGACCAGTTGGCTTGATTCCCTCGGCTTTCCATGTAGCACACACAGTGTTGAAGTCGTTGATTGTTTTGATGGACGACCCTTGCGTTTCGGCTTAAAGAGGGCCTCCTTCCAAGGATTGTCCTGTTGAACTCCGTTGCAATCACCCAATGCGACCCCCAAAGTTATCACATGTTGAGACGACTGAGCCAATGAGCCAAGCACAGACTCGAAAGTAAGGCCAGGGTCAGACAAAGAGATAAGTTATGCACCATCTAAATCCAGAGCGGGAGATGGATTGAGGCTCGAACCAACGAGTTGTAGTTCCTTAGAAATAGGCCCAACTTGATCCATAGGTCGGTGTCGATTTTTAACCAGTGCCACCGGACCCACTAGGATTACATTGTGCATAGTTGGGATTTTGATTCGGATTTTGATACGGATATCTTGTTTTAGAAAGTATGTATTTGAGGAATCGATTCTTAGAATTAAGATGTTTGAATTATCGTGTAGACATTTTAGGGAAGTATGCCTACGGAAACGACGTTAAAGTTATGGTAAGTATGCCTACGAATTCAGTTGTGCATATCTTCTCGTACTACAAACGGCTTCCAAATTTAATCAATTTTTCACCCCTCATAAAACAAGAAAAATAACAAGACAAAATCGCAAAATAAAAACATACTTATATTAAGAAGATAAGTTACATAGTTCGAAATCAGAAACTCGTCACCACTTGAAAAATCTCACGGTTTCATCGACCACGACACCCTCACTGACTGGTTGTGCCATCCAGGAACGGATAGTCAGTGTAACCCACAACAGGGTCGAGAGTATAAAACGTCTCTCGATCGTACTTGTTCAGAGCAGCATCCAACTTGAACCTCACCGGCAAGTCCGGGTTCGCCAGGAACCACCGGCCGTACGCGACAAGATCGACGCGGTTCTCAGCAATGGCACGATTACCTTCATCTCGGTTAAAACCACCGGCCGCAATGAAAGTGCCTGTTAGATGATCGTTTAGTTCATAAGACAACATATAAATAAATAATGAGTATATAGGGATAAAATCAGGAACTGATTATCGTCAATTTGTACCGTTCAAGAACTGACTGTTGACTTATTAGTCGATCAAGTCAGGCCCGTAGACTTAAGGTAATGACACAAACTAACGTTTTCCGTTAGAAATGACAAAAAACGTTAAGAAAAACTTTAAAAAATAACAAGTCTACAGTTAGTTTTTGAGTTCAATAGTCATATGACATTACCGTTGAAAGCTTTCCTCATAGGACAGAGTTTATCCTCGCACTCACACTCTTCGTGGATCGTCGTCATCCTAGGTTCAATCATGTGACAGTACAAAATGTTGTACTTGTTCAATGATTGTGCCATGAAAAGGCCTAAGGCCTTGGGGTTGGAGTCCGGGGTCTCCATGTAGTCTGCGAAAGGTGAGAGCCTTATGCCAACCCTACCTGCTCCTATCTCGTCGGCCAGAGCTTCGACTATTTCTAGAGCAAAACGACAACGGTTTTTTAAAGATCCACCGTATTGGTCTGTTCTGTCGTTGACTTGATCTTTAAGGAATTGGTCAATCAGGTAGCCATTAGCGCCATGAATCTCAACTCCATCGAAACCTGATGGGAAGAGACTAAATTAATCGTGTCCTAAGTAGAATAAATGAAACGATAAGTCCAAGCGAATCCGTCAAAAAATACGGATTTGATAAGCCTGGGAAAATTTGATCAGCCGAAAAATAGGGGGCGATGAATCATTCACCCCAAAAGAGAGAGAATCTCCCCCAACGAACAAAAACCACTTTTTGACCGGATGACCCGTCTTTTCGTGCCTCTGCGGATGCTCTTTGTATACAATGTATAAAAGTATATATAAATACCCGCGTCCATAGCATTTCTAGCCGCAAGTCTGAAGTCATTGATGATGTCGGGAATCTCATCCGTCCTCAGCCTTCGTGGAGGGCTGAACTTCTCCGCACCGTAGCCGCCAGATCCAATATGAGCGGTTAAAGGTTTGTCTGTGCAAGATATCGGATCTTGTCCATTCGGTTGGAAACCTACCGACATCGCACAATAATCATGTCAGTAAGTCATATATAACATAGGAAAAATGTTATTTACATGCAATCGATGACCTTTAATTCTTTAAAACCCCTCTTCAAGGTGAGAGGTTAACAGCAGCCCACGAATAAATATTGAATTAAATGACGGTTCATCAGTAACATATTATCACATTTTTCATTTATTAATAGCATTTTAGAACAAAATGGACAGAACCCGTATTTTTTTTATTATAAATAACGATAGATGACAGTGAGTTACTGATAAATCACCACCTTTCCCTTGTGTTTTTATGAACTAAAGGTCACCAAATGTGTGTTAATAAAAGTATCCCAATTACAAACAATTTTGTTCGAACCTCGATTTGAAACCCGACCGACATGCCAAAGCTGGCAAAAGAGGATAGCGCCCTTGGCGTGAACAGCTTCTACGATAGGCTTCCAAGCCTCGACGTGCTCTTTCGTCCAAATACCCGGTGTCTCCGGATACCTTATTTGTCAATGTCACATTATTTCATCGATCAAACTATCAAATTCAATACAATACAATAGACCAATTAATTACTCAATAAAATTAGGAGTATGCAATAAATAAGTACCCTTGAGCAGTGTTAGAGACTCCGGTGGCTTCGGTTACCATAAAGCCCCCTTGAGAGGCTCTTTGGGAGTAATACAAAATGGCATGTGGTTGCGGAACATTTCCATACGAGCGTTGCCTCGTCAATGGCGCCAAAACAACCCTGTAAATCACGTGTTAGACTATCTAAAGATACAGAACGCTCGATTATAGTTTTATATTTTGAGAGACGGGGAATGTTACCTATGAGAAAGATTAAAATTGCCCATCTTGTAGGGAGTGAGAAGTGGGATCGCATCTTCACTCATTTTCTCTTAGGTTTGGTGTGATAAGAGGAACAGAATCAGAGTGAGTTTAGTGAAACCAACACTTTGTATATGTAGTGGACATGTCATCAGTGGAGTTTCGACTTTATTAGTTGGGTTGATATATATATAAATGAGGAATCAATTCTATTATGTGATGGTGACGCATGCCATTACGTGGTTAAGGTGGCTTAGAGCCACCGACACTACAAATATATGAATTAGTGTGGGCACAATCCACTTGCAAGTGAGAACCTTACGCAGAAAAGGCCTACAAAGCAGGCCCAGTCCACTTGCAAGTGAGGGCCTCACGCCCAGAAGGCCTACAAAGCAGGCCCAATCCTCTCTGATAGTGAGGACTCAGAATTGCTTCAAGTTTCTTTTTTTATTTGATCGGCAAAGCATATTTAAAATAAACTGTTCTTTGGTCAAGAACAGAGTTTGGAACTACAAACAAACGAGCAATCCATCAAAGGATCCTCAATCAACCACACAAGGTACCTCAACATCACAGGCAATAAGAAACGGAACCACAACAAGGGCAAAACAACAAGCCCTGAAGAAGACAACCAAGATGGGCGTGCAAGCCATGAAGATGAATTGCTTCAAGTTTCTTGAAATCCTCTTCGGGCAGACATTTATAGCATACCACTGAACGCCCAACAAACATCGCCACAATATAGGGTAATACTCTCTTATGTACGTCCATCGATCAACGAAGAAGAGAATCTTGAATAGACATCTAGTTAAGGGACGATATCACCAAAGTCAACCTAGAGCAATAAAGGTGGCTGATCAAAGCGAGGGACTGGTGGTCGATCCAGCCCATCATACATGTAACAGAGGTCGTGATCGACTCAACGTCATCCAAAACCTGTCTGACTTGCATCCCAACGAACTCATAGGCCGACCAACAACAACAGTAGCAACACGCTTAGTAAAGATCTACTTGATCGAAAAAGGGTGAGCATCTGTTTTGTAGGAAGTTATAGGGTCAGAGTTGGTTCAGCCCACAACCTGTTTGTCACCTCTACCCTATGGTCTCCGGTTCAAATGCAAATGTCCAATCTTACTATGGCCCACGTGTAGATGTCCAGTACTACACGTGAAGGGAGTGTTGAAGTGTGTGTCACACATCGAAAGTGTGTGGATAAATTAACCCTTTGATATACATCTTGATACCTCCACCTATCATTTCAAGCTTTTGAGTTGGATTAAGCTTTTACATGGTAACATAGCTGGTTCAGCCCACGGTCCGTTTGTCACCTCCACCCTGTGGTCTCCAGTCTATATATAGATGTCCAATCCTGTAATGGCCAACGTGTAGATGTCCAGTCCTACACGTGAGGGGGTGTTGAAGTATGAAGGGGTGGGAAAAAAAAACTAAAACCGCTAAAACCAACCACCACCAACCGGAAACCGCACCAGAAAACCCGAAACCGGAAAGTTGATGGTTGGTTGCTGGTTCTTGACGATCGAACCAGAAAGTTAACGGTTGGTTGTCGGTTCTTGAAATCCCCAACCTCGGTTATCCAACCAAACCAATATTGTTCATTATATACATGTGGCTTCATAATTGTAAGACCCGCCCCCGGTCAATCCCGGTAGAACCGGTGAATCCTAGCTAAGTGTGACTTTCGGCCGGAAAAGTCAACCGATGACTCGGAAAGTCAGTCGGGACCTTTCCGGGGCCCAAAAAGCTTAGCCATTAGCACGGTTAGCTTAGTTGGGTCGTTTCCTTCAGTTTGACTGTAATATTGTTAAAGTCAACTGTCGGTCAAACTCGGGCTTACTATCGGTTATTTGTCGATAAATCTTGGAAAGCTGGAAATTTATTAAGTAGGAGTGACCACACATGACACTTGTCATGCTTGGCTTGGAGGATGAGAGTAGAGGATTCAAATGACCCTCATACCCTCCTAAGTTACCTTTAAAGGGATGAGACCTTAAGGGCTTTTGAGTAAATTGACATTTTAGGTCATTTAAAGGAAATGGAGCAACAATTCAGCCTATTTCCTCTTGTTGCAGCCGAAAATCACTAGTAGAGAGGAGAGGAGGAGCTCACTTTCTTGAGGAAGAAGATAGAGAAGAAAGCTTGGATTTTGGAGCTTGTTCTTGGTCCTTTTGCCTTCATTTTCACTTCATCTTCTCCATCTCAACTACCTAGAGGTAAAGTTACTCTCAACTCTCCATTTCTTCCACTTCCAATCCTTGGGTTTTGTGGTTTTTGGCTTAAAAGTTGAAGAACTTGCTTATTTGATTGTTGCTTGGAGAAGAAGTAGTGAAGTAGGTTGTTGGATTGTGTTTTTGGTTGAAGTTTGATGAACCCATTGAGGGTGTAGCTGCTGGGTATCTTTGATTGAATATTTTGGAGCTAAGAGAGTTTAGAAATGGAGTTTGTGTTGAGATTTTCGTGAAATTCGAGTTGGGGAAGAAAGGGGAAGGAGCTGGTCAGGTCTGATACGGAATCTGACCCGGACCGGGCCAGGTGCCGGCACGGCATGCCGCACGGAACGGGCCTGGTACCGGCACGGCGCACGGCACGGCACGGCACGGGCCTGGTACCGGCACGGCGCACGGCACGGCACGGGCCTGGTACCGGCACGACACACGGCACGGAACGGACGAGAGTCCAGCACGGAACCTGATACGGTCCGTGTCGCTCTCCGGGCCGGTCTGTGACGCGTTCCGCGCTGGATTCCGGGCCGGCCTGTGACATGGTCCGTGCCATGTTCCGGCACGGCTAGCCACACGGAAAGCGACACGGACCGTATCAGGTATGGTATTCCGGATCAGATCCCCAGAGCCCAAAACCCTTCCTTTTAGCTCAATTTGATTCCCACATTTCCTCTTCAAACCTTGATCCATTTCTGAACATTGTTGTGTGTTTTGAGGAGAAGAACACTTGGTTGAGGAAACTAATTTGAGGTCTTTTGGTGGTTCAAAACCGTGGAACCAAGCTAGGAAAGAAGGAAGAACGTGGACTCGATTTAGAGGAGCAAAGATCACGCCGGGACTCGAGTGAAGAACGGAGTGGTGACCACCGGGCTTATCGTCAGAGTGTTGAGAGGAAGACCTCGAGGTAGGGAAAGCCTTAACCCCTCGTTTATGATGCTTAGTATGCATGATAGGCCAATAAAATCGGAAAGGTCCTAGAAATGCCTATAGGATGCGAATAACTAGCATAATTGTCTTTCAATTACTAATAACCGGAAGTGTCTAGTTGTGAACGATTAGGATGCCAATCACTAGTGTAATTCGCTTTCAATACTTGGGAATTGTTTGTCTGGTAGAGGAGCCTTGGCAAAGCCCTCAGATTAGTTGCGTGTTAGGATCACATGCTTGGTTGTTGGTTGCTTAGTGGATAGGCTAAAGAGTCTAACGGAACTAGTGGAATTGCATGTGTGAATGCTCGTTTGAAGGTTTTTATGATTGGTTGATTAAACTCGTACTTGATCGTTGATTGTATTCGAATGATTACTTGATTTACTTAAATGGTTGCTTGGAGCATCGAGTATGACTGGTTGTACCGAGCGGTGCAATCAGGTGATCGATGCCCCGTTGGTTCGAGACTGGTAAGTGAACGGTAAGTTGTGATTGTGTGATTGGTGTGTTGTGGGTATGTGATTCGTGTACTGTGTGTTGTGGTGAATTGGTGATGTGTGAGTTATGTGTGACAATGAATTGGTGGTTGTTGGAAATGGATTGTTTCGTGTTTCGGTTTGAGTGCGTTATTCAATTATTAACTGTTTATTATTGAATTGCCCAAGTGTACGCTTCCTATGGGAGTAGTGCCTTGGTTCCCGAGGACATAAAATCCTTTGGAGACGTTTCTGAGAATCCCGATGATAAGCGCCCCGAAGGGTTGTTTCCGGTCGCCTCAATGTTATGCGTCTCCTCTGGATTTGAGGGAAAATCCGAGAGGACATATCATATGTGGATCGGAGGGTGGAGACTTCATGTGCCACGACATTGGTTTGTTTACCTTTTACCTGTGGTTGTTGAAATCTATCTTGTTGACTTGTTGTTGACTTTATTGAGTTTAAGGTCCACCTTGTTATGTGCTTTCCATACTGAGCGCAAGCTCACCCCTTTGAATTTACTGTTGTGTTTACAGGCTTGATTGAGGAGTAGAAGCTCGGGAGCTTGTCGGTGTGGGTGCATTATAGAGACTTCGTTCTTACCACTTTTATGTTTTGAACAAACCTTGTGGAGGATTATTATTACACCCTTGGAGGGTTATTTGTGTTTTGAACTGATTTTTGCGGATTCGTTTTTCTTATTGGAGATTTTCAGGAACTAGATGTTGAATTATCATCTTTTTAATCATTTATTACTAGTCATGCCTCGGGTCCGGGCAAGAACCGGATTTGGGGCGTGACAATAATAGCCACTGATCTGATATAGATGAATGACACATGAGCACTCTTCTGTGTCACACGGGTTGCTAACATAGAACACGATGACTTATATGTAATTTTTCTTTTGTTTTGGAGAATGTAGTAATATGTTTTGGCTTGAAATAGAAGTATGTGTATGGTTATTCGTATCTAAATTTGTACTTATATGTAGTAAAGTGGTTGGTTGATTAAAACCACTAACCAACCGGTCAGTGAACTGGTTGGTTTTACTGTGAAAAATTGGTTTTTGGGTTGTGGATGGTTCCAAGATATGTCAAACCGGTAATATCAGGTTGGGTTCGTTAAAGGTTATATTGGGTGGTTAATCACCCAATGCCCACCCCTAGAAGTATGTGGATAAATTAACCTTTTGATATACATCTTCATGCTTCCCTCTATCAGTTCGAGCTTTTGGGTTGGATTGGACTTTAACATAAGGTTTTGAGGCTCGCACGAGGGACGGGAGCCGAATGACTACTCCTCCCAACAGTCCTGATCCACGACGCTGTCATCCTCAAGAAGGAAATAAGCTTCACCGATCAAAGGCGTGCACTTCGAATTTCGAACAACAGGAGCTCTCCTAATAAAAGCCCTAATACTCAAAACCCTAACCATAACACTCTTCCCAAAACCTTATGTACAAAATCTCTTCCCTCTCCCAACAATGGTTAGGACTAGGTGGCCTCCTAACCATGCTCAGATTGAGAACTTGTATGCACATACGAGAACAAATTCAACCCCATCACCTTTATAGCAATTCCTCATCCTACCACAAGAACAATCAATTCCAAACTATGTCACCTTTTTCATTTATCAGACGGTTTCTAGAACAAAACGAACAATATACATGGTATTCCGAAGCACAACGAAAGCTGACATAATACTGATAACCCATCATTTTTTATCAACAAAACATTAGATAAATCTCATTTTTTAAAAGCTTGAAAAGACAGGATAAAAGGATCTAGAGAATCCTTACAAAACAACACGCACCACGTACCGAAAATCTTATTCGTTCAAAGGATTAAACCAACGACCACTATTGAAGACAAACCCGAGTACTGGATAACCCGTCACTTTTACTATGTATAAATGAATGTTAATAACTTTACCCTTTGGATCAAAAACCTTTTGAAGGTGAGGCCACCCTGTGCTGTGCATTCCCGAGTAGCCTCTACTTGGTAGCGTTCGTGTCTGTGTTGAGCATGCCATGTTCAACAAAGCGTGGACCTTCCTTTTCTGCATCGAAATCAGTGACCCATTCCACATAATGCTGCTTGATATTTATCAATGGGTAAATATAAAAACACACCACTTAATCAATGTTGTTCACGTACACACCTAATAGAATGTTAATATTTGGACAAAAATATATTTGTTCTACAGAGACGTCAAAGGTGGAGTGGGCGTGTTCCTGAGAAACATCACTTATTTTAAAAAAGTTTTGTCCGAAAAAATGAGTTCATAGAATATTGACTTTCTAACTGGTATGTACGTGAGAACAAAAGTGATGGCGAGTCCGCTTCTAAGAAAAAAATATCATTAGGAAGTGTGTTTTTACGGTAACCTATTTATCAATTATAATACGACCAGGTTTTTATCATTACAATTGATGCATTTAAATCGATTTTGAATTATCTATTTGACCCTATGGAAATCGAGTCGAATGCACATCTTTAATTACAACAAGATGTGGTGTCGCAGTCTGGTTGCTCACGGTGATGGAATTAGGGTTTGGAACCTTAAACGTAATTGAGCTCCTGGAAACAGGGCCTTCCGGGATGAGCGTAGCAGAAAGACGAGGGAGAAGATCGGCATGCACCTTCAGTGGCCGGTCACACTTTGGCTTGGGCAGAGCTCCTAGGTCCGTCCTCGAAGAGAACACCACCATCGCCGAAGATGCCAATGGGTAGTTCTAGAGGGGAAGGATCGGTGGAGAAGGAATCAGTGGAGAAGAGAGTAGCACAACGGTCGAAAGAGGAGGAGGAGGAGGAGAAGAAGAAGAGTCGGTGGGCTTCAAAACCCTAGGTTTGCATTTATTCTTCTCTCGGACTGGTCGGACAAAACCTGAGGATGGACGTGGGGGCATTATCAAGCCTCCGGAAAAGACAGGGATGTCAGTGGTGGAAACGGTAGTTGACTGAGAGGACGGCGTAATTGATGTCATGGCAACATAGACACAATCGGTAAGGGAGGATAGGGTTAGTGTAAGAGGCTAAAGTAATATAGAAAGAGGCACACGCAGAAATGTGAAGAATATAGATTTTTTTTGTTTTCACTTATTATTTTTAATTTTCATTTTAAAACATATTGATACAAATTACAACAAAAATACAAGTTCATGTTATTTTCAAGACAAAAAAAAAACAAAGATTACCAAAAAAAGGTAGCACGGGATACTTTTTTTATATTTATAATTATCCCTAAAATAAATTTGAGTTTTTTTTGAAAGGAAATGGAGATATTCATTAATGTAAAATAACTTGGTGACCCCACAGGAGGAGATCACCGTACATAATCCAAACTAGAATAATTGGAAAGACAAGTGCATAAAACTTAAATGTGCTATGTAGCATAATTGCGGTCGGGGATGTGGGACTGTGGTAATACACCAGGGAGAAGGTACAGCCGACCAAACCCTCCCTGGCACCTGCCAGACTCATTCCTGGAGGCGAGGGTGCTTTGAGCCCCCCGCCGCTTTAGGTGATACCTCATTTGACGCCGCCGAGTCTTCTTCCTCTTCCGGCTCCTCCTCCCGCACTAGCCTCTTATTCCCCGATAGTGACGGTGCCATATCCCTTGCCCCCCAGGCGTCCCGATCCTCCTCAACCCCAGCTTGACTGTGTCCCCACCACCCCGGTCCCTCCTTCCGCCCTGGTGTTCGTGGGGCCTCATTAGAGCGTCCACCTCTGTCCGACCCCCCTAAGTAGGTCCAGTTTGTCCCTGGGATAGCCTTCCCGTGCTTCGCCTTCTCTATGGCCGACCTCGGGTCCCCTGGGGCCCTCAGGGATACTCCCTTAGAGCTCCCCACAACCGGACATACCGGGAAGAGGTGACCCGCGCAGCAACAACCGAAACAATGTTCAGGTAAGTACTCATATGAAATAGTCAAATGTGTCCGTACCTGCGAGACGGAGAGGCGGAACCAAAGCTGACTCTGCAGGGGAATCTTGATGTCTGCCCTGATTCGGACCTTCATAAAGTCCCCCCAACATAGTCCATCCTTGTCTACATCTACGCCCTGGCAGACGCCCAATGCATTCCCAACTCTAAGCCCCACATCCCTCGTCCAGGCCCCAATTGGAAGATTAAACACTCGTGCCCAAACCGAGAAATGGTGGAATTGCAGGTCACTAACCTGCATATGCGCTCTCAGATCCGTAAACAGGACCAAAGAGTCCCTAAAGGACCAGGGTTCCCCCAGAAGAACCCTTTCCCTTTCCTTTGTCGTCCTGAAGAAAAAGGCCACTAGACCACCTTCCAATGGTTTCGCCTCGACCTTCATCCCCCAGACGTCCTCCATTCGTGCCACCACTGACTTCTAGAAGACGGTCTTGGAGGTCAGGACCTTGGCTGCCATCGCGTACTTATAAAAGTTCCCCCTGCCCGTAACCTCCTGAACTGGGACCACGACTTCCCTGATCCGCATAGCCCCCATCTGACGGTCCAGCTCCACCTGCTCCCCCTATCAGCTCCATTACCCACCGGTGGATCTCCCCTGAAAATCGAACCAGGCACCCGATCTGACCCGGCCCTCGGATCCGCCCCGCCCGTAAGGTCCGACCCACCATGTGCACCTCGACCCGCCCCATACCGGGCGGCCCAATTCGCCACGTCTCCCACACCTCCCCGGGTCTAGCCCGGATGAGGACCCAGCCCAGTCCGCGGTCGAGCAGTCCTACGGGCATCGGGCATGAACCCTCGGCCCAAGCCCGCATCCTCTCTGGCCCGAACTGGCGAAACCCTAGCCGCCATGGGTTCCTTCCCCTGTCTTCGCCACCAAGGCACCTCCTCCGGCGCCTCCCTCGCCGCCAGCTCCGTTTCCGGCTCCGGTGACCCCGTCCTCCCCTCCGTCCCAGACACCGCGTCCGATGAGATCACCACCGGCGCGTCACCCACGCCATGCACCACCTCCTCACCTGCAGCAACACCCTCTCGAGCCACCCTACACCGGCCCTCACCAGCGCCCGGCCGGCGCGGCCTGGGGCCCTTCGTCGCCGTACGACGGAGGGTGGGCGGCCCGGATCGGACTCGACCCCCCACCACCCAGCCCTCCTCCCCCACTGGCACTGCCGAGAACTGCATCTCCGGGAGTCCCGTATCCCTCCCCGACCAGAGCCCAGCCGAGATCACCGGCGTGACTTCCTCCACTGGCGTCTCCTCCATCGAAGGCTCGGAGCCCTGCTCCGTCTCCTCCTCTGGCTCCACCCATCCGCGACCGAGCTCCTCCCCCGCCACCGGGGGCATCCCTCGTTCACCGGTCTCCACCAGACACGACCCCCAATGGACCCCATCTGCCTCGTCGCCTTCTCCGCTCGCCGTTGTTGTCGACGTAGTCATGGTAGACGGCTGAATCGCAAAACCTTGCAAAATCCTAGAATAGAGAGCACGGCTGCGCCTTTTACGGGGGGGGGGGGGAGATTATGAAAGGAGTTTTTAAATAAATTTGAGTTAAAACAAACTAGTTTGAAGATTAAATTAAAACAAAATACATGCACCTTGAACTATTACAGAACATTAATCTGCTGTAAAAGTTGAAGTGTGTTAATGGTAAATAATTTGGGAAAGAGTAGGGTAGTTGGTTGTTGGGCACCAGAAGCAGGTATACAGAATGGTTTCTGTTTATAGGAAGAGACTGAAAGTAAATGATAACTAAGTTTCTATAGAAACACAACACATTTCAAGCAAAATGTCAAAATTCTTGAACCTGATTAAGTTTTTATTTTAACATAAACTAGTAGTATTATTAAATGTTGGTAATAAGGATACGGTGGAATGGTTCCGATATAAACCTTCTTTGTCATTCTCAGACATGGGAGAAACAGTCCGCCCTGACAAACCAGTGAGTTGTTTTGTTCGATGTCTGCTTAACAAAATCGAGTTGTACATATTTGAGTCTAGATAAAAGGAAAATACAATCGCTAACGACTATCTCTATAGGAGAGGAAGATTTTCTCCTTGTGTTGATCATATCCACTATGACCTCGCAATCACTTTTGATGATGACTCTCTGACGCAGTTCCCGCATGAGCTACAACAATGCGTCTCTTATGGCGTAAGCCTCTATCAGCCCCGGGTTATGGGGGCAATGAAACGAGGAAAAACGGGTCCGAGTGATTTGACCCGTTTCGTCTCTGTACACTCATCATGTTCCTAGCTGGCTCGTTGATACGAACAAAGCTTCATCCATATTAATGACCCAAATCCCTTAAGACGGGTAAGTCTATGCGGTTTCTACTACACTACTTTAATAATGAACATTGTGGATAATTACAAATAAAAAGTCATGAGTTATTCGCTTTTTTTCAATTTGGAGTCTTCGTCTTTGATAATTGTAGAAAAGAACCTTGAATACCTCCTTTTATAACACTTTGTATTTGAAAAATTAAAATAAAAAAATTACCCTTTTAAATTTAAATCCTAAAAAGTAACAGTTAGAAAACAAACAAAAGAACAAATTTTCCTATCATGACGAAGAATATAAATGGATATGATAATTTGGATTATTTTGTATTACTTGTTATTTTTTAAATCTAAATTGTAAGGATAAAATTATTATTTTTATATAAATTACAACAGAAAACAAGTTCATAATTACAAAAATGTAATTTTTTGTTTAAAGTAACTTTGTTCGGATTGGACTTCCACAAATAAAATAATTGAGTATGACTCTAACCTTTATATATAGTTCTATATTCTCATACTTTACCAATGTAGGTTCAACTTCAAAACTCTCTTTGAAAGAGACAACTCTATGAAACCCTAGCCACCTCTTTACCTTCCTACCCTTACTACTGGTGACTCCATAGTCTTCGATCATGGATGTCGTCGGTGACGACTACCTCGCCTTACTCTTCTCTCCCTTTTCTTCCTCTCGTCAGAGCTTGGCCTCCACGTCGTTCCTCTCACCATTCATGACCGGTCCTCTTCGTTTTCCTCCTTCCTCGTCCGGGCATTGGGGACTCAAGTAGACCACGTCCCAATCTAGAGATGAAGCTGGTGGTGTGTTCGTCATACGACGTAGCTTTTTCTTGGGTCGCCAAAGATCGAGATTTCGTTATTCTCTTGGGTCATCAGAGCTAGGTGGTGTCATCCCATCTTCTTTTGTGGTTCGTTGGGGCTCACATTTGGAACGTCTTGAGGAGTAGCGGTGCTCGTGTGCTTCACTAGAGCTAAGTGGCGTTAGCCCGTCTCCTTGTGTGGTTCGTCGCCGGGCCATAGATATGGATGTCTCAAGGAGCAACGGTATGGGTTCGTGCTTCACCGGAGCTCGGTGGTGTTAGTCTGTCACCTTGCATTGTTCGTTGGAGCTCAGATCTGGACTTCTCGAGGACCAGCGTTGCTGGTGTGCTGGAAATCTATCCGACTGTCACTTGGTGCTGTCTTCTCGGCCAACATTCTAAAGTTTGGTGATGTGCTCGGACCTTCCTCGTGGTCGTAGTTGGTAAGGATCTCTTTTCACTGACTTTGCTTACTTCTTCTCTTGTGGAGGCTTTGCTCATTCCTTAAATCTAAAACCGTTTCGATCTTCTATTTTTCCTTTCCTCTTTGTTGGCGGGGCCTCGTCACTCAATTTAGGTGGTGGCCTCTAACGAATTGTTATTGGCCTTTGGGGCTCTATTCGAAGTCGAGAGGATTTTGTTTTATGGAATTTGAGTTTCAGTGATTTTTGACCACCAGACTATTTTTTCCATTCAACGGTGTTGACCGCCAACGTGTCGGAGTCTTTTCAACTCTCTGAGTTAGTGGCCCCGATGGGATGGAGTGTTTACTACAAGTACATGTAAAGTTTGGGGTGTTATGAGTGGAGATTGGTCGTCTTTTGGGGCTTCATGGCTGGTTATCGCCCTTGTTGGGTTGTTGATGTTCCTTTTATAGCAATGCCCTTTATTTGTACTAGTTTGATCCTTTTATATATGATGTGTTTTTTGGTTTGAGGATGAGACTTATTCAATCATCTAGTTTAATCTGTTTTGGTCGAAACTAGCTGGGTCATCAGACTTAGGTTTTACCTGAGTTTATTGTTTTTTTATCCTCTCAAAGATGGGTCTTATAATATGTTTTGTTGATAGAAAAAAACTTTAACACTTCCCTCGCGTGTAGAACTGGACATCTACATATGGATCATAACAAAATAGATATTTGCATATGAACCGCGGACAACATGGTGAGGTAACAAATGGGTCGAACCAAACTCCGATACTATGTAGATTTTGTTTAAAACATGTCATTTATATTGGATCAGGCTTATGTAATTAAATAATCAACCCTATTTGGATGTGACCGTGACTGAATATCTAAAGGTAATTTTTTCTATGGTTATCCCTAAAAATCATAACAAAAACATCACCCAAAACAATATGAAAAGGTTGGTTCCATGAGAGAGACAAAGATGGCCAAACAACACCTCTGAGTAGTTGAATCAAATGCACCATTGTTCACACAAAAATAATAACACACAGAAAGGAGACAAATATAGGATAACTTCACACACAAGGTTTCACCTTCTACCGTTGAAATTTGTTTGGCCAACTCGTGAAGTGCTCGGAACTAAAACCCTATAAATATTAAAGGGCTAATCAATGATTAGTAGATAATTAAGTTGACAGCTGTGGATAATAAATATTTTAATTAATATTGTGAGTACTTTTGATCAGTTTTCACAGGATGGAGAAAAGAACACAGATTACAAAAAAGGGAGAGAGAGAAAGTGATAGGGACATAAATGGAAATCTGATAAATACAACTTTGTTGCCCTAAACTGCAACTCAGAGTTCACATGCATGCCTCTCTCCTCTTCACTCCCACTCTCTCTTCTGCATCTCCTGCCCCTCATTACTTAATCATGCTTCAACCCTTTCATTTTCTTACACCTACTTATTTCAAACTGATAGTTGAAGGTTGAGTCGGAATCGAAAAAGACGTGAGACCCTTCACGGGAATACGAAATAGATAATATCACTTAACTATATTTAAGTATATCTGATTTTCACATAACTAGTCTAACTATAAAAACCGTTTGGCCGGTACTCTACGTTTTCAAAATTTTCACGTTACTTCTAAAAAACAGAGGAGCGATGTGAAAATCGAGGTATTGCCCAGATGAATTTCGGAAACTTATGGTGCCACTCAAAAAAATTTATAATTAGGTATGATTATGTGAAATTCGTACTTTTAAGTGATATTATCCTAATATAAAATATTATAAACAAAATTTATATATTTTTTTGAAATAATGGGATTTGAGCTCGTGTCCACAAATCAATATCTGGTGTAATTTCATGGACTAATTTGGAGGTATTTTGGTCATTTTGTTAAAAAAAACAGAACTATATATGAAACCATTAATAGTGTTATTTTATGGTAAGATTAGTATAGTCATTTGTAGTTTCAAAACGTTTGTGTAATAGTGTAAAACACGTGTACGTTTTTCATTATTGAAAATGTGTAATTTTTATTAAATAAAGAGTTAATAAAAATAAAGAGTTTCCGAAGGACTTAACATACATAATTGAACAAAGTAGCCGACAGAGATGACATTGAACTCGTCATATAAGTATGAAGGAAAGGCGGGAGATTGAAAAACGGAATCAAAAATCATGTTCAAGATAGTGCCTAAACGCCGCATCTTAAAGGCAAAACGACTGAACTTAAACTACATCAGTATAGGAGGCAGAGCTATCACCAGGGACTCTTTATTATATTCTAACACCAACTATAAATATAATTAAATTTATTTGGGAGTTCTTAAACTAGACGAATGTGATAAACATTATCAAATTCGTCTGGTCCAAACAAAACAGACGAATCAAATGTTTTATGTTTTAGTCCGACCATTAATTCGACAAGTATTTGGGTATTTATTGATAAAATAAAATAAAATTCAAACTGTGAAAGTTCACATATTCATGTGCACTGTTCAATGGTGTTCAATATAGTTTGTACATATATGATATCTGTATTGAACTACACAGTACACAATGTTAGGATCTACTGTCTACACTGCCCATATTGTACTATCTTTGACTTTGATGCTTATACACATCACATGCATTATTCAAATGCATACAATATATTTATATACTCATACTTTGATACACAATAACAAAAATCAATAACTTTTATAATTATTGCGAACTCAGTTACATATATACGTATGTGTTTGTAAAATAAGCGTAGTTGATGATCTTCGTTTTTATTTCTACTTTTATCCACGTCGTTGTTACGGATAATTGCAAAATCTTATAGTAAACATGCACATAATCATTGTAAATTTTTACAATTGTAATTATAATTTAGTGATAGCCCTAGAACTTTTTCTTGTAGATGCTTGTGAGGTTGGTTAGCCCATAAATCATTATTCACTTTTGGATATTTTGACATTTTATTTTGTATACATTTTGTTGACCTTTTTCTTATGATACCTATTTAGAGAAAATTAGTAGTCTTCCTAGTGTGATGGTTAGAGGTTTATCTATTTTAACATTTGACACCCGTGAGCCGTGGGTTACATATATGGGCAAAACAAGCACATCAAAACTAATGGAGTATACTCCTAATTTTGATTATCAATATGTAAAGATTTTAGCAATTAAAAACCTAAAAGGCTTAAATTAGGAACGACATAAAATAGTGATTGCAGGAGTTTTCAACACTCCGACCTTTTTTTGTCGATTATCGGTGGTTTTATGGCCTCCGACTTTTTTTTGTCGATTATCGGTATTGGCCGTCCGCGTGTCGGGGCTCATACAACTCTTTGATTTGATGGTCCCAATGAGAGGGGGTGTTCATTACAATCTCTGATTTGGACTTGGGGTGTTCCGAGTGTCGGTCGGGTTTTGGTTTTGGGTTTCGAAGGTGGTTGAGGAGTCTTTTTTGAGTTTCATGGTTGTAAAATTTAGGTTTTAGACCTGTTCATTTGTGTATTCTTAACCCCTTGTTGGGTTCGTTTCGGTTTGCTTCATGGTTGGAATATTAGGGTATAGGATTATTAGACCCATCCTTGGTTCTATTTAGGTTTTTTACTATGCAAGTCTATTTGTTCTAGGGACCTCAGTCGGGATTGTCTTTATTTGTAAGTCACCTACGTTAAGGGATTTCTCTCTGCCTTGTTCTTCGCTTTTAAAGGCATGGTATACAAAACAAAAATTGCTGATAAAAAAAAAAGTTGATCCATTGACCCGTGTTTTTAGGGGTCTTAATAATAAAAATAAATTTAAAGTTATAATATTGTTTTAATCTAATTTATGTTGATTCATTTAAGGGATAATTCCACCTCAGTACCTTATATTTTTCATATTTTATTTAGAGTACCCTAAAAAAATTGTGTCACCTCAGTACCCTAAACTTTTATTAATTCATTTAGAGTACTCTACATCTTTTTTGTATCACCTCAGTACCCTAAACTTTCATTAATTTCATTTTAGTACCCACCGTTAACTTTACCCTATATTTGTTTTTTTTAAAACGAGTAATCAGGGAAGTGCATTAATGCAAGAAATAAATCATACAAGGTAGGGCGTAAAAGCCCTGGGTTCCAGATATGTCATGGTTGCCCGTAGCCAACCCGACACTCATGGACCCGTAGAAAAATACTGCTTTGGCTTGCATATACTAACTTAAGACATCCCTTTACCGACATTTCAAAAGTACGAAACAAAGAAATTAAACGACCTAAAAACCAAATCCTAAAACAGTACATCAATCGAAACCAAACTAGCCAACCTAATGAACCATAAAAGTCCTTATTGAAGCAGAAAACGTCAAACTAGAGGTAACTATAGTGGTACTCTCTGTTCTTCCTCCCTGTGCTAGGATGTCGTGGAGAAAAGCATCCTCTTACCGTCCCGCCCACAGATCCTAAACCCGCATGCCGACTATCTCCCGATCGTGTTTAGACGAGATTCGTACATGATATTCACCGGAGAAGGGAAACATCTGAAGGACAAAGTGTAAGTCTCTGCGCTTGAGATGAAGATGGCCCGAGGGAGTAGAGCAATGGAGGTGAAGACGAAGACAACCATGGCAGCTAGCGGTGGTCGACGGCGACATACGAATACGGAGGCGGTTAGGGTTTCTCCCTTTGATGGCTAGAGTTTTTCTCTTTTGAGCAATCCTATATTTGGTTGTTAGTGAAGAGTATTATGGTCATACATGTCTTGGATGAAAAATCAGATGGAAATTTAACAGTAGTTAATAAAATAGATTTAATGAAAGTTTAGGTTACTGAGGTGATATAAAAAAGGTTCAGAATATTCTAAATGAATTAATGAAAGTTTAAGGTGACACAATTTTATTTTTAATTTACTCTAAATGAAATATGAAAATTTTAAAATACGGAATTACTTCTTTATTTAATGAAGATAATTTTTTTTAATTTTTATTAGTATGCATCGTTTCTAATATACCTATATATACATACATACATATAGGGGTATATTCGGGTAAAAATCATCATTATGGTACAAACTAACTCATCTGGACTTTTAACTTAGTTGATCCAATCCCATAATTTTTAGAAGTTTGAAAAATAAATTTAAAATTCTTTATATTTACAATCTATGCCATTTGTGATTTAATTGTTTAAATTTGAGTCTTCTATATTGATTATCTAACGTTTAATACAATTCTTAACTTGTATCACAAAAATTGATTGTTACTTAAAACCTATTCTATATGAATATATATGACCAACGGCTCCATCTACCCAATAACAGATTTCTCCCTACAAATTTGTTGGTAAAGGGAATAAGACAAAGGTTTAAATGGATAAATTAGGCAAAACATGTTGCCAGTTTTACAATATATACGTCTCTGAAATGTGATCATATCCTTCATTTTTCACATCACATTCAAAGTTGCAAAATGTGGATGACAAAAAAAAACTGCAATAGCCTAATTAAACAAGTAACTCATTTACAGTAAAAATGATGCTTTGTGCATTTCCTCCTTAAGTATGCATTTGCGTATATAATATATAGGCTTGTAATCAGGTGCAAATCAGTTGTTACGGTGCAAATATGTGAACTCACAAAAACAGCGTATGCGGTTTGAGAAAACAACAGTCCCGGTTTGAGTTGAATATTCCCAGACAAAAAATTCTCAAACCAAAAATGCTGTTTTCTCAAACATTTTTTTTCCTCAAACTAGAATGTTATTTTCTCAAACTAAATTTGAGGTTCGTAGATTCACACCGTAAAGAAGGTTCATACGTGATTGTCTCCCTATAATACTTGATATATCTACTTAAGTTTCTTGTGTTCCAAAATGATTCAAAATCACAACCTTTGTCACATTCTTAATGCACATACAAATTGGTGCAAGTCTGGTCCAGAAACTATTCTTTTGCAGGTCATTTCGGTGAATTCGAAACTATTGTTTAACTTCACTCTTAACCCAGATTTTGTGCGGATGAGATAAATCAGGAATATACTCGATTTCCTGTTTCTTACAGAAGAATTGTATCCGTCAGTTTATATCGGTCTGAAGTTGAATATGATTATTTCTCACGCGTGAAAAGTTGTTCCTGAAAGTGAAATCCACCCACCATTACGTATAGAGTCACCTCTAACGAGCTTTAGCCATTTCCAGAATAAGGGGATAATTTTTTAATATTCCAAAACTACCCTTTTTGTAAGCTTGTAAGCTCACTCATACTTTCTCCAAGCCTCCAAAACCTAAGAATGTGTCTTTTATGTTTATTTATTTTTTTGTATCAAACCGTTAACATATTTCTACTCACAAATTCATTCTTGCTCAAAGTTTACTATTGTACATCATCAATTTAGAATGACCAAAATAAGAACAAATCT
This sequence comes from Erodium maritimum, assembly GCA_963921825.1. Taxonomy (NCBI): domain Eukaryota; kingdom Viridiplantae; phylum Streptophyta; class Magnoliopsida; order Geraniales; family Geraniaceae; genus Erodium; species Erodium maritimum. Next base: position 3,172,310 of record OY997595.1, read on the forward strand.
GTATCTTCTATTTTCCACAACCCACAAAACCCTAGCCTCCCCAGATATTTTCAAGTGATGGCCAAAGGGTAAGATGGTAATTTCACCAGTCAGTAGGAGTGAGAGAAAGATTGCAGTAAAAGGTAGGAATTTTAGTCTGAAAAGTTGGTTGATTTAGCTAAAACTGCAACATCTTGCATGGAGTTTTGGCAAAAAAGAACCCCATGTTTCCATCTGAATCTGATCAATTCACCAACAAGGGTCATTATAATTTTCCTTTCTTTTTCAAATTCAATTCAGAGAGAAGGAAAAAAAAAACAAAAAACAAAAAGAACTATAAATAGGTAAAGGATCCATCTCAGTGATGCATGCATTTTGGAAATTTGAGTTATATTTCCATTCACAAAGACCCAAAACTGAGCTGAAGTTGGCTTTGGCTCTGAGGGTTTCTGCTTCCTTTGTAATTCAGGTTTCATTTCATATCATCTTTTTCGAGAAAAAGTTTCAGTTTTTGTGCTTAGCTCTTCACTCTTCACTCTTCTCTTAGATCTGATATGTTTCTATAACCATCACCTGCACTATAACACACAGCTGCTCAGAATCTTTCTTCACACATCATGAAGATCTCACTATATATATATTATTATAGATTTTTTTTCTACTTATAAACCCATCTCTTTGTTTTTATTTATTTATAAATATATATGGGTTATATATCTCAGATCATGGAGGAGCTTCATGTTGATTCTAGGTTTTTCCCAAGATGAGTTTTTTTTTTCTTCTTGAAAATCTCTCTTTTATATATTTTGTGTTTCTTAATTAGTTATGAATAGAAAAATTAAGGAGAAAATGGGTTTTCTGGTAGGGTTCATGTTAATTTCTGGGTTTTCCCAAAGATGAAGTTTTTAATAATAATCATATGTCTTGGAAATATTTTGTGCTTCTGTTACTCCTTAATTTCTGGGTTTTTCAGAAGATGAAGTTTCTAACATTAATCTTTTTGTAGGAAATCTTTTCTGCTTCTTGTGTGTTTTATATGAAAATGATGAAAAAAAGTATATATCTTTTTTTTTCTTCTAATTAATATCAATGTTTTATGTTTGATTATTCAAGAGCATAAAAAACCTACTCTCTCTCTCTCTCTTAAATTTGTTTTGTGGGTTTTGGTAGAGATTATCTCAGAACATAAATCTTGATATCTTTTTAGTTTTGTACTTGTTCTTTTTATAAGATACCAACACTTTGAAGGCATGAAGAGATCTATGGATTGTTCTTTATTTTTTTTTCCTACATCTCCAAAAATATTTGTGTTATGTTTTGGACTGTGAAGTGAAGTTAATTTGTTTTGTTGTTGCAGTGATGGGAAGAGGAAAGATTGAGATCAAGAGGATTGAGAACACGACGAACAGGCAAGTGACCTTCTGCAAGAGGAGGAATGGGCTGTTGAAGAAGGCTTATGAATTATCAGTCCTTTGCGAGGCTGATATTGCTCTCATCGTCTTCTCCAGTCGCGGTCGCCTCTACGAGTACTCCAACAACAAGTAATAATTCTATTTCTTCTTCATCCAACTCTCTGTTCCATGGCGGAACCATATAGGTTAAGGTATTCCATGGAATACCCTAAAATATAAAAATTTGGTCTAATGGTATAAGATTTATAGATATTTATAACGGAACATGAGTCAGAATCACCACGGGAACATCCTAAGACTTTATTTGCTTCTGGGTACCCCTGAATTTTTTTATTCAGATTCCGCCCTTGGTTCCATGATGAACTAAGATTTAAAGGTTGTTTTTGATACTGATTCATCATTAGCTTAATTAAATCATGTTCTTGCTCCTTTAATTATTTTTTCTTAGATCAAAGTGACATTGCTTGTTTATTAACTAGGATATGTGTACATATTTCTCTCTCTCTCAAATATATACCCCCAAAACATATAAATTATGACCTGATTTTCCAGTTAATCTGACCAAATTTATTATAGCAGCTATCATATGGATATGTTAAGTGTATTTTGACAGATGCGTGGAAATTACAAATTCAATGGAATATAATAATATATAAACTAAGAACTTATATGAGTTAGTAGATCAAGTGGATCTAACAGTTTATGTTTTAAAGAGTTTTTTAATAATAAAAATAAATTTAAAATTATACATATATATAATTTATATCTGATATTTTTTAAATCTGAAGCATCCATAAAACTTGATATCATGATTCATATGGATTCTTAGCTTTGATTTTAAACTTGAGTGTATGTTAAATTGTATGTCTATATATATTTGTGACAATGCCATCCTTTTTCTCTGTTCTTTCTTTGACAATGTCTATATATTTGTGACAATATTCATACTTAAATAATTATATGTTTCTGTATCATATTAGTAATTTCAACCAATTTCTTATTGATTTAAGGATTAAGTTGATATGAAATTAGTTTAAAAATAGGACTAATTTGATGTGTGATCCTGAAGTGATTATTTCAGCTCAAAGTATGAATATTTCATATAAAAAAAAACTATTTTTTCAGAAACATCAAGTACTCTTTAAGTAAAAGATTCTGGTTTAGTTATCAACTTATAATAAATATTTTGCCTCTTTCATTGTCTGTGAATCTATGCAGAAAATTAAAGAAGAACACATAATAGTTTAATATAACTTAATTGTCAATTCCTTTTATAGTTTCTTCCAAAAGGTGATACCCCAACTCCCAATGAAGTCTTTTTTTATGCTAAAATGTGATGCAAAAAAAAAAGGAAACTCTACATGCAGTGGTTATGGGGGGTTTGCCTTTAGCTTACATCTATGTGAACTTAGTTGACTTTTTTGTCCTATATATAGGTAATGTTTAACTCTCTTATATTATTATTTTCTGCATAAATATGTTTTTATCATACGGACAAAATAGTCGAACTGTATGATAAATGTGTACGAGTGGTTGTTTTACTGACAAACTTTGGACGTAAGAATTTTCAATATTGCATAATTTCAATTTTCAAATACAAAATGATGAAAATGTATAAGAAATTAATTATGTATAGAACAATACTCATAAATATTTATTTATATGTAGAGCTTATAGGATAGTAATGTTTTGTGTCCTTTGGTGCATATTTTCTCTAAACTTGTATCTTTTCCTTTTTAGTGAAACAATTTTTTAGTCAACTTGTGATCCTTTTCATCTTAAGATTTTGTGCTTAGGTAGTTTCTTTAGGAATTAGGGTTTCCATTTATAGCTTTGAGAGAGAGGTTCTATATCTCCTCTTTTAGCTTCCTTGTCTCTTCTCTCTTGTGAATGCTATCTGCAACTTATCTTTTGCTTCATTCCTTTCTCTCATACCAAAAAGTTTGAAAACCTTGCATTTGTAAGTTTAGTCCCTTGTACTATTTCAAAACATTTTCTTATAAACTATCCACGTTTTTGTTTAGGTTTCGTAGTCGAATATACACTCTTTTTTTATCGGAGATAATGTCAAATGACTACACTCCAGTGTATACATTTCTCACATGACTACACCCGAGTTTAAGGGTTTTTTACCCGACCACCCAAGTTCATTGTTTTCTTACTTTACCCTAATGGCGTAATTCTGTTATTTTCAAATTAGGGATAAATATGAAAAACCATATACAACTATACATGTTTTTCAAATTCCTACACAAGTGTATAAATTTTACAGATGACACACGTAACCACCAAGAATTCTTTTCACCGTTACAAATTCGGTCAAAAAATTCCTTTTGATCGGAGACAATGTCAGACTACACTGTGTACACCTTTCTCACATTACTACATCGAGTTTAAGGATTTTTTACCCGCCCACCCAAGTTTATTGTTTTCTTACTTTACCCTAGTGACGTAATTCTGTGAGTTTTCAAATAAAGGATAAATACGAAAAACCGCATACAACTATACACGTTTTTAATATTTCTACATAAATGCATACATTTTACAGATGACACCGTAACTACCAAGAATTCTTATCACCGTTGCATTTTCTGTCAAAAAATATATTAGTCTTTTTGTTGTTGTTGAAATGACAAAAATGCCCTCGCCATTATAACCCCACTCTTAAACTTCAATTTCAAAATTACGAAATTGCTTGTGTTATTAGCAGCATAAGATCAACAATAGACCGATACAAGAAAGCTTCCTCAGATAGCTCCAACACTGCCTCTGTGACAGAGATCAATGCTCAGGCAAGCTATGATCATTACCACAAACTTTATCTTTGTTTTAATTGCAAAGTAACAAACTTATGCTCCAAGTTTCCTTGTATTTTGATAGTATTACCAGCAAGAATCGGTGAAACTACGTCAACAGATACAGATGCTGCAGAACTCAAACAGGTGATTTAATGTCAAATGAATCATAGTATATTAGTATAAAGGGGTTTCTCCACGAAACAACAGTTCTTAATTAGTCTTTTATTTTCATATTATACTATTTTGACTTATTTTTTCACATCTTAACTGTATGGTAACTTATTTTTTACTTTCTACTAACGCTATTTTTTACAAATTGTGGTAGGATGTGAAAAAAATAAGTCAGAATAGTAGAATGTGAAAATAAAAGTCAAAGAACCGTTATTTTCTGAAGTTATCACTAGTAAATATCCGATAATTGATCGAATCAACTAATAAATCGATAATATTGTTTTTGGTTGATATTATAAGGCACCTAATCGGTGATTCCTTGAGCTGTCTCACTGTGAAGGAGCTCAAGCAGCTGGAAAATAGACTTGAAAGAGGCATCTCCAGAATCAGATCAAAGAAGGTAGGTACAGTAATTATTCAAAACCGTTCGGTGTAGTATAAAAAAAGTTTTAAAGTCAGTGTAGTAAAGTGAAAGACGTGACAAGTTCAGTGTATTTTTGTGAGACGATCGGGTAATTCTCAGCTAATATATTTTCCATGTTTTGGTTACACAGCATGAAATGTTGCTAGCTGAGATAGAGTACTTCCAGAAAAGGGTAAAATATTATTTTTTTTTTCTTTTCATTTTGAGTATATTTTTCTTCACATTTGTAGGCTAAATGCCATGTTGTGTGTAGGAGATTGAGCTGGAGAATGAGAGTGTTTGTCTCCGGACCAAGGTAATATTTTCGATAACTTACAAAATAATAAATAGGGTTTATTAATACAAATTAATCGTAAAGGTCATTTGTTTACAAAGACACCGTCACATTTCATATATTAACATAAAACCATGGTTTTTGTTAAATCATACTGACACTGTCAGTTTGCAAAAGCGATTGTGTTTTTGTAGAAAGTGACTGTGTCAGTACGGTTTAACAAAAACCATTGTTTTGTATGAATAACTGAAAGGTGACTGACGGTATAAACAGACGACTTTTGCGGTTAGTATGTGTTAATAAAGATGGAAATGAGGTTTATTTTTGAGATTTTATTTAAAATTTACTCAATATTGATTCATATATATATATATGATGACGATGATGATGAACAGATAGCAGAGGTGGAGAGGGTCCATCATCATCAAGGAAACATGGAAAATGGGCAAGAGATGAATGCAATGCAGGCACTTGCTGCTTCCCACAACTTCTTCCCACCAAGCATCATGGAACCTTCCACTACTTCCTACTCCAACTCTAAGAAGTTTCTCCACCTTCCAGGGTAAGCACAATTACAACCATAATCGAGAATTGATTACAAGAGCATCTCCAACGGGATTTGCCCTCTAGAGGCGATCAGCTCAGACTGATCTGACCGATTCATCCAACCTCCTATAGTGTCGGAGGCTGCTAACTAAGCAAATCCAGATAGATAAATCACGTGTCGCGTGGTAGTTGACCACAAGATGGGTGCTAAGGCCAATCTGGTCAATTCTCTCAATGCTGGAGGTTACAATAAACCACATGTCGTGTAGTAAGTGGCCACAAGGTGGGCGCTTAGGCCAACCTGGTCTGGTCAATTTGTCCAGCCTCCCATAATACTGAATGCTATGACTAGGCGAATCTGGACAAATAACCACGTGTCGCGTGGTAAGTGGCCACAAGACGAGCGATTAGTCAAGAACTTCCTTCACCGATTCGCCTGTTGAATTCGCACCCGATTAGTCCTTCATTGCAGGTGCGCCCTAATATGCGACGTGACTGATACTTTTCTCTGTATTTTTGCAGGTAAACTGTCTGGACGACACGCCAATCTGCACACTTTATCTACTATGCCTACAATATTATCTCTCCAATAATCAACAATTTCTATTATCTAGCTAATGCATCACAACAACTTACATATTCTGTGGAAATTTTATGATAAATCTCTGTATGAATGAATATATAATTATATATGATCCTGTGTGCAACTAATTACCACATCATTTACTGTTATGCCAATCAAAAATCATATTTGGTTCTGCCACTCCCTAAGATGAGGCATAGCATATCTGACATGTCCGACGAGGATCTGAAGAAATTCCATGACTCGAGCATCAAGCGTTTTCGTGATCCTTTGAAATGAACAACCTGCATCAAGAAAAGAAACCCATATGAGATTTAAAGTTGAGGTGATGATCGATATTCTTTTGGAGTTCTATAGTTGGATTCGATGACCTTCACATCCAAGGGCATGCCGTGAAATTGGCCAGCGCCTTCTGGAGGTGTCCAGTTGTATGTAGCGCATGGTAAAAACAGCACCGATGCACCGGCAATCTCTTGTAGGAAAGCTTGGGATTTGGTGAATCTCCTTGCATCGAATAATGGGTGAGACTTCACAACCCAAGCAAGAGCCATCTGATCCCCAAGCATCCTAGAGGCTTTCATGTATTTGCTAGTGTAAACTTCTACTACTTGTTGCAACAAAACCTTGGCCCTGCAGGTCAAATCAGATATATAGGGAAAACGTTGTTTTACACCTACTTTGACTTTTCGCTATCAAAAACACACCCTAAAGGTGAGGGGTTATCAGTAACACACTGTCACCTTCTGTATTAATACAAAACACCCGGATTTACACAGGAAAGGTGATGGTTTTATCACCTTTGTCGGTTTTGGGGGACAAAATGACCCTAATCCGGGTGTTTTTGACGATAACCGAAGGTGACAGTGTTATACTGATAAAGCTTCACCTTTACGGCATGTATGTTAGAAACACTGTCAAAGTGGGTCGTAATGAAGTTACCCCTCAGATATAAAAGCCAGAGTTGCACGTCAATTATCAATTTCTGCAAGATCTGTGTTCTAGCCTAAGTTGCACTCCTATTTACTTGAACCATTTCTCTACCAACCAAACTGAGTGTAGAAGAAAATTTAAGGGGAAATGACTAATGCGCACCTTAGAATCCCGTCAGGAGTGCCCCGTACTGCTATAAATCCTGAATTCAGAGGCTGCTCTTTGTTGTTCCGGAAGGTGAGAGCCAGATGAAAATCTGGGTAATCATGAAACATATGTCCTAGATCATCAACCACTGAAATGTCTGAGTCGGTGAAGATGTAGTGATTGATAGGAGGAGTAAGTCTCTGAGAAAGCTCCTTGAGTCTTGTTTCTAAGAACACCTGCAAAGTGAAAAGCCAATTGAAAATGACAACAGAATACTGTTTTACTGTCATTGCCCGATATGGATATGTCGAGATGGTAATACCACCGCAGTAATATATCCAAGGACATGATATCTAAGAACAGTTCAAAACAAGAACCAAAACCCAGTAATCTATGCACAAAACACAGCTGAAACGATGAATACAAATGTTCTACCTATATATCAATGGCAATGTGCGCTTACAATGTAAGACTTGAGTCTTTGAAGCATTAGATTCCCTCGTGAATATTCACCCTGTATGGGATACACGGTGACCTTATTCCTCTGCAGCGACAGGTCAGATGCTGGATCAGTGAGAATAATCACGTCGCTCTTGGGCATTGTTACCTGAAAATATCAAGCACCAGTTAGCTTTAGGTTGGAAGTTTGTCTAGTTATTCTCATAGCACAAAACTTAACAAAAGAATCACCTGAATGAAGTTAATGAAGACATCCAGGATAGCCATTGCTCGCTCCACCTTACTATATAAAACATTCCCGACAGTAACTACGCTTGATGATCTACTGTCTACCTTACTATCAAGAGTAGTGTTATAGATTGTGAAGACTGTGACAAAGGATATGCTATCTATGATATTAGACGTGTGGAGTGTGGTTGAAAACTGGGTTTTGTTGAGAGCTTTAGTGCCTGCGCAGAAATTAGGAAATGTAATATGAGCAAGTCATCCTAACAACAAATATATATAGGGGCACACACGGGTAAAAACCACCCTTATGGTGCAAACTAAGAACTCATCTGGGGCGTTGAATCAGTAGATCATCAACAGGGCAGAATCACACACTGTATAATATAGACAACGGAATTGCTACAACCTTGGCATTGCAAACGATTGTGCAGGCCTTGACCAGCAACAGGGCCGAGAACCAGATGATCAAACTTCTTGTTGTGTTTCTTTGGTTGGTCTTCTACAGCTGAGTGTTGGTGCAACTCGAGAACTGACAAATAAAGCACCTCTGTCCATTAGATTTCCAACAGTAACAGAATAGAACTTGTTGAAATGTTTATTAATGTAGAATTAGGGAACAGAACAATCACCAGAGAAAAGATAAGGTAGGAATAAAAGAAGAGGGAGATATAACAAGAGTTGACGCCACCCAATGCGCATCTTCATGCCCAAAACTCGCTCAACTGACATGCCAATCAAATACAATCTTCAGGACCTAACAACAACGAGTAAAACTTGTAGGATATCACATTGCATAAATACGCGGTTGGGGAGTCACATTGGCTGAAGATGTTGATGAGTAAATTAACAAAATTGGAAATTTTGTAAGAATTAACAAGTGTTAACTTTATCAACACACCCTCATCAACCTTTGATTCTCAAAAAACACACCGTATAGGTGAGGGGTTATCAGTAACACACTATCACCTTTAGTTTTTCAACAAAAGGTGGGTTCCGTCAAAAATACAAAAAGGTGACAATTTGTGTTCCCGATAAAACCATCACCTATTCAGTGTGAGCCCGTCGTCAAAAATTAAGCTAGGATCCAAATCCAATTGAACATTACCAATTGCATGAACTCATCTAATGAACCCAGTTCCATTATTTCCTGTGCAGATTTATCAATCCAAGCTACTACCAATCTAAAATAGGTTATTCAAGCTCAAAATTACATCACAAATGTACTCAATGATTAGATTACAATATCTCGACGACGATGAGAATCACAATGACACGCTTAAATTTCAAATTTGACAATGCAATCAGATGATTTTCAATGACCCAAAACAATATAAACACTCAAACCCCATAATTTGAATCTGCAGTTCAAGTTAGAATCACCAAGGTACAAATTGATCTGAAACTGATTGAAATGGGAGAGCAGGTTTGATGCTTACCTCACAAACTAGTGGATGAATGAACTGGGCGCTCCAAAGCTCCGACCATGGAGCGGGTGAGACCGGTCAATGAGGAGGTCGCCGGAGCAGTTGCGACAGCGTTGGTGGAGGAAACGCCGGCGGCGGGGGGAGGCAGTGACGTGGCAGATTGGGTAGGTTCCAGATCGGGAGGAGGGAGAGAGGTGGGTTCGGGTCGGAGCTGCGAGACGAGGAAGAGTTGAGCAGAGAAGTGGTGCTCCGATCCGGGTCTTAGGAGTGGAGTAATAAATTAGTTCATACGGGTAGGGGCGGAAACATAGAAGGGTATTATCGTCTTTTTGTTGTTTTTCTTCTGTGACACGTCGGCCCGAGGCAGAGTTAGGGCTCGGCGCCTGTCGTTTAATCGATACAGGCGGGGATTTTCACCGTCAGATCGAAATTTTTGGTTATGCAGGAATTTTCATCGACATGACATCTTCAAAAGAATCAGTTTTTTGTCGGTAAATTGATAGTCGGTTTCGCTTTTAACCGAAAAGGTTGAAAATCGTAAGTTTGTGAGGTGGCGAAGAAGAAGCTAACACGGAGAGAAAATATAAAAACAATAATGCCTTTCGACTTAAAAATTGACACAGTGAAATGAAAAAACAACTTTCACATATAAGTGAAATTTTTCTTCAATTATTTAGTTTTAGTTAATAGATACATTCGAGTTTTGCAAGCTCTGTGATACTTCTCAAGACACTATTAAGGTCATGTGTATATCCTAGGTCTAATAAGCGTTATAGAATGGCTGGCCTATGATTTTCACTAATGGCGGTCACACGATCATATTCAATCATACTCACGTAAATAGCTCATATACTTCTTGAACGACTGGAGTTATTAAGGACATAAAGCTCATGGCGAAGCCAATTAGCAATACAATTCGGGAGACCACACAAACTCTCTCGTATTAACCCTACTCTTTCCTCTCTCGTAGTCGTTATTTTGTCCACTCTCCTCTGTCGGCTACGACCGAGGTCTCCTGGCCATGAACGTTGCCGGGGATAGCTCCCCTCTCCCTCTTTCTTCTTCCTCATCTTTTTCTGCTTTTGTCCGTTTTCATCCCTCCTGCCCTTGACGTTGTTTTCGTTCGTTGCCTCCAAATCCCGCTTATATGGTCGGCGATCTAGACTTTCTGCCTTTCCTTCTCCTTCCCTCGACCACTGTGGTGCTTGTTTTGGTCTGTCACTTCTAGCTCTGCCTTTCTGAGCTAGTGAGTTCTCGGTGGTTTGCTTACTGAAAGCTTACTCCAGCGTGGTGTGGCTTCGTGTTGATTATCTTTTGGAGGCTCTTCCAGCTCGGAACTGGTGTCTTCCCGGGGTTTTGATCGGAACTCTTCCCTTCTTGTATGTTGCGTTGGGAGTTGAGCCTCGTCGGAGGTGATGGCCCCAACGAATGGGTTCGTCATTTCCTGTTGTGTGGTTATGAGCTTTAGTGTTCGTGGTCTACTGATTGCTGAGCTTCACTTGTGAGCTTTTTCTTAGTACTTGAAGTTGCCATTCTTTTCTCTTTCCTTGTTTAGTCTTCTTATGTTGCTAATCATTATAGTAGTTTAGGTTCGTCGGTTTATTGGTGTTGATCGTCAACAAATTGTTAGAAAATGACGAAATTTTCTTTTACCCGTCGATTCTTTCCTAATCGTCGATAAATCTGTTGACACACGTATTCTACGAAATCATTCTTGTTTCTCTTCCTTAACAACTTTTTTCTTCAGACAACTAGAGGTTTTGGTCACAATTGACCGTCCGGCCTCAACTTTCGCCCAACTCTTTACCGTATAGACTCAAACCTTCCAAACAGATGTTCTTTAACATGTTAACATTTAATCGGTAGATGTGTATGCTTCCGTATATTTAATCACTAAAACTATTATTTTATTCTCCAATCAACATCGAAGGAAACTAAATATCGGACTAGTCAACTCTACATTAAACCGACCACGTCATGGAATTCAAACGAAGTAGTTAACTATTATTGTTCAACCATTAAAGATAAGAATAAAATAAACACAAACCCAACACCCTAATTATTTTCACAATAATTAAAACCGCATTTCCCATGCAAATAAAATTTAAAGGTTCTACCTTTTTCAACCCATTTTCTCCACAGATTCAAAGTTCTAGGAGCTGTTGATGATGTTCATCATCAACCATTAACAAATCTTCAATAAAAATCAAAACCCATTTCTAGAGAGAGAGATTTGTGTGTGTAGTGTATGCATTTCTAGAGAGAGGAGCATTTAATAGCTTTCGATTCAGCTGAAAGTGAAGACAGAGATATAAATCGGTTGTTCATAATTTCTAATTTTACCAATTTAATCTCTCTCTCTCTCTCTTCTCTAGCTTACCTACTCTCCATCTCCATCTCTACCAACGAATCTCTACTAAGAAGTAGAACAATGCTTTTTCTGTTCCTCACCGCTTCATTTTCCGGGAAAATTCTCTGATTTTCTCGCTTTTCCGAGTGAATCTGCCAAAAGGGTCTCTGGGTTTCGTTTATCTGCGGATTTGGAGTGATGGGTAATCGATTTACTTGTATGTCGAAGAAGGAGACGAGAGAGAACGGATCGAAGAGCAAGAGGTTGGGGCGGTCGCAGAGGAAGATGCTTGCAGATGAGGAGTTTTTGCACAAGCAAGCTCTTTCCATGGCGATTCAGCAGCACCAGTTGTCTCAGAGGTTCGAAGGATCCATGTCCAGACGAATAGGGTCCACCAGCTCCAGGAGGAAACGAAACCTGTCCGATCCCTTCTCGATTGAAAAGCAGGTATCTATAATTGAAATCATTATTGCTATATTTGATTTGGGTTTTTTGCAATCATTGTGGTTTTGTACTTGGATTGTGTACTCAGTGAAGAAAAAGTGTGTGCTGAGCTTGTTGGTGATTGTAATTTATGAGATTTTTTTGTGTAAAAGTGAAAAAGGTGCTTAATTGTAGGCTGGAGGAAGGATGGTCAATAAGTTATGGTTTCTTTAGTGTTGAAAAAGGGTAAAGGAAGGCAAAGGGGATAGTTTTTAGTTTGTATTTGAAAAATGGAAAGCTAAATCTGAGAAATTTCAGTGACTGGGTTTTGCAATGGAGGAAAAATACCATGAAGATTCACTTTTTCTTTTGAGTTCGTTTTCAGCTGGCTTGAGAAGCTGTGGGTACGTAAAGTTGTTGATTATGTGAAGGACCGTTGCTTAATTCTTAAGATAGTTAGAGCGTCCAGAGTGCAATTAGCTCCCGCTTGGCTAATAGCATAGGCTAATTGAAATATTTCAGTTTCTCTTTCCTGATCTTCATGGTGCAAATAGTCCCTGCTTGACTAATAGCCCGGGCTAATTCAGAAATTACCATTCAATTGGGGGCTCCTCACTCAATTTGTCATTCCATCGCCGATTTCAAAGGGTGGAGATCTCTGCGCAAATCACCAAGCCCAAAACGCCGATGAGTAGCCTCCATTGTGGGTGTTAGTGCCCTGATAGTGGAGGGAATCTAATTTTTCTAGTAAGTAAGATGATCGAGTTCTTAGCTGTCTTGGGGTCATGTTAACCTTTACCATAATCCAGATCCCCAGATTGGCAGATACTCTAACCTTTTTTTTGGATGACTTCATGCAAGTATTTATATGCTCATCTTTTTAAGTAATGCAGGACTTAGTATATTTCGTGTAAAGTTCCGAATGTTATTGAATTTGGCCTTTTCCTTCATGTTGGTAGAAGATGAGGGATCGCTATAAACATGGTTTTCACTTTTCATGCAACTATTTGTTCATCCTTGTCTGCACATTTCCTTCTGTTGTATCAGTTCAAAAGAGAAGAGGCGGCTATGTTGATAATTAATTTAATATTCTCGTGTATCTGTAAAATATTTGCATACAAATATGGTTGATTCAATGCATGTCCTTTACAGGTACCGGACTTTTTGGAGAATATAAAACTAAAGAAGATTGTTTTGGTACATGGAGAAGGGTTTGGCGCATGGTGTTGGTACAAAATGATTGCTCTGTTGGAGGAGGCAGGACTCGTTCCGACTGCCCTCGATCTTGCAGGATCTGGTATTGATCTGACGGATGCAAAGAATGTCACTACTTTGGCAGAGTATTCAAAACCGTTGATAGATTATCTTCATAGTCTACCCGAGGATGAAAAGGTTTGGAGAAAAATCTATACTTCACTGCTAGAACCTGTTTTTTCCCCCATAAAATTTTGTGATATATGTAAGTTTCTATGCAGGTTATTGTGGTTGGTCACAGTACTGGAGGCGCATGCCTTTCTTATGCATTAGAGCATTGCCCGCAAAAGATTGGAAAAGCAATTTTCGTGTGTGCTACAATGGTGTCTGATGGACAGAGGCCTTTTGATGTGTTTGCCGAAGAGGTGTGTGATCCTTCATAACACCCATATGTATGTATAAAAAATCGTCATTATTATACAAATTGCAACAAAAAGACAAGTTCGAGATACTTTTTTGCAATTAACAAAGAAGAGGGGTACAAGTCGCAAAAAATGAATACCTCGGGATACTTTTTTTACCATTATCCCTATCTTATATTGCATTTCCCTTCGAAACCTCTTCTTCTTCCTTTGCCATTCAAATTGTCATAGAAACCAAACTTAGATTCCTATTAGGATCTTACTGAGTTTTACTATTCCAACCAACCGTTGCATCCTCATCTTCAATTCACCGAAAACAACTCCGCTGTTCCTTCAAATCATTGTTGTTTCATTAGACTTTTTATTTCCGTATTCTGACTACTTGAACATTTATTGCAGCTCGGGTCTGCAGAAAGTTTTATGCAAGATTCGAAGTTCTTAGTTTATGGTAATGGAAAAGAAAAGCCGCCTACAGGATTCATGTTTGAGAAGCAGCAGATGAAAGCACTCTACTTCAATCAGTGCCCAACAAAGGTATCCTACAACTGAAAACTATCGAATTATCTTAGTTTCTGGCTTTTTTTCATAATCGTGTTTCGTTGCAGAGGTGACTATCATATGAACCTTGCATCTTTGAATCGCCCAACAAAATGGAAACTTTTTGTTTCTGATATAGATTGCCATATTGTGTCATATTCTACCATTGATAGAGCTGATAGGGTAGAATAATATTTTGAAGTGCATAATAGTACTTCTTGAGAATGGATAATTGCAAAAACTTACAGTGAACTATGCACGTTTTGCAAATACTATTGTTGAACTATTTTTTTTGCAAATGACATCCTCCAACTATTTCCCATCTGCAAATTCGATACCTTTAACGCAAATTAGTCCTGTGACCTCATTTTTGGAAATGACTGTTTTTGCCCTTCATATTATACGTGTTTTGCCATTGGTAACCTTCAAATATATGTGTTTTGCAATTTGACACCCTTATATATACACTTTCGCAAGGGTACATTCGACTTTTTTCCAAAAAAAAAAACAAAATTAACCCTGTTAGTGGATTTGCAGACGGAAAATAGTTGGGGGATAGCATTTGCAAAAATATCACCGATAGCATTTGCAAAACACGTTTATTTGGCCAAAAGTTTTTGCAATTATCACTGAGAATGCTAGACATAGACCATAGACAATGAAGGAATGAGATTGCTTCTTGTTGTGCTAAAGACGAAAAGTGCCTGTTTGAATTGGTCACGTGCGTAAAACTGCTATTTTGAAGAAAATGTGTGTTAAGCTGTCTTATTGATCAATTCAAAAGGGCATGTTTTTGTACTCCCCCCTGAAGATGGTTCAAATATGTCAAGATAGTATCTCTAGTAGTTGAAACATTTGAAACTGAGTTACGGTAAATTCCATTCCAGGATATTGCTTTGGCCATGGTTTCCATGAGACCCATCCCACTGGGCCCTGTAATGGAGAAGCTCTCACTGACACCTGAAAACTACGGAGCCAGTCGCCGTTTCTTCATCCAGACCCTGGATGACCACGCACTCTCGCCCGACGTCCAAGAGAAGCTAGTCCGAGAAAACCCTCCCGAAGGAGTCTTCAAGATCAAAGGCAGCGACCACTGCCCGTTCCTCTCCAAGCCTCAGTCTTTGCACAAAATATTGATCGAGATCGCCCAAATTCCATGACCGATTTCATCTTCTTAGCTGTTCCTTTTTTTTTCCCATCCACTGCAAGAGACAGGACAAGATAGTTGAGTGGTTGTATCATTGAAATGGCCATGATTGTATGTAAGATTATTTCAGCTGTAGATGCCTGCAACATTTCAAATATGGATGTAGGAATCAAACTGCATAAATGTTTTATGTTGTAAATGGTTTATATCTTTCACATTACAGTGAATACATATGAAACTCATCTATCAGTAGATGGACTTACATGGTGCATGAGTCTCATGGCATTGTCTAGGAAATAGTGGCAAAACTGGCCCGATAGATAACAGTTTTATGCAAAGATCTACAATTTTTTGAAAAATCACGGTTAGAAATTGAAACGAAAGATAAAACACGATTAAGACGTGAAATTAATGTAAAGTACATAACTTAGAACTATATTTATCCTTCTTCTTTTTTCTAGTTTTTGTCAAAATATGATTTTTTTTCAATTTTAAGTTGACCCACTTATTTTTCTTAATTGTCTTAATTATTTTGTTTACAAATTTATGAATTTAAAATAAACCAAAAAAATATAGTGAAAACAAAATAATAACAAAAACATCTTATTTACCCATGTGTCTTAGTTCTGAAGTGTTAAACTGAGGAGTGTAGAATAAAGATTTATATTTACCTATAATAAAAAATTCATAGAAAATAACAAAATACAATGGCATATAAATGCATGATTTTCTGAGCTACTCGTGTGGGCTTCTTCATCTTCCTCAATTTTCTCCGCAGAGCCGATTCTTCTTTCCTCTTAACTGTAAGTAATCTCATCAGTCATCACCATGCTTCCTACTCAAAATCCATTATTTTCATTATTTCTATGCTAAATTTGGGCATCATCTAAGAAACCCATATTTCCCCTGAAACTGTTTGGCTGCCGAGAAAGTTAAGGTAAGAGAAACAGTTAAAAAAACACTTAAATTTCTATGTGATATTCATGAATACTCGGTGAAAAAGTTAGATTCGTTGTTTTTGCATCTAACCCCTCTTGGGTTTTATGATTCTTCAGCTGATGTTCAGTAGGTGCAGTTCATGGGATAAAAATCGTAGCTTTAGTCAGTTTGGGTGTAAAATCATTGTTCCATTAGGTTTTGTGTTGATCTAAAATCATTAGATAAACTTGTTTGATTAGTCTATTCTGGCCTGATGTTTGGCTAGAGACGTAAAATCCTGGACTGGGATAGATTGTTTGTTATTGAAAGCAAGGAACAAAGATGGAGATGAGGATGGTGGAGGGGTCGGATTAATGGGACTGTGTCGGGTTTCGCCAAGTTCATGGGTGTCACGTATCAGGAACATATAATGGGAGTGACATTGAAGTGTTTCGAAAGCTTGATGATGTTCTGAGCCATAGCTACCATTAGTGCTATTTGATTTCTAGTTTTTAGTTCTGCTTTGCTTCCGCGCTCGAGTTGAGCCTTGGGGGTTCTTTTCGGATGCAACCCTTGCTTTGTTTTGGATCGTGTTTCCCTTACCGGAATGCTAGTTTTTTTTCTTTCTAATGCATTGATTTCTTTCTGATCAAACAAAAAAGTGATGATAGAGAGTTGTTGATTTGTCTTTCTACTATGTGGTACTTTTTTCCCTTCAGAATGATGTTTTAGTGATGTTTGATTTGTTGGTGTGGAGGACAGTCGGGCGGTTTGATCAGACATGGGAGGAAGTGCAATCGATGATGATTGGGAGATAACTTCTCCGACCACCAACTTTGAGCGAACTGTGGTTTTGGTTGGGCGTACGGGAAATGGAAAAAGCGCAACAGGTAATAGCATCATTGGAAGGAAGGTCTTCAAGTCAAGGGCTAGCTCGGCTGGTGTTACCAAGACTTGTGAGAAGCAGAAAACTGTACTGAAAGATGGACAAGTTATCAATGTCATAGATACTCCGGGTATGGCCCTTTTCAAGTTCTGCTAGTCTGCTTTGTTTCTTTGTATGGTCAATCATGACTGTATTCTTGTCCACTTCGGGTTGGCCTGATGGTCACGATAGCTCTCTCACTTCTTTGAGGTCAGAGGTTCGAACCCCGTGGGTACATTTGCTTGGGACCAAGTGTGGGTGGAAGTTAGATTAGAAACTAGAATAGGCTAGACTAGAGTAGGATTTCCCCGCTTTCTTGCTGATAAAACTGAAATCATGACAATGTTCTTGTACTTTTCGGTGACAACTTGCAGGTCTTTTTGACTTCAGTTATGAATCCGACAATGTTGGCAAGGAAATTGTCAAATGTATCGAGTTGGCTAAGGAAGGGATCCATGCTGTCATAGTTGTTTTCTCCGTTAGGACCCGCTTTTCACAAGAAGAACTTGCTGCTCTTCGTAGCTTACAGACTTTGTTTGGAAGCAAAATTATTAACTACATGGTTGTAGTCTTTACTGGGGGTGACGAACTTGAAGATAATGATGAGACTTTGGAAGATTATCTAGGCCGTGACTGCCCGGATCCTTTAAAGGTTAGTTTGAAACTTCGCTCACAATTGTTCATATTGAGGTTTCTGTTTGCTGAGATTGAAGTCTCTAGTTTTGTGGCTTTAATTTTGAGACAAAAGTTCTTTAATGGATTAGAACATATAATGTAAAGATAGTTGCAAAAAAGTATCCTGAGGTAAAATCCAATTATTTAAAAAAAAATTAATTTCAAGGGTAAAAAGACAAGTTCAGGGCACTTTTTGCAATTATTGAAGAAGAGGGCTACAAGTTGCAAAAAGTGAATAACTCGGCTACTTTTTTTTTTCAATTATCCCTGCAATGTATTGTGTTTTATTTTGGGTAATTTTCACCTCAATACCCTAACTATGTATTTTTTTTCACCTCAATACCCTAACTATTTTTAGTGGCACCTCAATACCCTAGAATGCATTTTTTTTCACTTTGATACCCGCCGTCAATTTGTCATCCATTTTTGGATGAAAACACTTAAAAAGTCCATAATACCACTCACTAACAATCAAAATTTTAAAAGCATGCCATTGGTTTTCAAAATTTCTTATAAAAAATCAGTTTTTAATGTCACAAAAATGCATTCTAGGGTAGTGAGGTGCCATAAAAAATGCATTCTAGGGTAGTGAGGTGCCACAAAAATGCATTCTAGGGTAGTGAGGTGCCACTAAAAATAGTTAGGGTATTGAGGTGGAAAAAAATGCATTCTAGGGTATTGAGGTGCCACTAAAAATAGTTAGGGTATTGAGGTGAAAAAAATTAATAGTTAGGGTATTGAGGTGAAAATTACCCTTTTATTTTTGAAAGAGTAAACTTTGAATTTATTACAAATCAATCTTCCAACTTTTACAGGAAATTCTTGTTTTGTGCGAGAATCGACGAGTGCTTTTCAATAACAAAACTAAGGATGAAAGAAAGAGGTCCGAACAAGTTCAACAGCTTCTCTCCCTTGTGAACATTGTTGTTGCTCAAAATGGCGGGAAACCATACATGGATGAGTTATTTGTCGAAATGAAGGTATGTGTATTCTTACTGGTTTTGTTACAACGTCATTAGAAAACCGTAAAGATGTGACTAAGTTTAAATAACAGGAGGGGGCTAAGAAACTGCGCGATCAACAAGGACAAGTCAATTCCTTGGAGGGTTACTCAAAGCGCGAGATATCACTATTGAAGGAGCAAATTGAAGGCACATATGAAGCACAGCTCAAGCGAATCACCGAAATGGTATCATTGAAAATCCTTTTATGTATTTACATGTCTATCTTTTCCATTGCATTTGTATTGTACGAAGTCTGTCGTAATGCTTTAAAAACTTAAAACTATGGCCACGGCTTAGTACCATGGCAAAGATGTAAACGATTTTGATCTCACGATGTTGGAGAGGTAACCCAATTGCTTGGAAATCTTTGGAGACCTATTCTTGAGATCAAAAGAATCAGTTGTTGGGGCATTGGAGGTAGTGGGGGTATGTGAGAAAACTAAGTGTTATATCTTTGCGAGGGAGTATTGCGATAACTTAATGGGATAATTGCAAGAAAGCACCTCAGGTATTCAGTTTTTGCGATTTGTATCCCTCTCTATGATAATTGCAATGAAGTGACATGAACTTGTCTTCTTCTTATCACACTTCCAAAATTTTGTATCTCTTGATTTTCTTGCTGTTTGGACGGTACTAAGAACTAGACATTTAGGAGATATAAAACTTTGGATTTTTTTTTCTTTTTTACCTACTATTTTTAAAATTTCAATTGTAAGCGTAAAATAGTCATTTTGATACAAAGTGCAGCAAAAAGACGAGTTTAGTGCACTTTTTGCAATTTTTTAAGAAGGGGGCTACAATTTAAAAAAGTGAATACCTTAAGGTACTTTTTTGCAATTATCCTTGGCTTAAAGAGTGGTATAGCTTCAAAGTCATTGTTCTTTCTGTCAAAACTGCCGTTTAAAAGATCAGGACAACATACAAAAAAAGATCTTTTCATTTATTTGCCTATGCAAACTACTTTCCTTGTTAGTTATATCTGATAGTCTGAGTTTACATTCACAGGTTGAGACAAAGCTTAGAGAGACAACTACTAGACTTGAACAACAACTTGCGGAAGAGCAAGCTGCACGGCTCAGGGCAGAGAAGATTGCACAACTAGCGCAGAAGAGATCGAACGACGAGATCAGCAAGCTTAGGGAACAGCTAGAGTTAGCACAGAAGAAGTCGGAGAAGCTCAATCATGAGCTGCACAAGCGTCCTGGTGGCTGCCCCATCTTGTGATGCAGTTTTGTCACACAACGATATATGCAATGTGTTAGTTTTACGCTATCAGATCCTTGAGGTGTGTAGAACTTTTGCTGAATAGTTTTTCTTCAGCAACGGATGCTTTATAGTCATGGTAAAATGTTTGGGGATAGTCCATTTGTTATTTTAGGTGGTATCTCAGGCCAAGGAAGCCTTCATTAGCCCTACTTAGAGTAGGTGCAGTCCACGGCGTTTACATAACGTTTTCATTTGACGATTTCCTTAAAAATCACTATATTTTCTCTCTTCTTGAGCGTTAATACATTTGTCAATGATAAGGGGAAAGTATTGTTTTACGGCGTAAGTTTACACAATCGTCTGATAAAATCGACGTTTCGAGACTTTATCGACCACGTCCAGGGAGGGAATCATAAATGAAAAAAAAAAAGAGGGAGCATGAGGCTGCAAAAGGGAGAGTTGATGGGATAGTGTAAATGTATTGTCAAATCATATTTACTTCAAAATTATATCTAATATGAAAACAAATGAAGAAAAATAAAATAAAAAAGTTGTTGATCCATTGGAAAGAGAGCCATTACATCAAAAATCTGTCTTCCTCCTCTGTCCATAACTCAAAGCAGTGACTAGAGAGGGAGTTTTAGGGCTTCTGGTTTTATCTGCAGAGACGATTCTTCTATTCTCTTATCTGTAAGTGAAAGTTTATTTTTTTTCCTTATTTCTATGTTAAATTTGGGCATCATTTAAGAAACCCATCTTTTCCCTGAAACTGTTTGGCTGCCGAGAAAGTAAAGGTGAGAAACTCTTGATTTCTACATGATTCTTCTGTTTTATGAGTTGATCTGTAGCTTTCTTTTTCTTCAGCTGGTGTTCTGTAGGTACAGTTCATGGGATAAAAATTGTAGCTTTAGTCAGTTAATGGGTTGATTTTGTGTGTTGATTGCTTGCTAGTTCATTGAGTTTTGTTCTATGGATGTGTATAGATGCCATATAGTGCTTCAATCTGGCATATACATTGTTTCATTATGTTTTGTGTTGATCTAAAATCATTGGATAAACACCCAGATTTGGGTCATTTTGTCCCAAAAACCACTGATTAATGAGAAATGTGTTCCTGATAACCCCATCACTTTTTCTGTGTAAATCTAGGTGTTTTTTTATTAATGCGAAAGGTGACAGTGTGTTATTGATAATCTCTCGCCTTTAAGGGGTCAACGTGGGTATGTAAATAACGATTTCCCTTTGAAGAAAGGAACAAAGATGAAGACGAGGATGGTGGAGAGTTGTGGATTTGTCTTAATACTATGCAGTACTTGTTTTCTTCGGAATGATGTTGTAGTGATGTTTGATTTGTTGGTGTGGAGGCAGGTGGGCGGTTTGATCTGACATGGGCGGAAATGCAACTGATGGTGATTGGGAGATAACTTCTCCGACCATGAACTCCGAGCGAACGGTGGTTTTGGTGGGGCGTACTGGAAATGGAAAAAGCGCAACGGGTAATAGCATCATTGGAAGGAAGGTCTTCAAGTCAAAGATGAGCCCAGCTGGTGTTACGGGTACTTGTGAAAAGCAGAAAGCTGTACTCAAAGATGGACAAGTTATCAACGTCATAGATACTCCGGGTATGACCCTTTCAAGTTGTGCTAGTCCGCTTTGTTTTGTTCTATGGTCAATCACGAGTCATGACAGTATTCTTGTTCACTTGGATTGGCCTGGTGGTCAAGAGAGCTCTCTCACCTCCTTGAGGTCAGAGGTTCGAGTATTCTTATGCTTTCTGGTGACAACTGGCAGGTCTCTTTGACTCCAATCATAAATCCAACAATTTTGGGAAGGAAATTGTCAAATGTATCGAGTTGGCTAAGGAAGGGATCCACGCTGTCATAGTGGTTTTATTCGTTAGGAACCGCTTTTCACAAGAACTCGCTGCTCTTTGTAGCTTACAGATTCTGTTTGGAGACAAAATTACTGACTACATGGTTGTAGTCTTTACCGGGGGCGATGAACTTGAAAATAATGATGAGACTCTGGAAGATCATCTAGAGTGCAACTGCCCAGATCCTTTAAAGGTTAATTTGAAATTTCACTCACAATTGTTCATATTGGGGTTTCTGTGGCTTTTGATAGACGAAAAATTTCTTTAATAGATTAGAACATATAATGTTGGGATAATTGCAAAAAAGTACCCGGAGGTATTCATTTTTTTGTAACTTGTACTCTTCTTTGATACTTGCAACAAAGTACCTTGAACTTATCTTTTTGTTGCAAATTTGTTTCAGAATGACTATATTACCCGTACATTATAAATGTAGCGTACATAGAGTAAGAAATTTAAGGGATATGAAAATTAGATTTTTATTGTTGTTTAATTATTTTTAGATTTAAATTTTCAAGTGTAAAAGTGTTATTTTGAAACAAGTTTATGGAGTGCAATAAAAAGACAAGTCAAGGCATTTTTCTTGCAATTATAGAAGAAGAGGGCTACAAGTTGTACAAAATGAATATCTCATGATACTTTTTTTACAATCATCCCTGTAATTTATATGATTGTTTTTTTTTGGAGGGAGTAGACGTTGAATTTATTCACTAATGAATCTTCACATTGTATAGGAAATTCTTGTTTTGTGCAAGAATCGACGAGTGCTTTTCGATAACAGAACTACGGATGAAAGAAAGAGGTTTGTACAAGTTCAACAGCTTCTCTCCCTTGTGAACATTGTTGTAGCTCAAAACGGTGGGAAACCGTACATGGGCGAGTTATTTGTTGAAATGAAGGTATGTGCTTACCACTGGTTTTGTTACAATGTTATTAGATACCGTAAAGATGTGACTAAGTTTAAATAACAGGAGGGGGATAAGAAACTGTGCGCTCTGCGCAATCAACAATTCAATTCCTCGCAGTGTTACTTCAATTCGATTGAACGCATGTATGAAGCGCAGCTCAAGCGAATCGCGGAAATGGTATCACTAAAAAATCCTTTATGTATTCATTTGTCTATCTACTACATTGCATTTTTGTCATGAAAAGTCTATCGTACTGCAATGAAAACTTAAAACTATGGTCACGGCTTAGTAGCGTGGCAAAGATGTAAACGCTTCTGATCTCATGATGTTGGAGGGGCAAATATATGCTTCTTAAAAGGGAATAAATTCACCGGTGAACCTTTAGCTTTGCATGTGATTCATGTATTTTATTTTGGGGTAACTTCATTAACACTCCCATTTGACCTTTGTTTCTAAGGTACATGCTAAAGGTGTAGCGTTATCAATAACATATTATTACCTTTCATTTATCATCAGAACACCCGGATTTGGGTCATTTTCTCCCCAAAACCTCTAGATAAATAAAGGTGGTAAGTGCATTCCTGGTAAAACCAT
This sequence comes from Erodium maritimum, assembly GCA_963921825.1. NCBI lineage: Eukaryota > Viridiplantae > Streptophyta > Magnoliopsida > Geraniales > Geraniaceae > Erodium > Erodium maritimum. Next base: position 3,195,861 of record OY997595.1, read on the forward strand.
CATATTTTATCTGTAAATCCGTCCGGGTGTTTTTGATTCATAAAAGGTTACAGTTTGTTATTAATAACCCCTCACCTTTAAGGCGTCTTTCTAATCGCGAAAGGGCGAAGTGTTTATGTAATAGGTACAATAAGTATACGAGAGCTAAGGAATCCGTGGTCAGAGCAGAGGAGGTAGTGGGGGAATGTGAGGCAATTGTGTTATATCTTTCCGAGGGAAACGACGACTGCAAAAAAGTACCCAGAGTATTCACTTTTTACAATTTGTAACCCTCTTCTATTGTAATTGCAATTAAGACCTCTGACTTGTCTTTTGTTGCCTTTTGTTTCAAAATGACATTTTTACCCTTGAAAAAAATAAATTTTGGAAATAATGAGGAAAAAAACAAAAAAAAATCAAAATTTTGTATCTCTTGAGTTTCTTGCTCTTTGTGCGGTATTATGAACGAGAAAATGATGGGACATGGAAATTTTGATTGTCTTTTCTTGTTATTTATTAAATTTAAGTGTAAGGGTAAAATCATCATTTTGATACAAAGTGCTACAAAAAGACAAGTTCATGGCATTTTTTTGTAAATATAAAAAAAGATGGTTACAAGTTGCCAAAAAACTGAAATACCTTGGGGTGCTTTTTTGCAATTATCCCTTACAATAATGTAAAAAGTGTTAATAACTTCAAAATCTTTGTTCTTTCCATTGAAACTGTTGTTTAGAAGAGTGGGACCATGTTAGACAACTTTCTATTTCCCTAGCGAAAAACAAAAGATCTTTTCATTTATTTGCTGCCTATGCAGACTATTTCATTGTCAGTTTATCTCTGATAGTCTGATGAGTTGCATTTATAGGTTGAGGCAAAGCTTCGAGAGACAACCACTAGACTTGAACAGCAACTTGCGGAAGAGAAAGATGCACGGCTCAAGGCAGAAGGGACTGCTCGACTAAAGCAGAAGAAATCGAAGGATGAAATCTGCAAGCTTACGGAACAGCTAAAATCAGCACAAAAGAAGTTGGAAAAGTACGATGATAGCTGTTCCATCCTGTGATGCACATATCGTCACACAACAATGTATGTTGTATGTGTAAGTTTTGGCACTATCGGATGCTTGATGTGTGTACCACTTTTGCTGAACATATTATCCGATCTGTGATGAAGATGGTGACGAGTTCACACTTCGAGAATCGGGTTTTGGTAAGGAGATTGCATCGGTTGGAATGACGATGAATTTGGGTTAAAGGCAATCAGGAATGAATGAGTCAAATGAATCCATTGTTGATACTTTTTTTTTTTGAAAAGTATTATTAAGCTCCACTCCTATAAGATATAGGAAAGGGTAAGGGCGAAACACTCTCAGAAACAGACCAGAACATCGGTGCGAGATCGTAACAACATGTAACTAATCTGAATAAACAACCAAATAAAGCCTGAAAAGTTACATTACAACAGGTCTAATAAATCGGATTTTACCAGTAAACAGAAGCAAAGCCAACAAAGGCAAAAAAATTAGGTCTTATGCCTTGATTTTCCTACCGTGAAGCACCCGAGAAAAAAGATCTGAAATCCATATTTTACAACCATAAAGCTCAATAACCACAATCAACCGATAGAAAATTGCATAGAAAACCAAACACCAATAGAACGCCCCAAACTCTTACCTGCCAGCAATAATGTATAAAACACGTCATCTCATGATGCCCCAAGCCAAGGAATTAGAGGGACAACAACACACCTGTGGCCAACACCGCACCGACATAGATAAGTCGATGGGAAAACATCCACCGAAACTCCAAACCCCTTAGAATCAAAATTCCCAAGGTTTTAATAAAGGCCTAAAGACCATAAACCCTCGTCCGAGGTCAACACCCGCAAACCGACCAGACCCTACCAACAATGTGGGGATAATCGAAAACCAAAAGGATCTAAAACTAAGAGTCAAAAACAGTTTATATACAAAATGCATAAACAAGGGAGGAGTGGTAAAGACCATACCCACCGAACGACTCCATTGATGATACTTGATGAATAGATAGTTTTGGAAAACATCCATACGATACAACTTTACTTCTGAACAGGTCATAGAGTAAGATACTTTTTCACATCAATTAGAGACTCTAAACCAAAACAGGAGGTCCATAAGGATGTCGAACCAGAGCTTTAAAGGTAACCAGTGTGACGATTGATGCTTAGAACATTTGTTGTGCTGTGTTGTGGTGTGGTTGAGACCGATAAGGGTCTCCTAAAGGTTAATTGATATTTTAGTAAATAAGAGAAATAAAATTAATTAAAAACCAGACGTATAGACAAAAGCGGGATTGTAAGACCGAAATATAAGTCCTAACCTGTAGGTACAGACGTTAATCCTATGTTAGGGACAACTAGTGGTGGACAATCTTCACGCGGATGGTTATTCAGATGCAGCTCACAATAATTATTTCTTGACTCGTCTTGAAACTGCCCGTGATATAACGGGTCGGGTTTGTACCGACCTTGGCAGGCCGAGGTGTGCGCCTCCACACACGCCTCGGAGGTATCACAGTACTCAGTTCCTTACTCGACCTGAAAATGCTTGTCCCGATTGATATGGATCGATTGAAGATTGGGCATGCATCCAGGCAAAACTCTAAGGAATGGGGGAATCAGAGTGTCTGTCAAAGTCTGACCTTTGTACGGCGAGGTGTGCATCCTCATACACATCCGATTACTCGTCCATCACCTTTCGGTTTATCACGTTCAAGCCTTGCTTGCAGTTCTGTGTGGTCCGCTGGGTCATGAACGCAACATCCCACTTGGTGTTCTTTCAAAAACTCTAGGTGGTCGGGTTGGTCTAGTGGAGTGGATGGAGTCCTTGGAGTAATTGAGCCATGCACTCACGAGTGCAGCTTCCTCCTCAAGTGTCCATTTTCAATTGGCTCGGGGTTGGCGGGAACTTGAGGCGCGGGCTGTGATGGCTCGGTAGGACTCGAAGTAGGGGGCGACCTCACGTGGCAGATTCGATTTGGGGTACGCCATAGGTCGGAATATGAGGATTCGACGGACTAACTGGCTGGAGAAGATGCAGTCTACGACGACAAGTCTGTAGATGGCGTTGAGGGAGAAATTGCAGTTGTAGTTGCCACATACTATACTTTCGTGCTGGAGAAACGACTTAATAACATGCAGGTTCAGCTAGCGTTTCTGCTGCTGTAATTGTCGCTAGGAGAATCAGTTGGGCCGAGTACCTCGTTGGAGAAGTATCAATACAATAGAGGATGAAAGACTTGATTGATGATGAGGCGGAAGACACATGCGCCGTTATTTATAGTCGATAACCAGTGGCGGATTTAGCTTTTTTAGTGAGGGGCACCGAATTTTTTACATAAATAATTGACGTAAAAACAATATTAAAAATATTAATATCGTATACAAATATAATAATTAATATATATTACAAAATATGACGTCAATGTTTCATATTTTGACAAATTTGTAATACTCTTTCATTGTCAACCCAATAAAAAAATATCTTTCGCGACGTATACGATATTTATTAGCTTTTTATTCAATTTCTCTTTGTTTTGATCAAATATTATGGAGTGATTTTTTTTAAAATTTCTCGCAATGATTTTAGTAATTTTGTGATAACTAAATTTAAATTGGTAATCGTCTCAAATTTTAATTAATTACTAAATTCAAAACTTAAATTAATAATAGTCTTGAATTTTAAAACAATAACATAAATTAAGTTTTAGTTCAAATTAAGAAACTTCAAAAAAATATATATATATATATATAATATAAAAATTACAAAACAAAAAATTTAACGTAATAATAACATAGATATAGAAACCTAAGCAAATAAAATTAAGAAATTAGAAAATTATAATAAAAATAGAATTATATGAACAAAAATGGAAAAAAAATCAAGTAAGATGTTTTTTTTCATATGGGGGGGGCACTTTTAGAATAAAAAAAATTAGAAAATCACAAGTAATAAAAAAAAATCCAAAATTTGAGGGGGGACGTCCCCCTGAGTCCCCCTTAAGTCCGCCACTGTCGATAACGATTGTTTATTTCTTTCACTTTTTTTATTATTGGCTTATTCTTCGATCAACGTTTCATAAAACAAAACCGTATCAATTCTACATTTTGTCAACGTCGAAGAATCTATCGACGACGTTTTCAAAGCTTGCATATTAGACACACTATTTAAAAAGATGTACATAGTTAGATGTGACATTGTTTAAATTATCATATACGTCGCAAGCTTAAGTACAACTTCTCTTACTATGTTTAGTCGTGTAATCTTACTATGCATAAACTCGTGCTATATTTTGCAAAGGAAACGAACGTGTTGACAGCCCAGCCCGCTCGAGGACGAAGGTGTTGCATGTCCAACACGTGTCCGTAACTCACACGTGTCGATAACTACTCCTACGTGTCATGCCCATAATCGTCCCACCTCCAATCCTTACACCTTAAAACAACGTACGAGCAACTGCAATAACACACAACTCTCAAACTAACAAGGAAAAGCAAAACACAAGGCACTCGGAAGATCTCTCGTATAGTGAAAACAATGGCAGGTTCAGCTCTACCAATTGCCAAAAATGCCCTTTTCAACCTCTCCAAGGCCTTCCCTCCTTCGTCCTCGTCCCTTACCCTCCGATATTCTCGCAGGATCTCTAGGGTTTCCTTCACTTCTGCTTCCAAATCTTCTCAGGTATATACATATGTGTTGTGTATGCATATTTTAAGCCTAATAAGGTATACATAGAATTCTATTTACTTCACACCTAGAAAATCTGGTTATGGCTTTAGTTTGAAGTGCCCTAACTGGCATATGCTCTTATTTTGTTCTAGTTCCACGAGTTTATCCGTGTTCTTTGTTTTCGTCCCGAAAATATTTAATGATTTGGCATATGCTCTTATTTTGTTCCGGTTCCACGAGTTTATCCGTGTTCTTTGTGTTCGTCCCGAAAATATTTAATGATTTGGCATGTGCTCTTATTATGTTCCCGTTCTACGAGTTTATTTGTGTTATATTTTCGTCCCGAAAATATTTAATGATTTGGTATATGCTCTTATTCTGTTCCAGTTCTACGAGTTTACCCGTGTTCTTTGTTTTCGTCCCGAAAATATTTAATGATTTGACATATGCTTTATTCTGTTCCAGTGCCACGAGTTTATCCGTGTTCTTTGTTTTTGTCCCGAAAATGTTAAATTATTAGAAATTCATTTAGGACAAACCAAAATTGGATTGTTTAGTCTGAATTTTAGACTATCACAACTTGCTATTTATTTTTAGTCTATAAATTTAGTAGTCACATGATATCACATTTTTCTATAAACCATATTTTATATGCATTTAATAAGGGTGTTTTCCACATTTTAAAAAAAATATACGGGTTTGCTTGAAACCCTTCTATATGCATATTTTATAGGGGTGTTTTTGACATTTTATATATAATATACGTGTTGTCGTTTGAAACCCTATGCCTATTTTATAGGGGCATTTTGGACTTTCTATAAAATAAGTTAACCCATAAAAATTGTTCGTAGCAAGGTTTTGCTATCATCTCTACTAAGTCTCATGTTCTGAACACAATGTGTCATTACAGGGCAGAAATGCTGCTGAAGAAACGAAGTCCGATTGGGGATACAACACTCGGAAATCAATGGACAGAGCCGACGACCGAGCGGCCGACACGGCCGAGAGAACCAAAGACACCATGAAGCAAGGCATGGAGAAAACCAAGGACACAGCCTACGACATGAAGGAGAAGACCAAAGACATGGCCGGAGCCGCGGCCGACAAGACCAACGAAGCGGCGGAGAAGGCCAAGAACACCGCCTACGACATGAAGGAGAAGACCAAGGACAAGACCAACGAAGCGACCGAGAAGGCCAAGGACCGCGCCTACGAGATGAAGGAGAAGACCAAGGAGACCGCGCACGAGGCCAAGGAGAAGACCAAGGGCATGGCGGAGACGGCCGCGGAGAAGACGAAGGAGGGCGTGAGCAAGGCGGCGGAGACGGTGAGGAATGTCGGGGAGAAGGCGAAGGAGACGGTGCAGGACGCTTGGGGGGCGACTAAGGAGACGTCGCAGAAGGCGACGCAGAAGATTAAGGAGACGGTCGTCGGGAAGGAAGATGGTTATGATGATACTACCGATGAGGATCGGGAGCTTGATGAGCTGAGGAAGCGGGCGGGAGGGTATAAGAAGAATGAGAAGACGTATTGATGAGTTGCGAGTGATGGACTTGTGTTTTAGTTTGTTGAAATTTCTTTGTTTTGGACTTTGTGTTTTTTTATGATATGTGTATGTATGCAAGTACTAAATGAAATAATGTGAGTATGATATGTAGAGTAGTCCTTGACGGAATCGACCGTAATTATATACAACGGGAGGCGATTTGTTGGCCTCCCGACGATACGATGAACGGATAGACTAGTCGAGAAGAATATAGTCATGGAGTCTCATTGGCTCGTCTCCAACAACTATTTCTCGCTAACGAGTGAATCAAGTAGGCCGTCGCCTGGTCTCAGTGTGGTATTCGATCGTAAGACCAAACCCATGACTAACCCACGCAATTGGCTCCAACTCGATCTCGTCGATCATATATTGCATGACACCGATGAATTTTCTATGAACGATGTGTCCTAGTTACTCTGATTTCGTTTATGCAATTTCAATTATGTATATTCCAAAAACGTTCGTTTCGATACGAACATTATATATTTTCAATAATGTTTTAGCTATGATGAATTTTTATTTCACTATTGTACCTTATTTAGTTGATTTAAAAATTAAAATATAACGTTGTATTACTAACCGTCAATTCGAATAAATATATAAGACTAATATTTGAAAGAGTAACTAAAATTTACCAACAATATGAATGTACAAAATACGCATAGTTCAACCGTAAACACTCAACCGTTAATATTTCATATCGAAAAAACATAAATAAAAGCATACTATTTTTTAAAAACGAGTAATTTGAGGAAGTATTACTGCCAATCAAAGAATACAAAGTGGGGCCAAAGGCTCCGGGCACCAGAGTATTGTTTGGATGCATCAAAACGGACCCGTTTCTCTTGGACCCATATAACTAGTCTACTTTTGATCGTAGACAACACTGAGGACATCCTTTTGCCGACATTTCAAAAGTCCTAAAAACAGAATGTAAATTCAAACTAAACAGAAAGAAACTAACCAAAAGGTTATCAATCTAAAAACAGAATCGCAATAAACAGTGAAATATGTTGCGTTGCTCTTTCTGTTGTCCCCAGACGTCCCAACATCGTCGGTCCCAGGTCTCGGAGGATAGGCCACCACCGTCGGCTCTTCCCCCCTTTCCTCCCGGGATCCCAAATCCACTGGTTGTATTGCTTCAAGACATTCTTCAATCGGTTCGTGCAGGTGTTCGGTTGAGAAACCATTAGTTCTTGTCGAGGTTTTCTCGAACCCACCCTTCGGTAATACCACACCACGAACATGGACATCGAACGCTCCACAAAGCTTCCAGACTTCATTGCTCAAAACAGTAATAGAGGACAAAAATATGGCGACAGTGACGCGTACCTTAATAAACGATTCGGATCAGCCCTAAAAGCTCAAACTACATTCTCTTAGACTCGATGTAGTCTCTTAGACTCGACAACCGGCGTCGGAGGTGGTGGAGAATCCCTTGACGGTGGTTAGGTTTGGATTTAATTAAATCAACTTATTTCACTATAATAATCTATAAAAAGCATTCTAATTGATAACAATTTTTAATCATCCACTAACTTATATATGTGGATTTGTATTTTGAATTTAAAAATAAATGGGGTCTCAGTGGTGCCGACATGTGAAAGAACAAACCTCGTATAGTTTTGTAATTACCAAGTTTAGATCAGATATTCGAAGATAAGAAACTCATGTCGGCATGAGAAATTGGTTGGAGGAGTGAGAAAGGCAAGTAAAGGATAAACAGGACAGAGAGTGACTTAGATATTATGTCGGCACAAAAATAGTATAATTTCATCATTTCAAAATATCAAAATCTTGGTGATCCTTGTATAAATTATAAACATTAATTAATGCTATTTCTAAAGTTTTTTTTTGAATAAACTATTTCTAAAGTTATTTATGGACAAGAATTGACTTTTTTTTCATTCTGGATTATCGTTTATATGATAAGACGAACGTGATAATCGTTAAGGTGGTTTTTCTAAACGATTATTAGAGATAATAATTGTAAAAACAGATGGTGAATTATGTGTATCTTACACGAATTCACAGTGAATTATTATTTATCTTTTTACAAAAAAGTTACGGTGAATTATTTTTCATGTGTAAATCCTTCTTAACGGAATTTAATTATGTGATATTTACTTGACATCAATTCTTTTACGGAAATACAGTTATGCCACACAACACTGCTCTCTCCCCCTCTCCAACCCTAGCCACCGCCTCTTGTGATCTCTGTTTCCTGCCGGCGACGTCATGGTCTCCGGCCATGGACGTCGTCGGTAGGTCCTTTTGGCTCTTCGGCTCTGTTCCCCCCGCTTCAAACCCCTCCCTCCTGCCTCCACTCACACCCCCCCTCCCCCCTCTCGTACCCCCGTTTTTCCTCTCTCTCCTCTCAAAGTCGGGCTGGCGCCGAACTCTTGAGATCCGGTGTCTGTGTCCGACTCCGACTGATGCTGTTTTTGGTGTCAACGGACTCGCATTGTGGGTCATGCAGTGGTGGTGGGCAGCTCCGGCGATTCGTCACGTTGCAGATCCGGCCTGAACGGTTACCTTTAGCGGGGATCTGGATCTCGCGTTTTTCTGGATTCCTCGGGTCAAGGTCCTTTGTCTGACGGTGGCGACTCTGATTCGGCTAGGTTTTTCTTTCGTATTTTTTTTACAGTTTTTTAATAACTGCACTTGGTGCAGATTTGGTGTGCACTAGTTGCACGGATTGTGTGCACTTGTTGCACGTTTGGTGTGCACTTGTTGCACTGTTGGGTGTGTCCGTTTGTGGCACGGTTCGGTGTGCACGTTGGTGCACTTTTGACGTGCACGTGGTTGCACGTTCTAGGGCGTCCTATGTGCGTTCTAGTAGGGAGTTTCGGTAATATTATTTATAGGCTTGATAGTTTGGAGTCTGTAATTTTATCGTTTGCTTGTGCGCTTTCATCAGATTGTACGTATATCGCTGATTGATATATAAAATTGATGTCTCCCGCTTTTCGTCAAAAAAATAAATTCTTTTACGGAAATGACACTTTCATCGTTTACCTTATCTGTGTTTCTTTATATATAATCCTCATAATTTATATATATTTTGTAATTTGGAACCGTTAAATGTGTATTTTTGAAATTTTGGGACAAAATCCCGTTAGTGGATATACAAGAGTTTTTACCGAACAACATAGCTTATCTTAATTTTTGTAATTATTTGTAATTATTATGGAAAATCTAGGAGATTTTAGGGAGATATGTTGGCATCAAACAAATGAAACGGTTGGATCAAAAAATAACCCAACGGTTCTGATTGAAAACAAAGAGAATAGTGTCACTATAAGTACCTATACTCTGTTGGACAAAGAAGAATAAAAACAGAGAAGAAGAAGAAGAACAAGAAGAGATGACTTGCAGAGTTTCGTCGTTGTTACCGTCGAGCTCACTCGGGTTCTCCGGGTCAGTCCCGACCCGCTCGACGAAACCCAATTCCGTATCATGGAGCTCCACATTTCCTCAAGGTCTCAACATCTCCACAGCTCCATCTTCTCTTCGCAAGGTATGATCAAATATATCTTGATGTGTATGAACGTTATCACATTTATTGGCATCTTTTCAGATTTTTTGATCGAGTCTGGCTAAATTCATATCAAGAAAACATTCGTTTTGTAGTCATTACAACATCAAGATTTCAACCGACCTGAAAATTAATATTTTCAAATTCAAACTTGGTTCGACTTGATTGACTTCAACCAAAAATAAAAAGTTGTTTTAATTATATTAAATACATTATACTAAAGAGAAAACATTGTTTCTCAAACCTCTGCGACTTTTTATTAGGATTTCCTAAGCGTTGCGACCTTTTGTCATAAACCTAACATAAAAGGTGTTTTATTTTATAAAAAGTAACATAAAAGATGATTTTTTTATCACAAATCTTAATCTTGTTTTTCATAATTATTTATACAAATTTTATACAAAAAAAACATCTTTTGTATTAGGATATGTGATAAAAGGTCAAGGACACTTAAGAATTGTAAATGACATTTCTGAATACGCTAAAAATCGATTCTATCCTTGTATTAAATTTAATATCAAACGACGTGCGAGTTAGATTCAGCTCAAACCCTACTTATTAATCATCATGTTTCCTAGCTCTATGTAACCTTTTATTAGGATTTCTTAAGCGACCTTAATCTTTTGTCATAGATTTTAATATAGACGGTATTTTTTATACAAAAAGTAACCTAAAAATGACTTTTTGTCACATATCCTAACCCGATTTTTCATAATTATTTATACAAATTTGGTAAAAAAAAACACCTTTTGTATTAAGATATGTGATAAAAGGTTGAGGGCGATAAAACATCGTAAATAACGTTTTCGAGTAGGCTAAGAATCGATGTATTTGTGCTTTAGGTTCAGGTCAAACTCTACTTATTTATCATCATGTTCATTACAGGTTAGAAATGCAGCAGAAGAGAGCAAGTCAGTTTGGGACAAAACCCAAGACCTAGCCTCCGACGTCGCCGGAAAAACCAACGACGCGGTGGCGAAGGGCGTGGAGGAGACCAAGATAAGGGCGGAGGGCGCCAAGGCCAGCGCTTCCGACGCCTTTGACAAGACAAAGGACGCGGCGGGGTCGGCCGTGGACAAGACCAAGGAGGCGGCGGCCGTCCCGGCCGTGGACGGTACCAAGGAGGCGGCGGGGACGGTGGCGGACAAGGTGAAGGAAGGTGCGAGCCAGGCGTCGGAGAATGCGAAGATTATGGAGAGAAGGCGGCGGAGACGGTGGAGGGCGCTTGGGGCAGTACCAAGGAGGCGGTGGAGGGCGCGGCCAAGACGGTCAAGGATACGGTGGCCGGAAAATGATATCGGCGAGGACGGAGATGTTGAGGTTGTAAGAAGTGGTCTTGAAGTATTATTGTGTTAGTTTGTAAAATTTTCAGTTCTTTATGTTCCTTTTTGTAATGCATATGTTTGCATCAAAGAGGTAAAATCTAGTAAAAAAGGGGGGTTAATTATGTTTTAGGCACACCTCAGGTAGTGTTAACACTCCTTTTAGTATCCTAATATATTGATAATTCATGGGACAAAATTTTGGTCAATTTTATGCCATTTTGATAATCAATTATCAATTCACAAGGGATATTAAATATCATGTGACCAATACATAAAGGTATTAAATGATCAATGATCAATTCATAAAGGGTACTAAATGTATGTTATCAAAACGTAAAGACTGTTATTGTACATTATAAAACTTTGGGATACAAAAGGTAATTAACCCAATAAAATGTGACCTTAAATTTGTCGTAAGGGACAATAGGGTCATTTT